>CM070014.1:23393878-23826378 GCA_036247105.1 Cirrhinus mrigala
ACCGCAAAGTAAAAGAATGATTGTTGCTTCTAATGTATTTAAAGTGTGTATAATGCTCTTACAGATAAGAAGTTGTTTTAGCCAAAGCATTTTTGTGTGGGTGAGAGAAATGTTTATTGCTGTTGTTTATGTTTATTTATTCACTTTGTTGTGATTTGAATTATTCTTAAATAGTATTTTTGTACCATGAGAGGAGTAGGTAATGAGGGTTTCTGTGCACTCAGGATTTGTGTGTGCATACATTGATAGATGGATAGATAGACAGACAGACAGACAGACAGATATATATGCCTTAGCTTCTGCAGTTCAATTTTAAGGTCTTGTTTAACAGAAGCGTGCATATATTTCTGTATTATTTGAATGCTGCGTGTTCAAATGTTCTCATCTGGCCCTTAGTGTCAGTGGAACCTGGCTCAAGTCTGTTGTTAGTCTTGGTCCAGGGATAATTTGCTTGAAGTAGGAAGTTGTGGACGATCCCCTGGTGTGCTGATAGTTCTATTTTAGCACCGTGGGGGCGTCCTCCTGCGATGTGTTGTTTTTTAATTAGCTCTGCTTTGTGAGCGGGATGCTGCATTCCCGCTGACATGAGTGGATTTTGGGCCTGGCAGTGTGTTTTCTACATGAATGGAGCCATACACCCTCCCAATACACCCTGACATTGTGTTTTTACCAAGAATGCCTTTACTGTCCAGTTACTGTTTCAATTAAAATAATGAATTGTGATGTTTTTGAATACTTGTTTCACTACTTGTATAAATATAAAAATAAAAAAAGTCTTTCGATGAACGTGTGAGAAAAGGTAGTACTAGTGATGTGAGGCGGGTACTAATCCTGCAGTGCTCAGGGGTTTTTGCTTGCCGTTTTGAAGGCCCTCGTATAGCGCTCTGCTCTGGGATGAGGCCGAGCCTGAGCCAGTCTGTTCCTCTGCAAGGAAGTATTAGGTTTTGTGTCAACATTAGCCCAGCCTCTCCTGGCAGCATTAAAATGATGCAATCATCTGTCATCTCATGACTAGTGCCACACACCCCCCACCACCAGACGTTTAACGCTTTGACCTAACGGGATGTTATTCTGGTGTATAGGGGAGCGTTAGATGACTGGGTTTTGCTTTTAAATTCACCCGTGAAATAGATGATTTAGTTTTCTCTGCACGTCTCTTCTCTTTCAGATGTGTGACTTTCGTTACTTAATGTCCCTGACATGTAACTCCACAGCTGTGATAGTATTTAACCATGGAAAATATGTATGCTATGTCTCAATGTTTAATGTGCCAGCCAGAGCCAAGTTTAAGGGATATTTATTTTACTATTTTAAATACAGCACTTGCAGAAGCTAATATGTGACCCTGGACCACAAAACCAGTCATAAGTAGCACAGGTATATTTTGGCCAACAATACATTATATGAGTCATAATTATTGTTTTTTTCTTATTCTTATAAATCGCAATTTTAAAAAAACTGACCCTTATGGTTTTGTGGTTCTGGGTCACATATTACTCTATAGATTATAAATGGAAGATTATGAAGATCTTATTTAATGATTTTCGAAAGTGAAGTGTTTTTAACTAAAGTGTAATTATTAATCCATTAGTTTAAATTATGAATTCACTTTATATCAATTTATTCCATTGGTTAATACTTGAACTTATATAATCAAATGTATATGTATATATAGTAATATATATAGTATAGTAATTTCTAATCATTTGCTGTACTATTTGTATAATAATTGCTAAAATATATATATATTTTTATGGATGTTACTGCATCATATATCTATATAAACCACCTCCTCTATATAAATCAACTCAATGCTAAATTGAATATTTTACAATAATGTATTGATGTATTTCTAATCTATAATTTTAACCATTGGTTAATTATCCTGTATTAGATAATTAATGTGAAGCATGTATTTTTTCACCATCATAACATCACCAAAACGAATTGCAGAAATAACGAGAGGAACGCACCCCTTTTCATCAATTGGTTGGGCAAACAGATATTCCCGCCCCTAAATGCAATTTACTATGCATTTCTAAGTTGGACTGGTTGAGATGTTGAGCCACAATGTTTGTTTCAGGGGAATCAACTTACAATTTGGTTAACTTCTTTGCACATATATACACTTATATCATCCATATGCAAATAAAAAGATTCTTCCTGTTTTAGCATAATATTAACAAGCCATAAGCACAATATCTTTCCATCATTCCTCTCTAATGTTGCTGTAGGCTCTTTTCTTGTCTCTGTTCCACAGTGTTCTCGGCTTAGTGATGAAGCTCAGTGTCTCCACAATGTTATTCCTTCACGGATACGTGAGAAAACGCTGGCACTGGGATGAAAAGTGGTGCCACGGGGCAAATGGCTCGCCCACGGTTCACTATCACAACCACCTGACACATTCTACCTGTGCATGAAGACATTATGCAAGTGGGCTTGTCTCAAAACAAGGATTTTGAGTATTAAAGCAAAAATATAGCATTTGTAATTGCAAAAACAACAGCAGCATAATCCAGTGATATAACAATAATTGGTTTCTTTCAAAGTCTCCACATCCTCCAAAATAATCCTGGACTATTAAGTTGTCTTGCGAGAGTGTTTCAACTGTCTTGTCATAGACAAGAAGATTTAAGCTTGGCTCATGTCTTAGATACAAGTTATGAGGATGATAATCAAATCTCATCTTGGACTTCTCAGACTCTTTCTCTCCCTCTCTTTCTTTTTCATATCCTAATGAGATTAGCCTCCCAACAGCCATAGTACTAACCGATTTGAATGACAGGTCTGCTCCGCTATCCAAGGCTATCTTACTAAGCTCTTCGCCGCATTGTCTTCAATGGAGGGACTGACGGAAGCTGTGTGCCCTAATCCTCTTATTTGTGTCAGAGGGAGAAAAGAGGGAAGAATGAGGTGGAATGGGACAGTGCTTTGGAATGGCACCACTGCCACTTCCTCCCTCCGAATCCTCTCTCACAGCCAAGTGAGCATGAGAAGGATCTTAGGAGGCTCAGGCTCACAGACAGGCACAGTCACACACACATTAGGCAGTTTGCTCCCTCCATTTAACCCTTGTTCTGAAGGCATTTTCATAAAGTGCAAAGCTTTTGATGGTGGAAAAGTCCATAATTATTAAGGATGTGCATTCCTAAAGGGAATAAATATGAGATTTTTCTCTCTTTCTCTTTCTCTTTCTCTTTCTCTCAGAATTATATCATTGGGCAATTACACATGGTAGGCCTATATAAATTGCGGGCATCTGGAAGCCGCCATTTGATATGCGAGATTGTCGATTACACATTACTCTGTTTACTATAGAGCGGAAGTACTTACCACATATTTTACAAGATTAGATGTTTGGTAGTGGTGCTCAGGATCTGCAAATCATTCGCCATTGTCCTATCAGTCATCTCTCCTTACTATGTTTATGTGGTAAGTCATATTTTATGTAGCTGTAATGTAACAGGCTACCTAGCAAGCGGCTAAACCTGTCCTGACTCCGTAGAACGCGTTACACCGTGTCTACACTGGACGCGAGGCGCGCGGCACACGACAAATCCCCGACAGTAAACTGCTGCCGCGTTCTATTTATGACGTGCTCACACAAAGTTCAAATGATTTGCAATGGTCGCTTTGTGGCGTCCAGTGCAGACAAACTTTAACCGTTTCGGCGCGGCGCGACGCGGCGCAACAACTGTCGCGTCCAGTGTAGGAATGGTGTTATTCGTTTTCCAAGTCTTTCCGAATACAGATTATCCGAATAGCTTTTTTTTTTTTTATAATTTCAGCAGGTATTCATGTACTGTCATAGTTTACTCACCCTCATGTGGATTCAAACCTGACTTATTTTTTTCTGTGGAGCACAAAAGGTATTTTTGAAAATGTTCTTTGCTTAGACCGACGTTCTTTGAAATATCTTCTTTTATGTACCACAAAAGAAAGAAAATCACGTTTGGAGCATGAGGTTGAATAAATGATGACAGAAATTTTATTTTTGAGTGGACTTCCTTGTCATATTAGAGCGTTTTAAGGGTCACTTGAAAGAATGACTTTTGCCGGTTCTTGCTGGATGCTTTATGGTCTTTTGCGCCCGCTCAGTTTTCCTTCACGTGGAATAAGCTTTCTCCGGGTCGGACCCTCCTGGAGCTAGAGGTAATCTGTCTTCTGCTGGAGCTCCCACAGTTCTTTATTTACTCGTTCAACTAGTTGGAAGTCTGTTAGACTCCAGATCAGATGCTCTGAAACCAATCTGATTACTTCGACCAGCCAATTACCTTCTTCTTCGCGACCACAGTTCTAAAGCTTTGCATTCCGCGTTGTAATATTTCTTCATTTTCATTATGAAGGGAAAGAGAAGAGCAGCAGTTGGAACGTTCTTGAGTGTTGTCATACCACCAAGATACTTGTATGGTCCTTTCAGGAAAATTACGATTGAATTCTTACAATTTAGCACATCATGATGTTTGTAGTGGATTGGATTTTGGTTGCCTAGAATATTTTGTGTGGTTGTAATATAAAACATTGTTGTTGGAATCGTACGTTTTTATTTTTTTTTAATCAAATATTAGCAATCAGCTTCAGTTTTCATGAGCAGGAGCTTAAAGTTACACTTTACAGCTAAAATAAAAAACAAGTTTAAAGAAGAATTAATGTAAGTGTTATAAAATTCATATTTCTGGTTTTAAATCCTTTAAAAATTGGCCCCTTTAACTTCTATTGTAAATACCTCATTATAAGCTTTGCTCAAAACTGTAAAAAAAAAAAAAACGTATTGCTAAAACTATGAAATCATGTACCTCTTATTTGTACTGTACTGATAATATGAGTTATATATATGTGTGTGTGCTTCATTGGTATATGCAAATTAAATGGCTTCATCCTGTGGTGCATCAAAGCAGTAGTGTCATTGTTCAGTGTGTGTATCCGGGACAAAATCCTGAATCATGAATGTTGCGGTCTAAATATTCCTCCTCATCTCCCTCCCAGGGTTGAGGGGAAGCTAAAGTAGGAGACTGGTTAAAGTAAACTGAAAAAACAGCATTCTGACCAGCAAGACCTCCTGTTTCCCCACCCACGGTTCTGATCTTCTGTCACTATGGGGATCGCTGCTGATCGGCCCATCGCTGACTGGACCAAGGAAAACAAACGTGAGCAGGAGATGGTGGGGATCATATTTCCATACCTCCATGGGACTGCGAGCCCCCCGCAAGCAGCTAAAATGATTTGTGCTGGAGGTCAAAAGACCCATGGCGGCTTCAAAAAGTGGAGAGTGGAAATATTTCGATGTTTGGAGGAGAAGGCACAGTGATGGAGAATGGAATGAAAGAAGAAGGAGAGACAGGAAAAAAAAAAAAAAGTTGAATAAGCAGCTAAGTGGATTGCAGATGTTTAAAAATTTTAATATTCTTCTGTCAGACGATTCAGAGGAGTTAAACACAAAGCCGCAGCAGTGTAAACACAATTGGTTTTAATTTTATAGTCATAGAAATTAGAGGAATATCTTGGGTTCAATGCAAGTTAAGATCGATCAGCAGAATTTGTAGCATAATGTTGATTACTACAAAGCTGCTTGTCCTTTCTTTTCTTAAAAAAAATGCTTTTCTAAAAATAAAAATAAAAATTAGCCCCATTAACTTCCATTGTAAATGTCTCAATTGTAAACAGGAGACAAGTAAACAAGTTCTGTGGCAATCAACATAATGCTCTTGATTGAACTTGTATTGAATCCAGACTATTTTTTTTTTTAATAGAAACAGAACAGATTCATTTTAAGAGTTTTTTTAGAGAAGGTTTCAGCTGAGATCTTCATGATGTCATCTTAGGTCAGGTCTCATCTTGCTTTTTTAACACAGGGATGCCACCTTTGTGAGCCAAAAAAAAAAAACACAATTCCTGAAAGTATGATACTGATCGTCTGCGCCTTTTTTCCTCCTTTCTCTCCCCCTCTCCGCTGTATTTCCATGTCTCTCCTGGCTGGATGCTAATATTTCTCTGAAAAGAGCCACAATACATCTTCCTGGGAATTTCCACCACTCGCAAGTGCAGCAAAATGATCCTAGTCTAAAAAAAAAAGGAGGATGAGGGAATGAAATATTGAGGACTTCTGAAAATCGAATAAGGGGAAATGATTTATTCCGTAGTGGCATTTTAATGAAGACTCATGTCTCTTTGTTTACATACGAGCGGCACCAAAAAACCTTAAATATTGGCTGATTAATATTGAGATGTTACGCATTCTTTGTTTTTGTGTCAAACAGTGCGTCCTTTTTATTCTGTTTTACCTTGCGAATGCTGTTGTTTTGATAGTACACTTTTTACCAGTCCTCTCGATGCCCATCCTTTTTGGCAGGATTCATAACCACAAACACAAATATGCTGTTCAGACATAATAGTGTTTCGAAGAAACATTGAACCTTAGAATTGCTTATTCAGCGGTAAGGACTGAATGAGAAACAAAGCTGAACTCACTCGAGTCACATATGGAAAATAGATAGACCTGACTTTTGCATATTTCGCCTCTAAAAAGAGTCAAACATTTCTGTTATGGCTTCAAACATGTTCTCCATCTCAGACCAATCCATCTCTTCTCCTGGCTTCCCTGCTTCTGTTGTTTTTTCTCGGGAGTGAGTGAGTGAGTCTGTTCCCCCCTCCCGAGGTGGGCGTCTGTCTGTTGTCAGGCGTGAGGAGCGGCCCCTGCCCCTGCAGTTAGCAGGGGGAAAGCGATCCTGACCCCCGGCCCAGAACATGAAACCAGAGCCGGTGTGTGGCGCTTGGTGCTCAGCTGGAGAGGCGGCAGAGCCCTGACCTCCAGCTCCACATCACACCGTGCGCCAGACTCTCCTCTGCCCTCCTTCTTCAGCTCTGTAGTGGTGGGACACGGTGCCAAACCACCTGAGGGCAGAGCCTGAACGCCTCACGCGCCCAAAAACATCTCCGTCTGTGAGATAAACAGTCTGCTGCAATCCAAACAGTTTGCTGTCACATTCATCCTTGTTTGCATAAGCACTCTTTAGAAGAGTTAAAGGATTAAGAGAGTGTTATACTGTCTTAAATAATACACAAATGAAAATATTTGATGGAATAAAAGCAGACTGTAGTTTCAAGTACAGAAACTATATACTAGTCTCTTTATTTGGATTATTGGTTGTGAGGTTCTGAATTGGTGTTTTAATTTTAGTATACAGAGGGTGTGGTATCTGTGACAAAACCTTTATAAAACATCTCAATAATGATTTTATTTTTTATTTTTTGATGATTTAGATCTATTTTTTTTTTTTTTTTTTTTTTTTTTTTTTTTTAATAATGATGATCATTTTTTTTTTTTTACAAATATCATGTCCAGGGTCATTCAAGCTGTGAATGACTGACTGCCATCTTTTGAGCTGTGACACTTTACCAAACCAGTTTCATAATTTATTGATAAATTCTTGTCTGGTGGTGGATATATATGAGAAACATTTTCCCTGTCAGCTCATCCGTCATTTTCTGTTTTCTGATTCTTGCATAAATCACTCCTTTATGCAAAACTGTATGAATCAGTTCGTGATTCAGTCTAAATCACTCAGACAGCGTACTCAGTTACTGAGCTGTCTGAGCAGCTTTCACTCACTCAATGTTATAGTCCAAACAAGGAAAATGAAGAAAAAACATTGGATTGAGTGGAATCCACTGGAAATGCTTTCATTTTGCAGCATCAAAGAAGGTCTTTAGTAGGTTCAACACCTGCACGTGAAAACTGTGAATGACTGTGTTCTACAGGAAGACTTTTCGAATAAAACAGTGTCAAAATGTATGAAATCATTTAAAATAAACCTCCTTGAGTTTTTGGACATGTACTGTGTAAATACTATGGTACCATGGTATTGCCATCAGATTCCATTACTGTACCATGGTACATTTGAATTAGGGCAGTGTTTTGCGAATAAGTCTTTTATAAAAGAGTGTATGATGACTTTGAAATAATCCTGGGCGGTTTAACCAAAAATCTGCATCACAGTTTATTTATTTATTTATTTTTTCTGCCGTTTTGACGGCTTATCTTTTTTTTTTTCCTGACTGTGCCTTTATGTTAATCAGAATGCATGAAACAGTTGCAGAACCACGCATAATCACGATCCAAACAAACATGCTGTACAAAACAACAGAAGAGATGAATGGGAATGCAAACGCACCTGCTCTGACAGCAGGTGGCGCTTAAGGAACAGCGGCAATACAGCGTTTCTTTGGTTACAGCTGTAAATAAAGAAGCGCAGTGCTTTTAAATACTACATTAATATGCATTATACGGAGGTAAGAAGAAAATAAAATACCATCTAAACTTTTTCTGAAGACAGTCAGTTACCCTCAGAGATGCATTCATATAAACCCCTCACTCCCAGTTCAGTATTTAGAATTTTCTATATTTTGTGTGTCATGAATAGTAATCTGCTATAGTATTTTCTCCTCTTTGCGTCCGTCTTTAGCATCTCTGGCTTCTGTTAACTGCCGTTTATAATTGGCTTAAATTCTTAATTCTTAAATTTAATGGTTTGCATGCATTTAAAAAATAATTTTATAAAAATGTTTACTTTGATAGATATTTTGGAGCACCTAACTCCACCCCTACCCTAGACCTACCTACTTCTAAACAATATAAAAAATACGCAACAGGCAAATACAGTGACAGGTATTTATTGCAAAAAAAATATGACTATAAAAAGCAGTATAGAAGTATTACAAACAAGTCGCGTTGCATTCCAAGTCCTCCGGTATTATTATGCGAAGAATAGAGTAAATCATAAGACACACAAGGGCCAATGGCATTTTACAACCAAAGCTGACGTAACGCTTCTTCTGGTGTCAGTTTTTAAATTTGTGCGGAATGTGCACAGACAGCACACAGGATGAGCTGTACGGCGGATAGAGATGGCAAACGTGTCTATTCCTCTCAGAAATCAATTGTTTTGCCAACTGTAGCTGTATCTGCCTGTTATAGCCTGTGTTTTATATTGACAAATGGTAGGTTTAGGTGCAGGGGTTGGGTTACATGCTCATAAATGTTTAAATTGTGTAATGTAAAAATAATTGTTTTGACTGTTTACACTGAAAAAAAAATAAAAATATACACCCCAACATATATGCGATAATGGCAAAATTATTACCCAATATGTAATTTAATTATGATGCTAAAATTCCCAATGCTTTTTTTGCGTCAGCATATTGACATCAAAGGTTTCTTATTTAAAGTAACGGAGGACCCTGCACATCAAAAAATGCTAAAGGGGTACCCTGTGCGTCAAAAATTGACGCCAAGGGGTCCTGACCAAGCGTCAGTATGTGATGAGTTGGGAGTGAGAATGTGTTGCAACTCTCTTTCTTTTAATCTGTGTGATATATTTTACCTGTCAGCAGAAGCACCAGTTCAGATCATTGGTTTTGCTTCTGGACCCAAATTTTGCATCACACATCAAGTGGCACAGTACTACAATTGCTAATAGTACAAAAGTCAACTAAATTTCCTTAAAATCAAACATTTATTTCAAATTTGCATGCAGCATTGTTTGTTTCCATTGACACTGTTTTGATGTATCAGAATAGACTTGCAACGCATTTTTGGATCACAAACCAACCCTTGAGAATAACTGGTCTAGGTAAGATGTCCTCCCAACCAACTTACTATTAACAAAGCAAGGACAAAATTCTAAATGATAGCTTTCTAAGAGAGCCTTGCAAACATATCGTCCATAACGTTGGACCCAGTGATGTAAGCGGAGAAGAATAAATGATCCGCTCTGAAGTGTTAAGTGCTTTAGTGTTATGATATCAAATGGAGCATGAAGGCTTGGACAGAGGTTTATGATTTCACTTCTGTATCCCTTTCATTGCGCTTTCCTGTCGTTACTTCCCAGTCTCAGAGCAGCTGTCTGTCACTCACACGTGGGCTGTATTTGCATACAGTTGCTGAGTTGTCTTTGTATGTGACTACACAGCGTCATCCGTTGAACACGAGCAGATCCGCTCATAGTAAACCAGTAAATCTCTGATTTTGCTTTGTCCGCAAGAAACCTGCAACCTAATTTAGAAAAATATCACAGTAAACCATGCGACGCTCACACACGGACACATGATGCTCTGTACAAAAACTCTCAGTGGTGTGATGGTGTGGGTGTTTGGCCTTTTTATCAAACCGAGTGTGCATGGTGGCGTATTTGTTTCGTGGTTTTCAAGTAGTGCCGACATTTCTGTATCTGACAGACGGCAGAGCTTTTTGAAGAGCTGATGTTCAGTTTATTCGCAGTGGAAGGGCAGCTGCTGTATCCTCTCAACATTTTGGCCCGATCCACCAGTTACACGCTCGCAGGCACGCACATACGCACCGCACATCTGCATCCCACATGCTTAGATACACGCGTACACATGTTGTCGGATTTGAGACTATAATCAGATTAATTGGTCCATCTTTCCTTGGAAAGCGAACATGCATTGTACGTTAAAGCATTTTTTTACAAGAGCCGTATCGATGTAACATTAACCAGAAGCCGTGCTCGGAGTGTGGGGTCAGAGGGAGACTTGAGGGCCCCTGACATGACATCCTAATGAAATAAAGACTGCAGAAAGAGAGCGAACACAAGAGAGCCGCTCCGAATTAGCTATTAAGAGAGAAGAATGATTCCTTTTCTCCGTACTGTGCTCACAAATTATACCCCTAAAAGCATTTTCTACCTTTTTTGTTTTTAAAAATGTTAACTTTTACCTCAGATGTTATGTCTCCCCATTTGAGAAACATGAGTAAAAATCAGTCATGGCCCCATGAGGGAACCCGAACATTAGTTGAAGTATGTTTCTAATCCTTATTAACATTCTCCAAAGTCATGCATGAAATATGTTTTGTGCCACACTACGCACCATGTGTTTTTCTTTTTCTCCACAAGTATTTTTCAAACAGAGATCCACTACACACACTGCTGTGCATTATTTTATTATAGGGTTGAAGCTCACCGCAGCCCTGAGAGTTTAAGAGAAGGAAAAACTGGCCTTGATTTTCCACCAGGGTTTGGTTCGCTTTGTCCCAACGCTCCTTTCTTCTCTGCTATTTTGTAGTGATGTCATCAGTGCAGGTACAACATGACGTTTTATTCACAAACAGGCTGTTCCTCAGACAGGCCTCGCATTATTCCAGTGCATGTTTTCTCGATACCGACCTCTCCTCTTTCTTCGAGGCTGTATTTCTCTCTGTCAAGGTTTTAAGTCTCCCAAAATCTGTATCAAACTCCAGGGAGAGATGTATGATCAATCAAACGGCTCAAACATCATTATTTTTGAGAACTCCAAGTATCTCCCACCCATGTGGGGTTTGTTCCCCCTTCGTGGGAGACATGCGAGCAGCTGCGAAGAAACTCTTTTGCCAGCCATCGGATGAACCTCAGCGGACATTCGTCAAGGATTATGAGAGTTTTTCTTTTTTTTTTCTGTAATTGAAATGTTACGTTCTTCTGACCAGCGAGAGAAAGACAAACGAGCAGCTTGAGAGCCAAACAGGAAGAGTTTGTGGACTCTTGGCCGGAGTTCATGTAGTGTATCTGAAAAACACTTTTAGTTGTGCAGAATTTGAAGATGTGGTCTTATGGTTCCATGTTGTCCGTAATGAGGAAAAGGGAGAGAGAGAAATACGGTGAGCGGTTTCTGAAGGCAGCATTAACGCAGGGTTCTGTAGTATTAAAAGAGATTTACACCCCAATGTTTTAAAGCAGTTTTCTTTAGCTCACCAGCTCCTCTTTTACAGATATTTCAAGGAAGCTATAAAAGCGAACCGACAACTAGAGCAGAATCCCTGACACAGCATTGGAGATCGGCCCTCGAGCCATACTGCATCTGAGACCCGACAACTATTGAGGCCCTTGGGTTTGAGTTCAACCGCAGTCGGTAAAAGTCAGAGCAGGATAAATAAGTAAGCAGTGCGCGCTCTAAGGTTTCATGTGACTTCGTTAGGATATGTTTTTGCTCGCTTTTGGTGAAGACTAGGATTGTGTAACCTGTGATTGTGCTTCTCGTGATACCTGTTCTTCTATTCTTCTGCTGGAGGGCCATGTTTGTGACCCAAATGCAGCGGTGTTGTCTGTTTCCCATGCGGTTCTTTTGAAGCTTGGGGTCTGCGTGGTCCAGAACGCCTCTGCTCTGTGTCAGATGTCATACTCCCCTCTGGGCTGACCAACAGGCTCTCTTTGCACCCTGATGTGCCCATAACATTTAACGGTGCTTTGGCAACCCCAAATGGAAACTCTTACTTGGCCTCTGCAATCAGTGTTCATTTCTTCTCTGGTTGCATTTGTATTTCTGTTCCCTTCGTTATTATTTAATTAGTTATTTAACCCTGAGTCTTGTCTGTGAAGACATAGACCTCAATGGAAAATTGATGGAGTGACCTACGTCTTCTCACAGGGGTGCACGTAAGAGCAATAGTTTGTCCAGAGGTTTAGTAGGTGAGTTTTGAAAGTTTTTTTCTGCTTGAGAAGCTCTAAACAGATTTAACAATATACTTTTGCTTTACATTAGACAGTTGGTGCACATGAACATTGCAAAGATCAGTTGTAGTCCAGTTAACATGTGTAGATGTCACTTTAAACTAGGGCTGTGCCCGAATCCGAATACTGTGTTCAGAAAGGAAATGACGTGTACTACAGAACCCCTAATGGGAATAAATACAAGATTGGAGGAAAAATATAACTATTTCAATGGTTTCTCTCCCAATTATATACTTGGGCATAAATCACTTTTGCGGTCATTTACTTTCACTTTCGTGCGATTACACAAACTCTGTTTATGTTACGGAGCGGCAGTACTTTACATAAGCCCAATTGTAGTCCAATTAAAATGTGTAAATGCTGGACGAAGCTGAGCTGAGCTGAGCACACTGGTACTGGTACAATTTGTGTCTTTCTTTCTTCTATGGCACACAAAAGAAGATATTTTGAAGAATATCTCTGTGTTTTTGTTCATGCAGTGAAAGTCAGTAGGGTTCAGTGTTGTTTTGGACCATTTTCACTTCTATTGTATAGAAAAAAAGAGTTATTCTTTGAAAAATTAATGACTAAATTGTCACTTTAAACTAAGGATGTGCCTGAATCCAAATACTGTGTTCAGAAAGAAAATGACGTGTACTACAAAACCCCTAAAGGGAATAAATATGAAATGGGAGGGAAAAAATATAGCTATTTCAATGGTATCTCACCCAATTATATCCTTTACTATACATAAATCGCTTTTCGGTCGCTTTTTACTTTCACTTTTGAGATTCGCGATCACACGAACTCTGTTTATTTATTTATTTATTTTTTATTTTATTTTTTTTGCAAAGTTAAGCTTACAATCCACAATGGTACTGGACTTTCTTTCTTTTATGGCACACAGAAGAATATATTTTGAAGAATATCTCTGTGTTTTTGTTCATGCAATGAAAGTTAGTAGGGTTCAGTGTTGTTTTGTACAGTTTTCACTTCCATTGTATAGAAAAAAGAGTCAAAGCATTCTTTAAAAAAAAAAATGAATGAATAAATTGTCACTTTAAACTAGGGATGTGCCCAAATCCGAATACTGTTTTCGGAAAGGAAATGATGTGTGGAACCCCTAAAGGGAAAAAAATATGAGATTGGAGGAAAAATATAGCTGTTTTAATGGTTTCTCTCCCAGTTACATCCTTGGGTAATTATACTGTACATAAATCGCTTTTGTGGTTGCTTTTTACTTTCGCTTTTGAGATTAGCGATCACATGAACTCTGTTTACATTAGCTAACTAGCAGCAGTACTTACCATGCATTTTGCAAGATTGGATGTTTGTCAGTGGTGTTTAGGATCTGCAAATCATTCGCCATATCGTCCTATCAATCATCTCTGATTACTCTGTTTATGCCATAAGTGAAATTTAATGTACTGTAATATAACAGGCTAGCGCTAGCAAGGGCTAACCATGTCCCTATAGTGGCTCCGTAGAACGCGCTATTCGGTTTCCGCGCCTTTTCAAATATGGATTCACTATTCAGGGACATCCCTACTCTTAACACTAGAAGAGACTCTCATTCCACTGAGAAAAAGTGTATATTGAGCAGCTATAAACAGACATGACATGGGATTTAGTGTGTTTAAGAATTTTTTATTTATCTCAGAAACGTTCTACATGTACAATTCCCTCATTACCTATAAATCAGCACCTTGTCATTATAAGTCTGTGGTAGTTTAATGACTATACTGTATCTTGATTATATTTCAGAGTACTTTGTGTTGGGATGTGGACATCAGAGACTGATTTCTGTAAGGTGCCCATTCTTTATCTCGGTTTTCATGTCTCGGCTGTCCTCCTCGAGATGGACACTCACCCTGTGGCAGCAAACCACCAGAGGCCTGTAGGTAATTGCACAAGTGGTTGATATTTCAAAGCCTGCGCTCACTCGCTGTCCTCCAAATGCGTTTAGGTGCTAGACTGGGAGCGTGTAAACTGTTCTTAAGATATTTCAGATAGAAAGAGATGTCATTTTCCAGAGGTTGCATGAGTCCGTTTCATCCTTGAGATTTGTGATTCTGGGGACGTCCATGCAGATGCATTGCATCAAGTCCAGGATGCACTAAAAGTGTCCTTCGCACGTAGCTGTTTATGTGGAAGGTTCATAAGACCCACAGGATCAAAGAAAAGGCATGGAAAGGGAACAGGAAAAATAAATACAGAGGGCATGTTTTTTCTTACTCTTTATTTTTTCGTTGTCAACACTGTTAATCATGTTAGCATCGGCTTTACAGCTCCTCCCACGGCGGGGGCTCATGCTGTGGAGAGTTGCCCGTTATTTTAATTCGTTATTTTTATTACCATGAAGAAAAATAAAACTGAGAAAACGCAAAACAGACCTCTTAAACATAAGAACAATGGCAGTTAAATGAACAAGAAAAAAAGAAACCCAAAACTTCACACCACAGACCTATATCCTATTTCTGCATATTTTTTTATTGCACTGTAGCAATTTGCTCTCTGAAAGGACAGTGAGCAAATGAAGATCATACTTGACAGTTGCTTATTTCTTTCCTACATTCACCATCCCATTTGTTTATTTTTCAGGTTTGCTTTGCATGGAAACATTCATCAATCCGCTGTATAAATGATACGATGTGTGTCAGGCAAGTATTCGCAATAAATGCCAATCCTTTCGTGTTCAGCAAATCTTAATTGACCTGATTGCCACGCGTATCTGCTCTCCGACCGTTATCGTTATGAAAACACAGATGTTTGTTTGTATAGCGTTGCGTATCCCAATACATTTACCACTTTCAAAGCCAGTAAACTGATTTCCACCCAAAGTGAAACATTGTTTTTTGTTAGAAATTGTTTTTGGGCCGTGCAGGATTGGGTGAAACTACTAGGGATGATTCTCTGATTTATTTACGGCCACACAGACCTCAGAAATGTGTGGTAGGGAATCCACAAGCACATTTCACCCCATAATCAGAATTTATATGCCAGTGGGGTCGCGAGCGATTTGTTTTGGCTGTCCGTTGGAGTGCGAACATGTGCGTATGCAGAGGCTGGTGCAGACGGAAGGGGCGAACGGCCTCGGAAACCTCTGGTTCCTGTCTCTCACTTCATCTGTTTTACTCTCTTCAAGTTTTAATTGGGAGTTATTGCTGGTGAGATAAGTGTGGGGATAAGCGTGCTCTGATCTATGAGGTGCTTGGACATCACCAGTCTCGTGCAGTAACAGAATGTGTTAGGGGTCTTGGGCTTGACCCCTGCTCTACTCCTCTTGCCCTCTGAGGATGTCTCCTGATCTCTTGCACATTTATTAATTCCTCGTCCTCTTCTTTTATTTATTAAAACCGACCAGTAACTTTTGATTTCAAACACTTGTTAAGCATTACCTGCACTCTTCTAAAAAGGGGTTTGGCATCTGTGATTCCAAGAAGAACCTTTAAAGGGATGGTTTTTTGTTTTCTTTGCACACAAAAAGTATACTTGTAGCTTCCTTACGGTTGAACCACTGATGCAACATGGACTATTTTAACAATGTTCTTACTACCTTTCTGGGTCTTGAATGTGTCAGTTGCGTTGTTGTCTATACAGGGTCAGAAAACTCTCAGATTTCATCAAAAATATCTTAATTTGTGTTCTGAAGATGACCGAAAGTCTTACAAGTTTGGAACGACATGAGGGTGAGTAATTAAATTACAGAATTGAAAAAAGTTCTTTAGATTATTCAAATCTGTTTCAAACTAAAACAAAAATGGTTCTTTTAAGAACTGTACATTGAAAGATTCTTTGAGGAACCAAAAATGGCTCTATGGAATTGCTTTTGGAAGCTTTATTTTTTTTTAGGGGAAGTTCAAGGTTCTTCATGGAACCACTGATGCCCATAAGAAACATTTACTTTTATGAGTGTGTTTACAGAAGAGTTTTTAGGGGTATCGCTCATGCCAGTGATGGTGCACATAGGGCGACAGGAGCATTCCAGCTGTGGCCGTGTTAATGCTCAGCCTAAGGGGGGTATTAAGGAATGTGGCTGCTTTGAAGCTATCCCCTCTTTCTCCTTAGCTTTCTCTCCCTTGCTTTTTCTGGTCTCCCAGCATTCGCCTTGATCCCTCCTGCCTCCTTTTTTCTTCTCCCCCTCGTTATTTATGGCCGTACCCATCCTTCACCTGTGAATAGATGGTGAGGATGAAAGATTACTGCTCTTCAGGCGTGCATGACTGTTGTTTCACATGGATTAATGGGGCTAGGAGTGCTTTCCCTAAGCACAAAGAGACAAATTTGAGCATTAAATTAGACAACTCTTACATGCCAAAAGTGTTTGCTCATTGGACAATCGCCAACTTGTTTCCAGAGCCTGTCAGAGTAAATCACCTTAGATTCACTGATGAACGCTAATCCTGTAAGCAAGCATAAGTACGCTAAGATTCTAGACCTTGTTAGATTCTTTTAAGCTAAAGTAAATCTTGCTTTGAGCGGTATATTTTAAAACTGCAGGAATATGCTGTGATGTTTCAGAAGTAGTTCAAAACAAAAACTGATATTATTTTTCTTTCCCTTGAAGTTCAGTGTTGAAGCTTGATGTTGGATGTGTAGTTCATTCACACCAACATAACGTTCTGAAATTTTGTGCAGTTGTGATTGTTCATGTAAGTCTTTTGAGAAGCCTGATTGTGAAATGATTGTGAGTGCAGTTTTATTGTGTTGATGCATTGAAACACCAAGTTGGAACATGACATATCACATATTAAAAGGCTTGTCCTTTTTTGTGTAAATAGTCAATATCCTTAAGTGTGTATGTCAGCAGTCAACCATTATTTGCTACTTGGCTTTAGAGCGACAGATATTCTCAATCTACAGCATTTTATTAGACAAAAAACTTGGGTGTAGGTGAGTGCAAGTTGAGTCATTAGTATTTTTGGTCTTTTTTTTTTTTAAGAGAAATTATATGATTATAAATGTATGGAAGCCTGTTTCTGCCACTGAATAAAAAATTTAAAAAAGGCAATTCTGACCTTTTTTTGTAGAATTGTAAGATATAAACACAATTCTGAGAAATTAAGTCAAAATTGTTAGGCATAAACTCACAATTCTAAGAAATAAACGTGCAATTCTGAGAAATAAAGTCAGAATTGCGAGATATAAACACAATTGTGACTTTATAACATGAAATTGCAAGTTAAGTCAGAATTGTTAGATATAAACTTGAGAAATTAGTCAGAATTGTGAGTCTTTAACAGACAATTCTGACTTAACTGGCAATTGTCAGTTATAAAGTCAGAATTGTCTGTTAAAGACTCACAATTCTGACTAATTTCTCAAGTTTATATCTTACAATTCCAATTACAAACTCGCATTTGCGAGAAAAAAAGTCAAAATTGTTTTTGAGTTTTTGTCTCGCGATCGATTATTTCTCACAATTGTGAGTTTATATTATGCAATTCTGAGAAAAAAAAAGTCAGAATTGTGAGTTTATAACTTGCAATTGCGAGTTTATATCACACAAGTCTGACTTTATAACTGACAATTGCCAGTTAAGTCAGAATTGACAAACTCGCATTTGCAAGAAAAAAAGTCAAAATTGTGAGTTTTTATCTCGCGATTGATTATTTCTCACAATTGTGAGTTTATATTATGCAATTCTAAAAAGTCAGAATTGTGAGTTTATAACTTGCAATTGCAAGTTTATATCACACAAGTCTGACTTTATAACTGACAATTGCCAGTTAAGTCAGAATTGTGAGATATAATTGCGAGAAAAAGTCAAAATTTCAAGAAACAAACTCACATTTGTCACAACATTGTGACTTTTTATCTCGCAATTGACTTTTTCTCACAATTGTAAGTTTATATTATGCAATTCTGAGAAAAAAAAGTCAGAATTGTGAGTTTATATTTCGCAATTCTGATTTTATAACTCGCAATTGCGAGTTTATATTTTTTTTATTAAAAAAGTCTTGAATTGTGAGAATCGTGAGATAAAGAGTCACAATTACCTTTTTTTCTTATTTTTTATTTGGTGGTATAAATGGACTTCCATATAAATCTGCTAAAAATAAAATTTTCAAACTTTTGAAATTTTTAAGAATGTAATGTAATATCTTGTTTACGAATGTAACCCTCGTTAGGGAACGTATATATTAGCGATGCACTGATGTTAACACTGTCCAATACAACAAGCTGATAAGTACTAAAAACAGAACACTAAAAACTAAATACACCATAAAATAAATAATTTTAAATGCTTACACACTGTCAAATTCAAATAATTTGTTACCTGGCTGCCTTAAAATTTTAAGTTTAGTTAACTCAAATAAGTTTAGTCAACTTGAAAAGTTAAGTTGTACTTAACTTGTCAAGTGACAAGTTAGATATTTGTGTTGACTAAACTTAAAATTTTAAGGCAGCCAGGTAACAAATTATTTTAAGTTGACAGTGTGTAAGCATTTAAAATTATTTATTTTATGGTGTATTTAGTTTTTGTATTTAGCCCTTTTTTTTTTTTTTTACAGTGCAAGTACGTTTAGGTATCCTTGCATCATATGTACAGTATGAAAAATGGACATTGATTATTAGTGTTTTCAAAGTGTTAGTGAAAGTTAGATGACAATAATGTAAAAATAATGTGAGGTTATTTTTGAGCGTATATACCACAGTGGCAGTTTACCATTGATACCTGACATCCTTCAGTAGTACAGGTGCCTTCAAAACTCACCACCTCAATCCACTTGAGCATACATCAATTTACATACACACAGAGACAAACAGCACCACACTTTCCTGTTTGGAGCCTTTAAATACAGCTCACTGCACATTAATCATTAGATCATGTTGTGATCACTCTGTGGGACCTGGGGCCACATTTAGCCACGTCTGCGACTCAGGACCCCCAGGCTGACTCCCTCAGTGCCTGTACCTGTTCCTCCATTATTAGCTCTGGATCCAGAGAGTGTGGCTGCTGTCTCCTCCCTCCCCCCTCAGGGAGAGCCATAGCTGGGCTGTGAGATGAAGTCGGGCAGGGGTGGTGGGGAAAGGAGTGCTGGCTGTGCTGTAATTACTCCATTGATATTCCTTCCACAATAACGCTGTCACTGCTCATTTGCATAAGTGCTTCTCGGCTCTCGCGGGAGCAGATGAGCACAGACAGAGGAGGAGAAACCTGGAGGAGTTTGGTTTTCAGTTCAGATTAACGGGTTTGGCTCGTGCCGTCATCTGTCCTGATCTATCCCCCTAGAAATACACAGATATATAAAGGCGTGGGCAGCAGTCGAATGCTAGGGGAGGCACAGGAGATTGTCCCTCGAGTTGGACCATCAGTGTCAGGATGCTGATATGATTAAAACACATGCAGAGGTCTGTCTTGGTGCAACACAGCTGACCTTCAATGTCAGTTGAGGTGACATGGCTTCATTGAAATTCTGATGTATTGGTTCAGGAAACTCAACTGAAGTATATGAGTGGTTCACAAACTTTTTGTGCTTTGATTTAAAAGTTGGTCCGTCTGTGTACTTTCTTACGTCTCTATCATGAACATAATAGGTAACAGCCCATAATGCAATCACATGTCCACAAGAATTCAACACAACACAGTGTTAATGGATTATTAGTCAAGCTAGTCAAAAAAATCTATACTTTGTAAGAAGTTAAAATCGATTTTTTTTTTTAAAACGTACAACCCCAACCTAAGCCTAGCCACGATCTTAATAAATAAATAAATAAATTAAATAATAAATGAATACATGGTTGAATACAACTCTCCCCTTATGAAAATGAACCATGGTTATGTTACACTAACCATAGTTTAACCATGAAATTTGTAGTAAAACTGGTTATACAAATGGTAATCAATATGCCGAAAAACATGGTTACTACACTTTTACTATAATAAAACTGTAGTTATAAAAATGGTAATGAATACACCAAAAAACATGGTTACTACACTTCTACACTTTAATACTACTACACTATAATAAAACCATGGTTTTACTACAAATAAAACACACACAAAAAAACATGGTTACTATAGTTAAACTATTAAAAAAAACACAAATGTGACCCTGGACCACTGGTCTTATGTTACACGGGTATATTTGTAGCAGTAGCCAAAAATACATTGGATGGGTCAAATTTATTTTTATAAATCACTAGGATATTAAGTAAAGATCATGTTCCATGACGATATTTTGTAAATTTCCCACCGTAAATATATCAAAACTTATTTTTTGATTGGTAATATGCATTGGTATGAACTTAATTTGGACAACTTTAAAGCCAATTTTCTCAGTATTTAGATTTTTTTGCACCATAAGATTCCAGATTTTCAAATAGTTGTATCTCGGCCAAATATTGTCCTTTCCTAACAAACCATACATCAACAGAAAGCTTATTTATTCAGCTGATGATGTATAAATCTCAATTTCGAGAAATTTACACTTATGACTGGTTTTGTGGTCCAGGGTCACAAATTAACAATGGTTATGTTAACACTAACCGTAGTTTAACAATGGAATTTGTAGTAAAACTGGTTGTAAAAATGGTAATCAATACGCCAAAAACATGGTTACTACACTTGTAATAATAAAACCACAATTTAACCATGGTTATGTTACACTAACCATGGTTTTACTACAAATAAAACTAAAAAAACATGGTTAAAGTTAAACTATTGAAACCACAAATTTACCATGGTTATGTTACACGAACCATAGTTTAACCATGGAATTTGTATTAAAGCTGGTTATACAAATGGTAATCAGTATGCCAAAAAAAAGATGGTTACTACACTTTTACTATAATAAAACCATGGTTTTACTACAAATAAAACCAAAAAACCATACTTACTATAGTTAAACTATTGAAACCACAAATTAACCATGGTTTTGCTACACTAACCATAGTTTAACCATAGTTAAACATGGTAACTATAGTTAAACTAAATTAACCATGGTTTTGTTATGTTAACCATAGTTTAACCATGGAATTTGTATTAAAACTGTAATTATACAAATGCTAATAAATACGGCAAAAAAAAATATTTTTACTAAAATAAAACCATGGTTAATTTTCGTAAGAGTCAAATCAACTATAGCCCATCCTATCTATATGGAAATTGTTCTAAAATACTTTCACTCGTTTGTATGATTTTAAAATATGTTGAAAGAACTACGATTTAGCTGTAACGCAAATTAAACTTTCCTATATATGAAGCGAATTCGGAGCCGTGTTCCTTTATTCAGCGATTGAGAAACCTGGAGTGGATTTAAAGCACAGTGATCACTGAACATTCGCTCCATTCCATTCACATACTCTAACCCCAACCAATCACTGCTGGCATGATCAAATACATTTTTTAAACAATGTCTCATATGGTTAACAAATCTGTTAGTTTAACCTTGAATATAAGACCTTGTATGGCAGCCATCATAAACATCTCCATTGCCAAAATGGTTCCCGGTTTCTGTGACGGTGTGCATCCATCCAGCCTTGCCTGCACAGAGTACACGCTGGGTAGATTTTGTGGATGTGTGCGCCCGTGACAGGTCCTCCATCTTGGTAGCGGGAGGTGTTCGGAGCCTTTATTTAATGTCACTGATCTTCGCCTCAGCGCCGGCGTGATGAGCATTGGTCATTGGCTGTTTCTCCTCTATTGCTTTTTCTGAGCAGGCTGAGGCCTCGGCTCTCTCCCCTCGGAGTCAGGCCCTCAGGCTCCACATCATTTATTGCTGTCAAGAGTCAGGGAAGGAAAAAAGATGGGGTGATGAGTAGAGAGCGAGAAGGAGAGGCAAAACAGAAGAGAGAGTAGCGATTCCAAGGGGGACGCGCGGAAGCGAAACACAGGCGATTTAGTCAAATCTCAGCTGTTGAATATTTAATGGAGCCTGCAGTGTTTATTTAGTTAGCCTGTCGATTTTTAGCACACTGTCAATAGCGGGCTCGCACGTCGGGCCCTGATGATCTTTAGTGTCTGCGCTCCCTGGGGTCCAGACGCTAAACACAATTATGGATTTTTTTTCCCCTCCCTCTCCCGTTTCTCGCTCTCCCCCACCACCGCAATGTGTTTGATATTTTTACTGATCTAATTTGCAATCTGGTAGTTTATTGTTTGGCATTTTAGTGGCGCTCAAGTGGCGAAGCAAATTCGATTTCTGCTCATAATTCTTTATAATGTCATTAATGCTGTTAGCGCACAGGCGCGGGTCTTAAATAAAAAAATACGCTGGGAATCTGTCCGCGGATGCGCACATTCCTGCTTTTATTGTCTCTCCTCCCACTTTCATTTCACTCATTCGGTTTTTAATTAAAAATCCTTGCCGTGGTTTTCTGTCATTGTGAAATATGAAATTACAGTTGTATTGTATTTCGGAGTAAGAAACAGGAAGCTGAGCCTCCGCTAGGATGTATAGCACCGTCTCACAGACAGTCGAAATGGGAAAACCGTCACGTAAGGAAAATAAATAAATAATTGAATGAATGAATACCATGAGGGGGAAAATGCTACATTATTCGGATTTGCATCAAAACAAGGTTATTCACCATTGAATCTCCAAACATTCTTAGCAGTTTGTTTGTTCGCTCTTCCTGCTTTTATTCTGAGATGTACATTAATCTTCACGTCTAAGTGTCCTACGTGTTTGAGCGCTGGCTGATGGGGAGCACGCGGCAGGTTAATAGTGATGGTGTGCCGCGTGCTAATGGTGATGGTGTGCGGCTCTTGTGAGGGATCTATTTGCTGATGATGGATGAGCAGTAAGCCACCCAAGGCCTGCGATTTTCCACACTCAAGAGTCTGTCAGCTTTTTAAGTGGACGAGCACAATTAGCACTGAAACCAGAGCGCAGGCTAATCTGATGGCACGCTTGACAAACAGAGAGCTAGAGAGAGGGGGGAAAAGAAATGTACTCTTTGCAACCAACCTGAAAAGAGATTAGAGCAACGGTTCCTGTCTACTATGACTGAGAATGCCAGGGATGGATAAGCATAAGTGGGTGTTTCTTCAACTGTCATGTTATTGTTTTTTGGGGTTGATTTTTATTGAAGCTACTAACAGATTTCATATATATATATGTTTTTTTTTCTTCTTAAATTACAGGTTTCAGATAATGATTTCATGCATTCTTTTAAATTAATTAATTAATTTTTCTTTCACTTTTACTTTTTTCAGATATTTTTCTAACTTTTAAACTTTTTACTATGCTTTCAACATTTAAATTTATTTATTTTTTTTATTTATTTATATATATATATTTTTTACATTCTTGTCATTTGATTTGTATTTAATTTAATTTTTATTTAATTTAATTATTTATTTTATTTTTTTTTATTATACATTTCTCCCCTTTTTGTTAAAGTGTTACTTTTAAACTTTTTACTATGGTTTCAACATTTAATTTAACTAACTTATTTTTTTAATTAAAAATGTCAGATAATGCTTTCAAGCATTCTTTTCATTTTATTTATATTTAATTTAATTTTAATTTTTATTTAATTTAATTTTTTTTTACATTTATTACATATCCCCCCATTTATTACATATTTTTTAATATAGTGTTACTTTTAAACTTTTTACTAGGGTTTCAGCATTTAAATGTATTGTCTTTGTTGTTGTTGTTGTTGTTTTTAAAGTATTTTTTTAAATACATTTTTTTTTATTTAAAAATGACAGATTTTTCACCCTTTTTCTTATTATAGTGCCCTTTTTATACTTTTTACTGTTTTCAACATTTTTTTTTTAATTACAGATTTCAGATAATGCTTTCGTGATTCTTTTAATTATTTTTTTTTTTCAGTTGTACTTTTTTTTTTATTACAGATCCCCTCCCCCCTTTTGTTATTATAGTGTTACTTTTAAACTTCTTACTACGCTTTCAAAAATGTTATTATTATTATTATTATTATTA
This sequence comes from Cirrhinus mrigala, assembly GCA_036247105.1. NCBI lineage: Eukaryota > Metazoa > Chordata > Actinopteri > Cypriniformes > Cyprinidae > Cirrhinus > Cirrhinus mrigala. The sequence continues at coordinate 23,418,258 of CM070014.1, forward strand.
TTATTAATATTAATTATAGGTTTCGGTTAATTATTTCTTGCATTTTTTCATTTAATTTTTTTTTCAATTTTACTTTATTTTATTTTCAGATATTTTCCCCCTTTTGTTATTATAGTGATACTTTAAAAATGTTTACGATGCTTTTAACATTTAATTTTGTTTATTTTTTATTACAGATTTCAGATAATGCTTTCATTACCTTTTTTTTGAATTCGAACTTTTTTTAAATGCCCTCTGTCTATATCTAGATAGATAGATAGATAGATAAATAGATAGATATAAATATATAAATATATAGATAGATAGATAGACAGACAGACATATATAGCATAAAATATGTAATACACACATATAGTAGTGTCACTTGAGGTGAATTATAAGATATACAAATTACAGACTAACCATAAAAATGTATTACATTTAAATAAAAATATTTTTATATATATAAAAATGAATTTTATATCTATAATATTATATGTAACTGCTTGAGATTAAAATGTGATGGAAGAAGATTGCAAATTGATTGAAAATAACATGCAATTATTATGCAAAAAGTGCTAGTTATTAAATTAGCCTTAATTATCCTATCAAAAAATGCCTTTTTGTGTCATAGTTTAAAGGCGTGTTTTGAAAGTCCACATATCCAAAGGTGCCTATATTTGAAGAAAGTGTCTCTGCCTCTGTTGTGATAGCATCATATGTCACTGCACAGAAACAGTACAAGCATTTTGTTTTTGTAAACACTGAAAAATATTGGTAATACAGGTCAAGGCTGGCAGTGGAACCGCAGTGTATGAGTGTGGGTGGGTGTATATGTGTGTGTGCAAGATTCCCAGGATGTCAAGGCAGACAAGGGACATATCATGTGTGGGGTGATCTCTCGGGCACGTCACAGCAGCTCAAGTGTGTTTCTCAAACAAACTGGCTACACATCAAAGAAGGGCAACACCCTAGCCTGTCAGGGGTGTGTGTGTGTGTGTGTGTGTGTGTGTATGTGTATGTGTGTGACTTAACCTGTTCTCACCTGATACATACCTGCCATCGCTGGAGGGATTACCCGGCTGTAATTGAAGGCTTCTGTGTTGATGGTTATTTTAACACCTTGAGGTGAGAGCCAACCTTTGGACTCATTAAGCACTGAGCACGTAGTCTTTGTGAACACCTGAGGAGGCTTTTCAGAAGCACTGCACTCAAGGTGGCTTCTTTGTATTGCGATTACAGGATAATAAATTAAGAGTTTAAGAAGAGTAAGGAGAAACCGCAGAGCCATGGGGGCCAAAACAAAGGCGGTCTCATATGGAGCCAGAGACTCTTCCTTTTCTTATCCAATTCAGACTCTCATATCTTCATACCGTTGTCTCGTCCAATAGCAAATAATTCAAAAAGGATATCAGATGTAGGTGACAGTGATTCATTGTAGTGTGATGCTCTTGGGAAAATGGTTAAAATTGACTGTGAAGGAATACGCCAACAGTTTGGTGGAACAACAAGTTCTGGACTAATAGACAACGTCTGTTCAGAGTAGTCAGTGGATTCATGAGCTTATTTTCTCTTGGTTGTTGGGAAATGATTCTTGCATACTTGGGTGTTAAAAACCAATGTAATCACACATACTTCATCATTTACAAATGAGAATATACATGCTGTCAAAATAAGTCCTGATGAAGGGCCAGTGTGTCCTTCAAATACTATAAACATATTGTTTTGATTCTCAGTCATTCCAGCAATTGCTACTGGTACAAAACATCACCACTCCCAGTATAATTCATCCAGAGACGTTTTCCACAATTTATGAGTCTCTTTCACTAATTCTCACGCCCTTGTTAATTCACTGAATGTTTTGCTTTTGATGACTTTGATTCTTCTAGTTCTTCTGTCATGTCTCATGTGGTATTTGGTGTGACTTTGTAGGGTAAGAGAAACTCCATTCATCCATCTGCCTTCATTGTATCTTATTTTGTATTCTCATCTATCTACCTATCTATCTATCTATCTATCTATCTATCTATCTATCTGTCTGTTGTTGTATCATTCGTTCTATTGTGCTATCTATCATTCTATCGTTTGTTGTATCCATCCATCCACATATTTCTTTATTTTATGTAATTTTATATATCTATCTATCTATCTATCTATCGTTCTATCATTCTGTCGTTCGTTCCATCCATCCATCCATCCATCATCTATCTATCTATCTATCTATCTATCTGTCTGTCTGTCGTTGTATCGTTTATTCTATTGTGCTATCTATCGTGTCTGTCTGTCTGTCTATCTATCTATCTATCGTTCTATCATTGGTTCCATCCATCCATCCATCATCTATCTATCTATCTATCTATCTATCTATCTATCTATCTATCTATCTGTCTCTGTCTATTTATCTATTTATCTATCTATCTATCTATCTATCTATCTATCTATCTATCTATCTATCTATCTATCTATCTATCCATCTGTCTGTCTATCTGTCTGTCTGTCTATCTATCTATCTATCTATCTGTCTGTCTGTCTGTCTCTATCTATCTATCTATCTATCTGTCTGTCTCTGTCTATTTATCTATCTATCTATCCATCTGTCTGTCTATCTATCTATCTGTCTATCTATCTATCTATCTATCTATCTATCTATCTATCTATCTATCTGTCTATCTATCTATCTATCTATCTATCTATCTATCTATCTATCTGTCTGTGTCTGTCTATCTATCTATCTATCTGTCTATCTATCTATCTATCTAGCTATCTGTCTATCGATCTATCTGTCTGTCGTTGTATCGTTCGTTCTATTTTGCTATCTATCGTTCTATCATTCTATCGTTTGTTGTATCCATTTCATTATTTTATGTAATTTTATCTATCTATCTATTTATCTATCTATCTATCTATCCATCTGCCTGTCTGTCTGTCTGTCTGTCTGTCATTCTATCGTTCTATCTATCTATCTATCTATCTATCTATCTATCTATCTATCATTCTTTCCATTGTGTTATTGTTCATTCTATTGTTTGTTCTGTGGATCTATCTATCTGTCTATCTATCTAGTGCCCTCCCTTTTCCAGGACTAGGAAAACATTGCTCCCTCCCCATCGTTTTGCTCCATCTTTGCACCTTTTGACTGTATAATGAGAGATGACAATTAGAGCAAGTCAAAAGAGCTGCACAATCAAAGGCCTGTGATTCCCCTTGGCAGAGCGGGCCCTCCTTTTAGCCGGTTTGTGCCAAACTGGAAGCAGATGTGGGCTGCCACAGGGCCCTGACCAGACTGCTAGAGTGTCTCAGCAGGGCCTCCGCTCCCTCCTGCCATGCACACGTCCCCCTCTCTCAGCCCGCACAGCACCACACACCACCATGAGACGTGCTGGAGCCCAGCGGTGCTGCCGAGCCAAGTCGCCACAATAAATGAGAAAAACTCTCTGACTGCTTTCAGTAATGACAAAGCCCAGAGCTGTGGTCGAGTCATAAGGTGGGCTAACCAATGCTGGAGTTGCCTTGTTTTATCACTTTGTTCCTCTGTATCTGCCTCTTCTCTAGTACTTTCTTTCTCTCTTTTTGCTTTCCCATCTGTCTCGTCTCATCCTTCTTCTCCCCCTCTTTTCTCCTCATCCCTGCCTTTCTGTTCAGCTCCATCCCTCCTTCTCTCCCCAAAGCGACTTTCTGGCCTAATTTGATCTTTGTGGCAGATCAGAGGAATGTGATTGAATTTGCGGGAGAGAGTGTGCTGGAAAAAAAGAGAAAAGAAATACATTCTGATTTATCCGCTCTGACTGAGGTGTAGCACCAGATGTGTCGCTAGACCTGGGCTGACGGGGCTGTAGTCATGATTTTTTTCTGGATAGCGGCAAATGTTTTAGGGGCACAGGGATGATGAAAGTAAATTAATTATGACTCTATTATTATTAGGTAACGAAAAGCCAGCCTGCAAAGTGATTAACCTTTTTAACATTTAGAACATTACTTACAAAATCATCACAACCTATGGTGGAAATAGGCAATATTTTAATCTCTCTCTTTTTTTTTTTTTTAGCAAACGCAGTATTCATTACTACAATAACAGTGTTCAGTCAGTGTGCATTAATGGAAAAATTGCTGTTTGATGGCAGCATTAAAATCCAGGGTTAAAAACTGAACAGCAATTTCTTACAAAAACACTATAATGTAATTACACCTTTTCTGTGAAATCAATGCCTGCTAGGTGATATTCTCTAATAACAAACTATTACTTTAAGTGTAATGTAAATAGTTTTGTTTGAAGTCAGATTACAGTAATTAGTATACAGTATTATAGTAATTAATATTTGATTCATGATCAGTCATTTCCATTTAGAGTTGTCATTTAATTCTAAAAGAAAAAAAGTAGGCGTAATTGCATTAGAAGTACTGCAATTACTAACCAAAAATATTCTGTGAATGCACCATTATATTTTTTTACAGATATTTGTGTCCTGCTCCAATCAATGCCAGTTCAGTCATCTGTAATTACATGTATCTGATATCTGATTTGTACACTCTGTGCGAAAACTTTCTGGAGGCATATTTTGTGTCCTCAACTTTTATGGCATTTGAAAACACTACAAAGGTTTGCTTTAAATAAGTTACATCGAGCCAAATGTGGTTTTTGTATTTGCGTGAAACTGAACCTGTGGATTGCTCTTGACAGACTGACTGGCACTCGATACTATATTGGCCAGAGCAGAGGGATGAAATGAGGCGGGGAAGAGAGAGGGCCGGGTGTGAATGGGCCAATAGAGCGCTATTGATTTGTTTAACAAATTAGCCATGATGATGGCAGGTGCGGTCGCCAGGGCAGGTTGCCGGGGTCAGCTCGTCATATGGTTGCTAACAGACATAATATTGCTCTGTGCTCTGATCTCTTCATACTCACACAAAAGGCTATAGGGACACCCCTGGGAAATAAGCTGTCTCTTTCCCTCTCTCCCTCTCTCCCTCTCTCTCTCTCTTTCACACACACACTCAAACTACCCATCACTGCCACTCTTCAAATTAACTCCCCAGAAGGTTAAGCTCCCTTGATTCATAATTATTCAGTGCCCTCTTTCTCTCCCTCCATCCTTCCTACTCTCACCTCCGTCGCTTCTCCTGAGTGGCACTTGCCTTTTGGTGGAGGACCGAGGGAATTAAATTAGCTTTACTGACCTGAGAAAAGCATAGCCAGATGACGGGTGAGGGGAATACGGCTTGATCTCTGTCTGTTTGCCTGTCACTCCCTCTAATCTAGCTGTCTATCTGTCAGACGAGAGTGTTATTGCGCACGGACCTCTCTGTGGACACGAGGGCTGTTCCCCTTCCGCGTTTCGTCCTTGTGATTATGTTACCAATAAACACACCGGTGGCATCCGTGTGTGTCTCTCACAAAAACCGGTAGACGAGGCCTTTTTGCGAACGTTCCTCCGGTGAAATTTAATCGAATGGCTCAGGACACGAATCACTCCAAAATTCCTGAATGACGGTGGACAAATCCCAGCCAAGCCTGATCGTATTGTAACAGCAGTAGCTGTAGTTCATGCCGTAGTTCCCGTAGGGTTGCTTGGCATGGGGTTACATAAGGCAAAGAGCGAAAACAACCTCAAAGTGGGAATGCTGCAGAGCGCCAACACCATAGTGGTTTGTTTTTAAGAGTGGGACTGACATGAAGCCTTTATCTCTCTACATGATATACTGAGTCATTTGGGCCAGTTGGCTCAGAGGACGGCAATAATTTCACTCCCATATCCAGGGTTTGTAAAAAGCAAGGCTGGGTAGCGATCAGATGTTTCAGGTTTTTTTCTCTCTGAATTATTATACGTATATGGTTTTCTGGTATTTTGTCCATTTCAGAGTTGATTTGTGCTGCATCGTTTGTGATGTATTTCCATGTATCACAATTTAACCAAGCTGCGTTGGGTTTCTGACTAAATGTAGCTATTTTTTAATTGAGCAGTGTTCTATGATTTCCACGATGCGGAAAACGTGGACGGAATCATGGAATCCAGGCATAAATATGGAATTTAATCTATAACGTGGAATTTGCCAAATTTTAGAAGACTAAATCATGGTGCAAAAATACTATTTAAATATGAATCCTGCTTTTCTGCGGGCCTCTGTGTGAATGAATGGCGCAGACGAGCGGTTTAGTTTACTACACACTTACTGAAGTGTGCGTTACGCTGACGGGTTTTCAGCCTCTGCTGCCTCAATATATGAGTACATAAACTTAAACATAATCTCTAGAACTGTTCTAGGAGGCACTTCATGAGCATTTTACTGTTTACTGTGAGAAAAACTATCGTCACACAAACAGAAACTTAAAGTTCTTCACAGCAGCCCGCCGAAATAAAAGCTTGGTTTAATTTGAAGAAATGGTGACCGAAATATATGACTTAGTCTTAGAAATATATGACTTAGGTAGTACTACTATTACTAATAAAATTACGATTAAAACATTATTTTTTAAGGAATATTTACCAGAATAAATATTTACTAGAATTTATTTACCAGAAAAAAATTAAATACAAGAAAAAATATATATAAATAATTTTTTTAATAAATTCAATTAATTAGAAATGCTTTTAATTATTGAAATGTAAAGAAAGCATTAAAATGGAATCCAGAAAATACATGGAAAACAGAATTAGGTAACAATAAAACTGAATTTGAGGAAAAAAAAGTATTTCATAGGGCCTTAAAAACTTAATTTGTTGTTAAACATGTAATTAATTGCTGTTAAATTGTGCATGTTTAATGGTTTCAATTAATTAGACATGCTTTTTGATTAATATTTTTTAATTTAACCATTAAAACAGAGTCTAGAAAAAAAAAAAAAAAAAAAATGAATTTGGAAAAAAATAAAACAGATTTTATAGGGTCATAACTGAGGCTAAGCATTGTATTTTTAATTTATTATTTAACCACTAGTTTGGTTTGGCAATAATCACTGATTAAAGTACTCCTGGTTTAGTTTAATCATTGTAGAGCTGTATACTGTACTATATATTGTTTAGTTTACAGTTCACTAATAATACTAATAATATAATTTTACGCTATTTAATGATGCTCACTAGGTTTTGATTGTTTGTAACTGACTCAGATTTGTCCCAATAGTGGCAATGGTTTTAGACTTCATACTGACACCTACTGGCCTGGATGTATGAAGTTTACTGGGCGCTTTGCAGCTGCTTCATTACAACGACAGTTGTGACCATTGTGTGTACATGCTCAGAATCTGATGCCCTGCATTTATTTAAAATCTGGCACTCTGCTTTTATGTTTTATGTTAGGCATTGTAGTAACTTGTTGTCAACTGCATGATATTGCTGATCATCTGCACCATCAAAAATTGACTTAAATGTTTTGGGGGGGTTTTAGAAGAAGACTAACATTCTCCCATCTCATTTTAATGATTTCTTTTCTATATGGAAAAACTTTTTTAATTAGCAAAGATGTAAATATTTTATGCCACAGCTTAAAGAGAAGATTGCTCAGTCATTCAGCTATTTTATCTTCTATTATTACTCTTGCAAGACCCCTGAGCATGAATGTTTGGCATCACTCACATCGTTCTCTTGAACATTCTCTAATGTAATGAGTGTGCCGACTAAAGTCTGAGCTGCTTTTTCTCAGAATACCGCTTAATGAATGCTTCTCACAGGCCAGGCAACAAGAGGCTATTCTGTGTCTCCTGATAGTCGCGTTTGCGTTCACTGCATAAAGGCCATGTTCAGCTCTATGCTTGCCGTCTTTAAAACAGTTACGATGCCGTTTCTGTATGGCCTACAGAGGATTAATTACCAAACTACACCCTCCCTTTGGGCCCTATTAAGAGATAGAGCAAACGTAAACACACTCACACATATACATCGACACGCGTGCAACATTCGCACGTTCACTGACACAAAGGGGCACTTCACAACCGAGTACTCTAATGATATGTCGTCAATTTAGATAATGACCTGCAAAGAGATAAACTGAAGTGTGCATTGGAGGTAATTAGATTTACAAAGCTGCAGAGCTAACTTCAGGTAAAGACCAATGGACTCTGTTTTTTCTTTCTGTGGACCAGAATGGCATGACATTAGATGGGGGTTAGTTGGACTTGCCCTTTTGTAGTACAGCTTTTTTTAGTAATTGGTTGAGAACGCAAAGAAAATTTGAAGGGTTCACCATGACTGGAAATAATTTCACAGGAGAAAAAACAACAAGTAGGGAAAACGGCAGGTCTCCACAGTTCCTATAAATTCATGGAACCCATCAATCGTTGTCAGTTTAAGTGTTTGCCAGAGATTTAGAGATTGATTGACTGCTCCTTTAGCTGCAGCTTGTAGTTTGACTAAATCAAATAGTTATTTTAGAACTCCAGACTTATACAAAAAAAAAAAAACACTACGCAGCTATTGGCTCTTAAAATAAAACAAAAAATTGAGGAGCCAAAACACTTTTTCAGTTGAAATACCTTTTCCCAATACTACACTACCAGTCAAAAGAACATTAAGAGCTGAACATTAAGATTTTTAATGTTTTTTTTTTTTTTTAAGAAGTCTCTTCTGCTCACCAAGTTTGCATTTATTTGATCCAAAATGCTGCAAAAGCAGTAATATCGTAAAATATTTTTACAATCTAAAATAACTGCTTTTTATTTTAATATATTTTAAAATGTATTTTATTCCTGTGATCAAAGCTAAATTTCCAGCATCATTACTTTAGTCTTAAGTGTCACATGATCCTTCAGAAATCATTCTAATATGTTCGCTCTAATTTGCTGTTCAAGAAACACTTTTTATTATTATTAATATTTAAAACAGTTCAGTACATTTTCTTCAGGATTTTTTGATAAATGGAAAGATCCAAAGATCAGCATTTATCTGAAATAAAACGCTTTTGTAACATTATAGACTATGTCATTCATTTTCTTCTTTTTTGGAAAGAAATTACAGAAATGAATACTTTTATTTAGCAAGGATGCTTTAAATTAACGAAAAGTGATGATAAAGACATTTATAATGTTACAAAAGGTTTCTATTTCAGATAAATGTTGTTCTTCTGAACTTTCTATTCATTAAAGAAACATGAAAAAAATTATATAACATAGTAAATATAATAAATATTTTTTTGAGCAGCAAATCAGAATATTAGAATGATTTCCTGAGGATCATGTGACTGGAATAATTATGCTAAAAATTCAGCTTTGAAATCACAAGAATAAATTACGTTTTAAAAAATATTCAAATAGAAAGCAGATATTTTAAATCGTAAAAATATTACACAATATTACTTTTGCTGTATTTAGAATCAAATAAATGCAGGCTTGGTGAGCAGAAGAGACTACTTAAAAACCATTAAAAATCTTACTGTTCAAAAACTTTTGACTGGTAGTGTCTAACTAATCAATAATGAAATTATGCTTCAAAATTTTTCAAAACCCACGAATATTTCTGACTTTTTTTTATTTGTCATTATGTACTGTGTACATTTGTTGTTTAATAGTTCTGTTTTTTTTTTTTTTTTTTTTTTTTTTTTACAAAAGGATGAAAATATTAAGTACTTGAAATTTACAAATAGATTTACATTTGTTAAGCATGACTATATTGATACTTTGCACAGGCTACTATTATACTAATAGGACATAACTTTGATTTAATGCTAGTTTTGATCATTTGTGTTGTCCTAACCACATACATCTGCAAAACACAGCATCAGAATGTCTTGGAAGCTGCTAGAAAGAAAGAAAAAAATAGCCTGTACTGGATATTGTGTCAGATCTTCTCAAGAAATGTCCTAAAAAAGAGCTCACTTTTACCACATAGCATGAGAACCACCAAAGAAAAGTCCCTGCCATTATGTGTGCCTAATGAAATAAACAGTGCAGTCAAGCAAAAGAGAGAATTTTTGCCCAAGGGTTCAGATACTGCCAATCATCAGACAGAAATATGTCTGGCCAGTACAGTCATTCAAAACTTTCTCTTGCCAGAGAGACCAGCTACGTGTTGTGTTGGTTTTGCCGAGTGTGCTGCGACTACAATCGGGGTCAGATTTTTTACCTTCTTAATTAGATGAGGGACAGGCTAATTAAATCAAATTCATTATCCGCAGGTCTGGAAATCAAGCGGCACTATTGGAAATAAGGTTAGGCTAGCCCTCATCCATCATGCTCCTAACTAACCAATTTACGGCCCTGACTTTTGCATGCCACGTTATTAGCTTGTCATAAACAGTTAGCTTTAAGATCCGTGAGTGGAGCCCTGATAGCGTTGGCGTTTATCACATTAGTTTCTAGCACTGTGTCAGCCTCTTTCGGCCCAAGATAAAGCACATAGCCGGTAATCACGTTACTACACACACACACACTCCATAGACTTACAGTACAAACGGCCGCCACTTAAAGCCAGCCTCTAATTCACTGTAATTAAGACATACTGCTGCAGCCTTTTGCAAATAAAGGCTCTTTAACAGTCTTTAAATGGAAACTTTTCTTTACAAAATGAATCAGACAGCACATTTATGCTGTTAGGATTTGGGTCTCGTGTTTATCACGGTTCCGGGGTTGGCGTCTGTACGCTGAGGTGAAACTTAACAGCAGGGTTGCCAGATTTTCACAACAAAACCCACCCAATTGTCACTCAAAGCGTTCTGGGGGATAAAATACACGTTTTTTTGTCGGGGTTCTCCCGGAAAATTCGCATTTCATGGGCTAAATATGACGTTATTAAGGTCGATTTAACCCGCGGACATCAAAAACAATCCGCGGCAACAGTGTTAAAGTAGCCCAATTCCGCGCGAAAACCGCGGACTTGGCAACACAGCTTAACAGGTCGGAAAACGAATAACGTGTTCTACGGAGCCAGTAAAGGGACATGGTTAGCCGCTTGCTAGCACTAGTCTGTTACATTACAGTGCATAATTTTACTTACCATATAAACAGAGTAATGAGAGATGACTGATAGGACAATGGCGAATGATTTACAGATTCTGAGCACCACTGGCAAACATCTAAACTTGTAAAATGTGTGGTAAGTACTGCCGCTCCGTAGTATAAACAGAGTGCGTGTGAGCGCAAATCTCAAAAGTGAAAGTAAAACGCGAACGCGCATTTGAGGCGATTTCAATGACCCGCATATCAATAGCGACTACCTGATGCCCGCAGTTTATACACAGTGTGATTACCCAACGATATAATGCGAGAGAAACTATTGAAATTTATTTTTATATCCCATCTCCTATTTATTCCCTTTAGGGGTTTCATAGTACACGTCATTTCCTTTCCAAACACGTATTCGGATTTGGGAACATCCCTAGTGTTTACTATCTATCTATTTTATGTGTTTATCTGACTTTTCTTCCATTTGTTAACTGTCTATCCCATAAGAGATAAATAAACCAAAATAATTTCTGTCATAACAAGTTTGAAAGATCATTGCTGCTTAACAACCAATTACTTCACTTTGTTTTACTTCCAGCACCAAATACCACATACATAAGTATCCCTATTTTGTATTGTTTACAGGTAATTATAGTCTTCCCTTTTTAAAACAAGCATTTGGTTACACACTTTTGTCTCCACAAATGGCACTTGTCCTGCTTGAATCCGGGAGCGAGGCTGTGGAGAGAATGATAGAGAGCAGAATAAGAGAGGCGATTTGTCGTCTGTGTGTATTATAGCGCTACGGTCAGCCTGAGAGAGGAGGGGTGCAGGGTAAGAATGAGCGTGTGAGGGATAGCCTCATCATTCAGAGTTTACTCACACTAAATTGAGTTGAAATAATAGGCTTATTCAAGCGGCCCTCACACAATGACACCGAGGCAGGTCATATCAAAGGCTGGCCTGAGGGCCGGGGAGACACTGCACAGGGGGAGGGCTTTCAGAGGACGGGTGACGGCACTGTCACAGAGCAGGGGACCCCACTGACAGACACCTGGAGGAAGGGGAGAGGGGTCGGGGGTTTGGACGGGGCCCGGAGGCGCTGTCATTCGACAAGGGTTGGAGGTTGATGACAGCCCTCGGGTCATTGGGTACCGAAAAGCCACAGCGGGGTCAAGGGACACCAGAGACCAGCTCGGGGTTGGTGGGACATGTTAGAAATATCAATCACACATCTGATGTCTTGACTTGCTGGTGCTTGGTAGTTTCAATCAAACGCTGTGTGTGCTGCTGTATTTCTTTGTTTGCTTTGCCACTTTTTTGTTTTTGTTGAGTGAGTCGATGTGATCATTTTTGTTCTAAATGATAATACAAAAATACATTTGAAATTATTTGTATACATCTTCCATGATAAGCATGTTTTTAATATCTGAATTTAAATTCTTTTTAAATTTAAATTGTAAGGGTGATATAACCATCCTGCTATAATAATGAAAAAAAAAAAAAAAAAACTGAAATTTTGACGTAATCTTTCATTATTTTGTTTGAAATGGCTATATATTATATTTGTAATATATTATAATATATTATATAATTATAATGTTTCACTTTACAAAATAAAGCACACTTTATTCATTCATTTATTTATTCATGACAGTATGTCAAGTTACTTGTTAAACCACGTGCCATTTTTTTTTAGATTAATTTCATTTAAACTGTACTTGAACTATACTATACCAGTATGTTTTTAATTTCTGAATTTAAATTCCTTTTTCTTTTTTTTTTTTTTTTTGAGGTCAAAATTGTCAGGGTGATATATACCTGTCCTGATATAATAACTAGAAAATTGGGGAGAACACACACACACACACACACACATATTTATTTATTTATTTAAAGTCAGAATTGTCAGTGTGATATGTAACTGTCCTGATATAATAACGGAAAAAAAGGCTTCAGTTTATTAAGTATTTATTATTTTGACATAATATTTCATTACTTTGTTTTAAATACCTGCATATTAATTAATTTAAATATTTTTGCTTATATATAAATAAATAAGTAAATAAATGAATGAGAACACACTTTATTTATTTATTTATTTATTTATGAATGACTGTGTGTCAAGTTCAGCAATAATAGTTCATGATATTTGTTTAAAAAATAATTTTATTTTTTATTTATTCTTCTTCTTCTTCTTCTTCTTCTTCTTATTATTATTATTATTTACTTTCTGAGATGTGTATTTAGTTTGAAATACCTGCATATTAATAATTTAAATATTTTTGCTTAACTGGAGAAAATAAATAAATAAGGAAATAAATGAATGAAAACACACTTTATTTATTTATTTGTTTATGTTTGAATGACTGTGTCAAGTCAAGAACGTCAAGTTCAGCAATAATAGTTCATGATATTTGTTTTATGAAATATTAAAATATTAAATATAAAAAAAAAATATTTTTCCATTTTTTTATTTTTTTTACTTTTTACTTTTTGAGATGCGTATTTAATTTGTAAGGGAGATTAGTGTAGTAAAGTAGTTAGGAAAAAATGACATTTTTAGAGTAATTTCATTTGAACTTTTCTTGAAATGAACTATACCACCATGTTTTTAATTTCAGAATTTAAATTCTTTTTTTTTCTTCTTCTTTTTTTTTTTTAATAAAATTGTCAGGGTGATATACAGCTGTCCTGCTATAATAACGAGAAAGACACCTGAACTTTATTAAGTATTTTGACATTCTTTCATTATTTTGTTTGAAATACGTATATTTTAATTTCAACTATTTTGCTTAAATATTGTAAATAAGTAAATGAATGAAAACACACTTTATTTATTTATTTATTTATTTATGAATGAATGAATGACTGTATGTCAAGTTCAGCAGTATTAATTCATGATATTTGTTAAAAAAAATTCTTTTATTTAAAAAAAAAAACTTTTTGAGATATGTATTGAATTTGTAAGAAAAAATAGCTTCCACTGGTTAAACCACATGACATTTTTAGAGTAATTTCATTTAAACCCTTCTTTAAATTAACTATTAAACTATACAAACATGACTTCTAAAAAGTCTAGAATTTTATCTTTTATTCATTATGGACACTCATATATCACTGACCCGTGTATCACTGAATTCTTGCTGCGTGTTTGTGTGTGCCAGTCATTTTCACTGCCAGCCATTAGTCACTATGTGGCATAAAGTGCTGCCTTTGCATTATAGAAGCAGCTGCTTTTCAACAGGCTGTGTGAGTAAACAATAGCCCGCTCCGATATGGACAAAACAGGCCAAGACTGTGTAAAATCACCCCATGAATACACCATGCACACTCCCGAAGTCAAAGGGTGTCCAATTGACTCATGAATGCGCACACACTCCCTCCGCCGAAGGGAGAGCAGGCGTTTGTTAAAGGGAGTGCGTTGTCTGCGTGTAACAATATAAGAGACAGCATATCTGATCAACACAAGCATTCGCACCGTGTAGGGAGGTGACGGAGCCGCCCCTCCTGTGGGCTTACATGAGCCGTTCTTCAGACAGCTGGTGGGACTCAGCTGTGCTCAGATCAACACGTGTCCATCATACATTGTTATGTTTTTTTGCAGTTGCATTATCAATATATTGCAATGAATCTCTGAACTGTTTTACAAAGGCTGAAAGCGAAATTCCCACATTCATGGAGGGTTTCCTGTCACATTCACTGCCAGATCACTTGAGGCAAAATACATAGCTGAACACACAGGGTTGAGAAGACTAGAACAGATTCATAGTAACGTTAGATGGTATGGGTGAAACAAAAAAATCCCCATTGCGATGATAGAGATAAAACATCCCTCCAGATCAGATACACTGGACGTGTTTAAGCAAGCAAGCAAGCAAAATCACCTACAATTAATTTATTGTTCTTTCGGCCTGTTGTTTTTCTGCTTTAGTATTTATGGTGTAATGTCTAGACATTACGATGTGTTGGGTTCGGTGCTCTACCTCTGAGTTAAAAAGGAATTTTTGTATTAACTCATCTCAGCCGATATTGATGTATGTTGTTGTTTTGTTGCCGCAATGACGCAATGATATCGTGTGGGATCAGTGCACCGAGGAATTCGACTGGGTAGAAATGTAATAATCAGTTATAATAAGAAATGGAAATGTTAGTCTTTTATTGAAGTTTATTTTGATTAAATGTTAAATTAAATCAGTGGTGAACAGAAGGCAATCAAGATGTTTATTTCATTATTTATTTTGTTTATTTTTGCATATGCGCATTGTCCTCTCCTGTAGGTTTTACAGACATTTTGTGCATAAATTTGGACCATTATTTTAGGCAGATTTGCTCCAAGTTCATGTTTATCATTAATTAAACTTATATTATCAGTGATAATTTCTTAGGTGCCAACAAGACTGCATTTCAGTTATCATACACCACCAGTCAAAAGTTTTTGAACAGTAAGATTTTTAATGTTTTATAAAGAAGTCTCCTCTGCTCCTCTGCTGTCTCCAAGCCTGCATTTATTTGATCCAAAATACAGCAAAAACAATAAAATTTTGAAATATTTTTTATTATTTACAATAACTGATTTCTATTTGAATATATTTCAAAATGTAATTTATTCCTGTGATTTCAAAGCTGAGTTTTTAGCATCATTACTCCAGTCACATGATCAGAAATCAGAAATCATTCTAATATACTGATTTGCTGCTCAAAAAACATTTATTATTATAACGTTGAAAACAGTTTGAAAATTTTTCAGGTTTTTTTGATGAATAGAAAGTTGAGAAGAACAGCATTTATCTGAAATAGAAATGTTTTGTAACATTATAAATGTCTTTATCATCGCTTTTGATCAATTTAAAGCATCCTTGCTAAATAAAAATATCAATTTCTATAATTACGATGTTAAAAAAGCTTTCATATAATTTCATATAAATCAGCATTTCATATAAATGATTTTTCTATTCATCAAAGAATCCAAAAAGTACTCAACCGTTTTAAATATTGCTAATAATAATAATTATAATAATAAAATGTTTCTTGAACAGCAAATCAGCATATTAGAATGATTTCTGAAGGATCATTTGACTCTGAAGACTGGAGTAATGATGCTGAAAATTTAGCTTTGATAACAGGAATAAATTACATTTAAAATATATTCAAATAGAAAACTGCTATTTTAAATAGTAAAAAATATTTCAAAAATGTACTGTTTTTTCTGTACTTTGGTTCAAATAAATGCAGCTTTGGTGAGCAGAAGAGACTTCTTTAAAAAACATTAAAAATCGTACTGTCCAGAAACTTTTGACTGGTAGTGTATATTTACATACCTTAACACGTAGTATTTTACCAGTATACCACTGCATCAGAACACATATAGTAGAGTAGAACATGAGGAGTGAGTTTAGCAGCAGGGAAATTCTTTCTGAATCAAACTGGAAAGTCTTCTCCAATTGCATTTGTAACTGTAATTCAGTCATCTGCGGCCAACTCCATCTGTGTATGCGAAATAGTGTGTGAGTGTATGTGTGTGTGTTTAGAGTGGCTTTGTGGGCTGAAATGGAGAGCCTTTGGTAAGTGGCTGATTGGAGGGGAAGTCTGTCGGTTTGGCACGTGCCTTGTCCCATGGGACATGTGATAGCTCGGTGCCCACGCACCAGCGCCAGTCTGTGCCAGCAGGGGCTTTCATTTCATCCTGCCTGTGCCAGCCATGTGGAATTTCTTTAACAAAGATCTGAAGGCCTGGCTCTTTCCAAACAAAAGGTCATGCCTGACGGCCTTCAGAAGTATTGTTCTGCTTGATTTCAGATGAATGGAATATAGTGACATTTCTGTTTTTTCTGTTTGAGAGGAAAGAGAACTTTTACTGTAGGTGCTACGGTGTCTCTATCAGCCCATCAAAATGTTATGGCATTAAAGAAATACTTGCGGTGTTAATGCATGCTGCTCTTTCAGCTCTGCCCTGCTCTGCATCCACGGTGGATCCTTTACCACTGTGCTCTTCCTGCTTTCTCCCTCACATACCAGAAGAGTTCAGGGGCATCTCCACATCTGACCCTGTCCTCTGCAGCTCGAGGATGGGCTTTCAAACCCAGCCAGCTCCCCGTCACGCCTGGAGCCTCACCAACTGGCCCAGACTCAGGGCAAAGAGAGCAGAGAGGAGACTCCTCCTTTCTGGACATCATCCTGGCCGGTCGAAACAATTGTTGGATGCCTTCTATGGCACACACCTGCTGTTTTACAGATACGGTCCTTCACAAAAGTATCTAGACCCTGAAAAGTGTTTCTCTCACTTTTAAAAACCTGCACTGTAATGCAGCTCTGTGGTATTTTTATTTTATAAGTGCTGTACCATAATGCTAATAATGTTTTTTTTTGTTTGTTTTTTTAAATTTTTTAAGTGAACAGTTCTTTAAGGGGTCATCAGATGCCCATTTTCTACAAGTTGGTATGATTCTTTGGTATGAGACATGTCTTCTTGAAATGTCTGCAAAATACTTTGATTAAAATTCCTTAATAGTCATGTAAAACAACACCCTTTTTACCTTGTTAAAAACAGCTCTGTTCACAGCAACTGTTTCGGTGCATGTCTCTTTAAATGATAATGAGCTACCGCTCACTCCACCCCTCTCTTCAGTTTTTCGTTCACTTTTTTTCACTTTTACATCCAACTGCAAAACACCTGCATTGCTTACAAGACGTTGTTGCTACAGCTGCTCGAGTGCGGAGAAAATGGCGGACAACGTACAACTGGCTGTCAGCAGTTGTGGGTGGGGCCTGTGCAGTATGACATCATACTGCTCAGAAAATCAAAACGGCTTGATAATGGAGACTTTAGTTTTTTGGGAATTTAAAAGGAAATGAATGGATTTTTAATGGATTTTTAATGGATGTAGGGTGGTTGTGACCACACACTGCTAAGACACATTAATATGCAAACACCATGTAGAAATGAATTTTGCAGGCATAAATGTTTAATTCTTACATATTTCAGGGAGCAACATTTTGAAGCAGCTGCAGTTTTCTGATTACTTGTACAGAGAGTTTTTTTTTTTTTTGGTAAATTTGGACCATTTTTTAAGGCAGATTTGCCTTAAGCTTTTAGGTTTCAGAGTCTGAATACTTTTGCATATGCACATTGTTGCCAGATTAAAGACATGTAACACCAACCTATATTAGAAGCTTTCCGGCAGGTGTGTAGCGGCAAGTTGGAGCTAAACTCTGTAGGACACCAGCCCTCCAGGACCTAGTTTAAACACCCCTGGTCTAGACATCTTATAGAGCTTTTTAGATGGATGTTGACGCTTTTTAGGTCGGGTAGAATCTGCAATCTCTGAGCCAGTTTGTTTGCTGCCTTCAATGGCTTCAATACGCTGTGTTTTCCACCACCTGGCAACCCGGGGTGGCGAAATGCTATTGGTTAAACTGTAAGTGAGCGGAGTCACACAGACCAAAACACAACCAACATATTCCAATACAGAATGCACATTTTCAAAGTAGAATAACTAGCTGGATCATTGTTTATCGGAGAAACAAGTAAGTGAACTTAGCATGTTTCCTAAACACCTGTAAATGTATTATGGTACAATCAAAAAATTACATACAGCACCGTTAAATAATTGGTCAGAAGAAATTGCAATTATAAAAATGTTGTCATAAAAAGTGCAATTTTTAAAATTAATTTCAACATGTTTTTATGTTGTATCTTTGGGCTATTGACTCAAAACCTTATATGTGATCCTGGACCACAAAACCAGTCATAAGGGAGAATTTTTTGAAATTGAGATTTATACATCATGTCAAAGCTGACATTATATGACAAAATTTGGCTGAGATACAACCATTTGAAAATCTGGAATCTGAGGGTGAAAAAAATCTAAATATTGAGAAAATCACCTTTAAAGATGTCCAAATGAAATTCCTAGGAATGCATATTACTAATCAAAAATGAAGTTTTGATATATTTACTGAAGGAAATGTACAAAATATCTTCATGGAACATGAACTTTATTTAATATCCTAATGATTTTGGGCATAAAACAAAAATGTATAATTTTGACCCATGCAGTGTATTTTTGGCTATTGCTACAAATATACCCGTGCTACTTAAGATTGGTTTTGTGGTCCAGGGTCACATATGTACTGTGATATAGCCCTTGTGACATCATCTCCACATGACAACTAGCCCCAGTCTCCTTTACACTGTATATGTTTATTAATTAAGTCAGTAGAACAGCAAAGAACATCTTCAAAATGCAACAAAAGCAACCGAGGAAAAACATCCTTTGTTCACTGGTGGTCTCGGATGGTCTCTTGTGTGTGTTTGTGTGTCTTTTTCCCGCATTCCACCATCGCTCTTCACTCCGCCGTGCTCTCACTTTTGCCATCGTTGCCATGGTGACATCTACACATTTCATGCCAGCCCCACACACTTGCAGACATATTTGTTTGGCTAGTGTAACTCGGCCCCACAATGAAAGACGCTTTTCAGCATAACACCTCCTAATCTGGAATTGAGCTTTTTGAAGGGGCCTGCTGAGCACAAATTCAAATATAGTTTCTCTATGCTAATCTGGCTGGTAATCCTCCAGCCTTTGGGTTCTGAAACATCCTGTCAACAACAAAAAAAAAACCTTGTTTGTTTTTCATCTTCTCCAGCACTTCCCCCTCAAATGTAGCATTCTTTACCAGCACCGAGGAAGCATGACGCGGTTAAAACGATAACCAAGAGCTTTATTTTCTTTCATCCACCACCGAATTTCCATCAGGCCCGTGTTCCCATAGTGAAACCCAGCAATGCACCAAGACCAGGATCTCCTTGTGAACTTTGCCCTCTGCTCCCCTGTAGCAGCTGGTCTTAGCATGTACTTGTAGCCATCAGCCGCCCCAGACATCGGCTTGGTTAATATGTGCACGGTACGGCTAACATATCCATCATGGAGGATGTGTGCTCTCCCCGTACCCTCCCGGCTCTTTCTTGCACACTGAGCTTCTTTTCCTCATTCATCACCGGTGGCTTTAATGTTAGCGAGTCTGCCAGTGATGCCATGGCAACAAGGCTCTGTACAAAACAATCTCTAACCAGGTTCTTTTTAGAGTGTTACTCTCAGGTTAAATTCTTGAGGCGTTTTGGCCTCTTCTGTTGAGTTGTAGAAACTGGACAACATTTACAACTTCTTTGTAATAGCTAGGGAGCTGTTAGTGGAAGAGTACAATATGAATGTTTAACAGGATTTTACGGTAATTAACTGCTAACTAACCTAAACCTAAATAGCCACAATACAACCCGCTGATTTTCCAGCTTACATATGTATAATTTAACTTAATTAAAAAAAAAAGTATTTTAAATGTAATTTATGAGTTTTCATCACTCATTTCTCCAGTCTTCAGTATCACCTTGGACCACAAAACCAGTGTTAAGTAGCACAGGTATATTTGTAGCAGTTGCCAAAAATACATTGTATGGGTCAAAATTATGCCAAAAATCATTAGGATATTAAGTAAAGACCATATTCCATGAAGATATTTTGTACATTTCTTACCATAAATATATATAAACTTAATTCCTGATTAGTAATTTTCACTGCTTAGAACTTCATTTGGACAACTTTTTTTTTAGGCAAATCTTCTCAGTATTTTGATTTGTTGACACCCTCAAATTCCAGATTTTCAAATAGTTGTATCTCGGCCAAATATGAAAAAATTGCCCCTTATGACAGATTTCGTGGTCCAGGGTCACGTATGGTGATTTGGTTTCTTTGATTTTGGATTCTTTGATTAAAATAAAATAAAATAAAATAAAATAACATAAAATTAAATTAAATTAAATTAAATTAAAATAAAAATAGTTATTTGAAATGAAACTCTTTTGGAACGTTATAATTGTCTTTACAATCACTTTTGATTAATGCATTCTTGCTGAATAAAATAATTAATTAAATACATGAAATACTTTTAACAGTAGAAAAACTTAGAAATAGAAATTAAAATACAATTTACCATCATATAAAATTAAATACATAGAATCTATCTATTTATTTATTTATTTAATTTACCTGTTTATTTCGTTTTTTCCTAGCTTTTCTTTCTTTCTTTCTTTTCTCTTTAATTTCATGTCATTTAAACAACAGTAAAATAGTTTTTTTAATAACAGTTATTTGGAATAGAAACCTTTGTAACATTATAATTGTCTTTACAGTCACTTTTGATTAATTTAATGCATCCTTGCTGAATAAAATAATTAATAAAATATTTTAAAAAGTAGAAAAGCTTCTGAAAATAGAACTTAAAATAGAATTTACATTCATATGAAATTAAATATACAGAATTTATTTATTTATTTATTTCATAAAAGACCAGCAAACCAGCTTTAAGCAATTTTTAAAACAGACTTCTTTAAAACCAACAAACCAGATCAGGCATGACCAAAATATGGACAAACCCACTGAATGGGTTGTTTTGACCCAGCGGTTGGGTTAAATGTTTAACCCAGCCTTCTGGGTAGTTTTATTTAACTCAACGATTGCTTTAAAAAAAAAAAAAAAAAACTGTATTTCTTGCTTAAAATAACCCAAAATATGTTCAGTAAACAAACATTTATTAATAATTTAATAATGAATAATAATTAAATAAACATTTTTAAATAGCTTATTAATAAATGTTCACCTTTGATTATTGCTGATGCCTCTAGTAATTATGTGTCTAATTTATAATTTACAACCTATTTTGGAATCATTTTAAGCCAGCCATATAGTCTTTTTTTAAACAATAGCAGAATTAAATAAAACCACGCAGAAGGTTACGGTAAACATTTAACCTAACTGCTGGGTCAAAACAACCCAGTCGCAGGGTTTGTCCAACCCAGCACTGGGTTGTATTTAACCAAGCATTTTAGTACTGTTAGTACAACTACAGTATAGAACACAACATAGATGATCCTAACAAACTCATCCAGCGGTGATCTGTCAGTAAATCGTGCGTTCCTCCACGGCTCCTGTCTCTCCCACTGCCCCGTGAACTGACATGGGCCTCTTCAGCAGCTTTTCATGGGGTCAAGAGAGCAGCTGTTGACTTTATAACTCTGCCGAGCCTGCCGTTTCACAGCTAGCTACCGACTTTAAACAGGTCTATTAAATGTGCATTCGCCACATCGCAGCCAGACAGTGACAAGACAGCCAGGGAAGGGGGTACACAAGTTTGGAATGCTCTTGTCAAGTCCACTGAAATATATCTAGCTAAGAAGAAGTGTCATTATAGAGCTAAAGAATGGGGAATGAGGACTGTATTGACTTTTACGGTCACATTCTTTCTCTTTTTATACTTCTTTTTCCTTATAGTCCTTTACTATGACTGTAAAAGCACACGTAATATTACAGTTACATTAAGATTTGTCTGTATTACATCTATTGAATGTCAGTTGTAAAAGACAAAGCTGAAGATAAACCTACCGATGATTTCGTCCTGTCACGTTGGATAAGTGCAACCTTAAATCACAGAAGAAAGCTCGGTTTCAATGTCTTGACTCTTAAAGGGATAGTCCATCCAAAAATGAATTTACTCACGTCATCTCATTCTAAACCTGTTTGCTTGAATTTGTGTTTTTGTCTACTCAAAAGTCAATGGGGTCCAAAAACAACACAGGACCATTGGATTTTAATTGTAAGAGCAAAAAAAGACAAAACCTTTCTCCAAATATTTTTTGCATTCCACAGAAGAAAAAAAAAAACATCATACAGGATTTTTCGGTGAACTATTCCTTTAATACAGAGTATAAGATTCCACAAGCGTGACCAATTCACCATTCAAAACACGAACGCGCAATTAAACGATAAATTAAAGTGTTATTTAATTAAAAAGGGTGCATAATAAAGAAATAAACAGTGATATTCCTTTTCACAGTCAAAGTTGACTTAGTGGGTGTGTAGAATTTCCCCCATTTGAAACAGGAGAAAGATTCTATAGGAATAAAGAAATAAGTGACAGTGCAAATAAACGAGTCCGGGTTCATCTCCACGTCGACTAAGCCCTTGTCAGCGTGCATTCTCTTGATTTCGAGCTTAAACTAAGTCTCTGTCGCGTAAACAGACCCCCCACCTCAACACGCTAGCATCCAAATAATGACAGGGTCATTCCTGCTAATTAAAACCAAGGTAAACACTCCTTCTTTTTCACTTTTTCGGGAGTTAGAGGGTCAGAGGGAAGGGAGGGGAGGACACACATATGCGCACAAGCGTCTTTCCAGACTCTGCATTTGGTAATCCACTATTTATTCATTCCGGGTAAACTCGGCAAGATGGGCAGGGCATGGCGGAAAAGGGGGTTGGGGTGTGTTAGCAGACAAGCTTCTCCAGCCTCTGTATGGAGCTAAGGAATTTTTCATTAGTGAACAGCTGGGTCACAAGTGGCTCCAAAGCCATCTTAATATTGTGTAGGCCCACAGATTAGGCTGCCCTGAAAAGGAGCCAACGCGTGACGTTCTCCGCCGAATCCCGCCTTTGCATATTTGCAGAGCCCTCGCTTCAGAACACCTTATATTACTGTTTGTTTTATTTCTCAGAAGAAGGCCCTCCAGGGTCAATAGTAATTATGAAGCCCTCTACTCCAAATGTTGCTTTTTAACCACTTCAGCGCTGAAGAATTCCACTCATTGTTTTCCTCCTCAAGTGCGTCTCGGGAACGGATGGGAACGGTACACTAGATCAGTGATTCGGATCTGTGCACCATACCATTGATGATATCAAGTGGTACTTTGAGATACCTCGTGGTACATGTTCAGAAAAAATGGTAACATTTTTGTTATTGGATTTTTTATGTAATTTAAATTACTATTTTGTGACTATGTATGAAAGTCCCCCTTTACATCATACTGTAATTATTATACTATTATCATTATACAAAAGGATGTAATATTACATTAAATATTTTTCAATCAATATTTGAAATCAATGTTTTATTATATTTGTATACATCATTATATGTTTGTGTGTGTGTAAATAGAAAAAAAATATATAAAATGTAGAATTTATTTGTTAAATAATTAAAAGTGAAAAATATAATATAAATGCTAAAATATGTTATTAAATAATATAAAAAGCATTATTATTATTTGTATATGTATTATAAATTACTATTTTTCTATATTTCAAAGTACCCCTTTATATCATACTGTATATATATATATATATATATATATATATATATGGAATGTATAATTTATTATTTAAATAATTAAATGTGAAAGATGTTATATAAATATTGAAAAATAAATTACTATATATATATATATATATATATATATATATATATATATATATATATATATACACACACATCATAAAATGTGAAATATTTAATATATGTAAAAATAAATGACTATTTTAATGACTATATTACAAAGTACTAGTATCATTATACTAGTATTATATTATATTATATTATATTATATTATATTATATTACTATATGAGGTGTAATAACTTTTATTTTGTATGCGATTAATCGTTTACCAGCCCTAATTTAATATAAATATCTAACAATAAATTACCATTTTTATGAGTATTTTTCAAAGTCCCGCTTTATATCATACTGTATATATTATACTATTATCATTCTACTATTATTACTTTTATTATATTATATTATATTATATTATATTATATTATATTATATATATTATATATGTGTATATTATATATGTATGAGGTGTATATTACAATAGTATTAATATATAGTATTAAATAGTGAGTGAAAAAAATCTAAAAAATGAAATTTACTATTTTTTATTATATTTTATTTATATTTTATCTATACTTTTATTTATATTTTAAGGTTTTTTTTAATTAAATGTGAAATATATAAATAATAACATATTATTAAATAATATATTTATTATTATTATTATTATAATTTTAATTATAATTATTATTATCATTATTATTATTATTATATAGATATTATTAAATTGTGACTTTTTAATTTCACCACATGTCTGGCTTTTGAGTGTCATAATAATATGGTGGTCTTAAATAATTAAATGTGAAATATATAATATAAATATATAAATAATACTATATATTATTAAATAATATATTGTTATTATTATTATTATTATAGACATTTTTAAAATGTGACTTTTTTTAATATTTCACCATATGCCTGGTGTCTAAGAGTGATAATTATACGGTGGTCTAACATTGTCCCTGTTCTTCATCCAGAGGCATGTCATCCACTGACGTTAATGCGGAGGATTTGGTCTGACCAGTATTCCTTTCATTAGGCTATCAGTGGGAAGTTATGGCTCATAGCATACGTTATGCCATCTGAGAGTTATTATTCCCACTGTAAGCAGATTGTCTGCAGTGGCCTGCGCAGCAAGAAGGCCTGTTAGACCTCATTTAAAGTGGCTTGGAAGGGTGAACCACTGAGTTATTAGTATTATTAAACAGGTACCGAAAACTTTACAGGGAGCCCTTTGTCTGTTTGCTTTATGAAATCTCTGTCATTTTTCTTTTGTTCCTTCCATTTTTTTCTCTTTTGCTTCATTTGACTGTTTTTTTTTACTCTTATGCTTTTTGATTCAGGAGTTGATTCAAGAGTCCTCGCTTCCCCCCCTCTCTCTCTCTCTCTTCAGATGCTCTCTCATTTGCAGTGCATGTGCTGTAAAGATGTCAGGTCTCCAACGGGGCCAGAGAGGAGATGAGCATTACTGCAGGCTTAAGTTACAGAGCAGAACGCTGTGATGAGAAGCAGAGCCGTCTGCAGAGTTCTGCCCGTAACTCACGCACTTCTGCCTCCTTTACAAGGGAACACGCTGTAGCACAATGACTAAGAGTTTGGGAGATGCTAAAAGGGGGAAATTCACTGATCTTTGTATCTATGAATCTCTTCTTTTCCCTGCTGAAAGAGACCTCTAAAAGCTGGTTTGTTCATCTTAAGATGTATATGGTCTCTCGGCCAGGCCAAACTCATTAGGCTCGTCTTTATTGATGGTTTTAGAGGATTTTGAACACTTTTTTAACTTTCCAAGCTATATAAATTAGCTAAACACTGTCTTAACCAAGTTTAAAAAGTAGCTTAAACCATTTGAGACTGTCTAACCAGGCTAGTATAATTTTTTATCAATAGGGAGATAAAGGTGTTTAGCTGCTCAGCCTAACCAGGTAAAAGGTGCTCAAATCCCCATCTAAACCATCAAAACAGACCACAGGGATTTGAATGCCGTTTGATCTACATTGCAATCAGCATTATCATGAAGCAACTGATGATTCTCAAAACTCAGCATTTTATGTTTGTTTGTAAATCAGATTCAGATGGGTCAGATCTTGCATACGGCTCCTCGTGCTCACGCCCACTCAATCCCCCCTTTTCTTTCATGTTTTGTGAGAGGCAGCACTGTCTCTTTGTACATAGGAGCTGTGGTTCTGCATTGAACATGCTCACTGGAGATCTACAGCTGTCCAAACACACACTGTGTACCTGTCTGCCTGATGCCCAGGCTTAGCTGTGTACTCAACCTCCACCGCTCACGGCCCTGCTGTCCTTTTCATATCAGTGTGACCATCTTTCCACACTCATCCTTCTATCTTTTTTTTTTTTTTTTAGGTGTTTGATTTATTTTTACTATTATTTTTAATCTCTATTCCACTGTTCAAATGTTTGGGGTCAATTTTTATTTATTTATTTATTTATTTATTTTGAAAAAAAAAAAACAATTGCTTTTATTCAGCAAGGACTCATTAAATTGGTCTAAAGTGATAGTAAAGACTCTTGTTACATAAATCTGTTACGAAAATCTATTCATCAAAAAGACCACAGTTTCCACAAAAATATTAAACAGTACAACTGTTTTTAAAGGGATAGTTCACCTAAAAATGGAAATGACCCCTTGATTTACTAAACCTCAAGACATCCTAGTTGTATATGACTTTCTTCTTTCAGATGAATACAATCAGAGTTATATTTAAAAAAATTACTGGCTCTTTGAGGCTTTATAATGGCAGTGAATGGGGTGTTGAAGATTTTGAAACCCAAAAAACTGGTCCATAACTCATTAAAAGTATTACACACAGCCAAAAAAATAAAAAAATAAATAAATAAAAAATATATATTTACAACTTTTTAAACAGCAATTCTGGATTTTTTAATATGACTCCAATTGTCTGAAAGAAGAAAGTCATATACACCTAGGATGGCTTGAGGATGATTAAATCATGGGGTAATTTTTGAGCAAACCTATCCCTTTAACATTGATAACAATAAGAAATGTTTCTTACCAACCCCAAACTTTGGAGAGTTGGGTACAGAATTGGTGTAATGTGTTTTCTTTTTTGTTTTTTTCTTTGAGACACTTTTTCTGTTCAAAAACCTAATATGCTGCCTACATAGACAGCATTCAAGGCTTGTTAAATGTGAAGGCTGTTTTAGAAGGGAAAGACAGCATTTGTATGTATGCTTAGTGGGGAAAGCAATCCAAGAATGCATTTCTAGAGACTTAGAGAAAAGTCAAAATGTTGTTCAAAATGAAATAAACTTATATTTCTTTCCACACATGTATTGTTACGTAAAAGGCAATCCCAGAATGCATTGTGAGAAACCGACATGACAGGTGAAATATCAGTTGTGAATAACATATATTTAATGCTCCAGGTAATTAAAATAGATATGTGTGTAGTTAGAGTGTTGTGTTGGCTTAGCAACATGCTAACGCTATACTTTATTGAAATTTATTAGGAGTCATGCTAATTGTACACTTGTTGCGTATGAAGAGTGTTCGAAATGAATGATGCCTCAGGCTATGTTAATTTTGACAGCAAATTTTGATTTAGTCTTAGTCATAGTCTTTCGACTAAAATGCCATTTAGTTTTAGTCATATTTTAGTCATCTTAATTGTTTTATTTTTAGTTTAGATTTAGTCAACTAAATATAAGATTTTAGTTGACTAAATCTACAGTACATTTAGTCGGCTAAAATCGAATTGGTTTAGTTACAGTGTAATGCATTTATTAAGCATTTCTCTAAAGTTATCGAACTTATTGTATAGGTTTGATATTACGATTTTATCATGATAGACACAGATTTATCTGCTGTGACACACAACATGCCTTTATATTAAAATATTCTCATAAAGGAACAAGAACATGGTGTTCTTTTCAATGAAATACCAATGGTTATATAGGCTAATTATGCATTCTTTATAATAACTTGTTTACCACATTCTTTATTCTTTCAATCAAACATATTTATTTATATAAATATATTTAGATTCATCTTTATTAGGCTACTGAAGTGTCAAGAGCAGTGAGTGATTTTCTGTCTTTCTTCTATTGCTTGATTAACATCAGTGCCACAGACAATAGCAACTAAATTAGGTTGCTGTGCCTTTAAAATCGAATGCACGATGCAATGTACTGATACACTTCTGATATCTTCCCAACTGTTTACGTTCACATAAGACGTGTGTTTACGTGAAAACTCCTCAAAACGGACAATTTGACATAATTTTGTGTGTATTTCTCCATTCATGAGACTCTTTTTGTCAACAAAAACGTAGATTTTTGAAAACACTCTCCGAAGTAGATACATATGAAAACACAGTTTTTGCATTGTAGTGTGGACCGTGAAAACGGCGGCTTTTGAAAACAATAACGCATGTTTAGCCATGTGACGCATATTGTACCATATCTGTTTATATCAGCATTGTGCTTCTTATGTGCTACTTTCATACTGTTGCTAAAGATATGTTACCTTGTACACTCTTCATATTACAGACCTGCAAAGATGACAGAAACTTTACTCGCGATTGCTGTTTTCCGGCAAAACATGAGGGCAGTTGCATTTTAGATCAGACATATAATAGTGATTGAGTGCGACCCGGTGAATGTGCGTTAGTGATTGATGAGATATTTTCATAAACAAAATGATCCTGCCGAAAGAATTGTTTGAAAACGTATTATGTCTGTTCCGTTTGTATCATCTTAGCGAGGTTTTACACACGCGCAGTACGCCGAACATGGATGGAGAGTGTTTTAAAATGAAAACGCTGTTTTCAAATGTATTCATAGCCTTAGCATACATAGACAGGAAAACAGCTGACTAGGTGTTGAATCAGAGATATTGTGTCTCCAGAAATTTTTGACCAGTAGATGCCCAAATTTTCTGACAGGAATTTGTTAAGACAGCTTGATTTGTGTTAACTCAGCCTGTGAGTGTTGCACTTGGCTCTGCGTTTCGCTGAGAGGCATTGAGGTAAGTGTGTAGACATGTTTGGACACTGATACTCTCCCTCCGCCGCGCCTCCCACCTCTGCGAATGACCCCTCAAGTTACTACGTCTTTCAGTTCACCGGAGCAGAAAATATTTTTGATGATCACGCCTGAGAATAATTTAACCGCTCAACCAGGTAGAAAACGCGACGTATTTTTGAATACATCTCCTCACGTCGTCATACAGCTCAGTTTGTCAGATCAATAAGGGTGTTCAGCCACGCGTGGAATATTTTCCTGTCAGGAGCTGCACGAAACATGTGTTTCTGAGAACAGAAAGAGAAAATTTAACATGTCACGTAACCTCTTTCCAAAAGAGAGGACAGAACCCTGAGGCACTAACATCACATGAGTTTTTGGATCTAAAGCACACTCCAAAACACAAATTGAACTTGAAATTTGTTGCATAATGAGAATTACCATGATGTTGATAGCCGTAAAGCTGCGTTGGGGATTTCGTCAGAGCATAAAGCGACATCGATCCGCATCCTCGTCGCATTGATCGCAGTGATTAGATGTTTTGTGAAGCTCATCAGCTGTTCAATAGTCTTAAATGGCAGATTCATGATTGTGGGAATTCGCTGCACGCCGTCAGGTGTTGAATTCTGCGGGGTAATAAATCAGCTGTTGCAAAACAAATATGAATAACAATCCCCGAAGCCAGCCAGTCACCTACCTGCGCTAAAAACCTCCCAGCATTCTTAGATGTACAAGACAATGGTGTCATAGACCAAAGGAGAACCTGTCTAGGCAAATCCGCTTATCTATCACGGCGAGGTAGACGATCACACGTTCTTCGCCGAGATGGTGACTCATACCGCGGCTTATGAGCCATTTGTTAGCCACAAGGCATATCATCAACACCCCACAAGCTTCAAAAAGAGTTTGCTTCTAATTTGATAGATATTTTAAACGAGCAGGGGACAAAGTGAGAGATGAAACGTGTCTTCTGAGATCTTGCCTTAGTGTTCCTCAAGAGAACGAGAGCCCAAAGATTGTTTGATGGAGGAAAACACCTCTGGGCCAGTAATGAAGGTGCACATTCTCCTCTAATGTGTTTTACTTTTACCTGCTGGGAGTTTAATTAAAAAACAAAGAGCCTCAATTTAAAGCCCATTACTATGCTAATTTAGTATAGAGAGGGAGGTGATTAAGCAGCTCTTAGCGTTGACTTGAGCTTGCCCAGGGGAACGTGGTGAAGATACTCTTTATTTGCCTTCATTAGTTCACACTGTAATCTCTCCACGCCGAGGAGAAACGCTGATACTAAGCAGTAATAGAGGCCCATTTCCTCATGGATTATTAAAGAGAAGTTTTACTTTAATGATTATGGTATTTGTCTAATGAAACAGCATTTTTTAGTCTGTGTTTAAAGTTTAAGGACTTGAGTTATGATCAATTGCATTTAATCTCACCCCCCAAAATGCTAGAAGTGTTGCCGTTATTCTTAAAGAATATTAAAGAGCAATGATTTTATGGCACACTAAACCAGTAGAAACTTTATCTATGTTGCTCGTTCGCAACCAAGTCATGATATTGGCTTGGAGTCCTACTCAGTTTCACATGCTGATTTTTTTAGTGCTCGTATTTACTTAAGTAATATAAATGTATTTTAATTTTATGGTCTTTTAGATTAGAAACTGCAAAATGTGCAGTATAACCAGCAGCATGGAAGTGCAGCCAGCATTTATGCATGTGGAAAGTGTCACAGTGTCTGTTTAGTAGTGCAAATTGGTCTAGCGTGCTGATGCACAATGACAATAAACAGATTTATATGTGACCCTGGACCACAAAACATAAGTCATAAGTAGCACGGGTATGTTTGTAGCAATAGCCAACAATACATGGGTCAAAATGATTGATTTTTCTTTTATGGATTATAAGTAAAGATATTTAGTAAATTTCCTACTGTAAATATATAAAAACTTAATTTTTGATTAGTAATATGCATTGCTAGGAACTTCATTTGGACAACTTTAAAGGCGTCTTTCTCGATATTTTGATTTGTTTGCACCCTCAGATTCCAGATTTTCAAATAGTTGTACTCGTTTGACAAAAGTTTGTTTCCAAATTTATAGGATGGAGGGATGTTCGAACTGACACCAGTAGAGATTTGGGTAACACTGGAACTAACAGTGTTGGGAGTAACGCATTACAAGTAACGCGGGTTACATAATATTATTACTTTTTCCAAGTAACTAGTAAAGTAATGCATTACTTTTTAATTGACGAAAATATTACTTTTTTCAAATAAGTAACGAAAGTTACTTTTCCCCTATTTATTGATTAAAAGCTCTCCTGTCCCCATGTTGAGAGAATCGGGAGTAAGATGTTAGTTCTAGAATAAATGTGAACATGCATTAATTCATCTCACTCACAAAAAACAGATTCAGTATTCCTCAAAATGAATAAAAACAGTGGAATTCAACTCAACTTCAGAATATATGTTAAATAACACAAATATCCTTTATGCATTTAATCCCATTGTATTAACTAGTGTCTTTGCTGCCGACCTTCGATGATCCAATTCAACCATAAGAAAAAATTACTCAAGATAATCTAACATTTGTTTTCCTTTTTTTTTTTTTTTTTTTTTTTTTTACTGCTGAAGAGTTGACATTTTTTTCTTCTGTGGTCTACTGTACTGATGTGAATTTACTTTTCTCAAAGCCTGAGGCTTTTGGTGTGAAAAGGCTTTTACATTTGACAAAAATTGAAGTTTTTATATTAAAAACGAACAAGCAAGCCCTGTCCAGATTTAAAAAGTAACGCAAAAGTAAAGTAACGCATTACTTTCCATAAAAAGTAAACAAGTAACGTAATTAGTTACTTTTTTATTGAGTAACTCAATATTGTAATGCATTACTTTTAAACGTAATTTTCCCCAACACTGGTAACTAACATGCATTAACTAGCATTAACTAACAATGAGCAATAAATTTGTTACAGTTTTTGTGAATTTTTGTTAATGTTAGTTAATAAAAATACACCGATTCATTGATAGTTCATGTTACCTCTGATTCATTAAGCAATCTTAACAGATTTTTGGTTTTTATTAGTAAATGTTTAAATTAACTATGATTAATTAATGCTTTATAAGCAGTTTTTGGTAACACTACAATAAACTGTCATTTGTTAACATTAGTTAATGTATTAACTAACATGAACAATGAGCAGTACATTTATTGCAGTATTTATTCATCTTTGTTAACGCTAGTTAATAAAAAGTAATACAGTAGTTAAGTTTTACTTCATTTTAGTTCACAGTGCATAATTTGTGATTTTAGTAATGCATTAGTACATGTTGAAATTATTATTAACTAAGATTAATAAATGCTGTAGTATTGTTCATTCTTAGTTCATGTTAACTAAAGTAGTCAACTAATGTTAACTAATAAAACTTATTGTAAAGCATTACTGAATTTTGCATTGTTAGTTGATGTTAACCAACGTAGTTAACTAAGGTTAACTAAGGACGTTTATTGTAAAGTGTTACCGATATGTATTTGTATTTAGTTTATATATTTCATAATATTTTGTGGATCGGGAAGAAAGAGCACTTCATTTTCCAGAAGCATTTCATGTGTTAATTTATTATAGTTTTTATTATTTATTTAGTTTTTAAATAGCAGAATAAGAGTCACATTCTATAAAATGTTATACAGCATTGCTTTACCTTCATACCTCTCAAAATACAATGTCAAAATTATGATTTTACCACTTCATGTGTCTTCCAGGTCTAATCTGTAACTGTGAAGCTCCCCTAATTTTTTTCTCTCACTCTTTTTCTTTGCTTTTCTCTTTTCATGTTGGTATCCAGAAGACAAGATAGCTTGGGATCCATGTCAGATGGAAAAAAAAAAGAAAGAAAAGATCACAGAAGCCATGTAGCCTGTAACCAGGTAGCTCCCAGACGCGGTGTCCGTCTACTCTCCTTTAATCGACCCCCTCTCACAAACACCTCAGCGTTCGTGTCTTCATGATTGACACGACCAGAGCACATCGCAGGCCTGGGGGGCTCGGTTGAAGAAGCCTGGGGGGACTGACTGTCTTCAAAGTGATTGTTTACAGCTGTTAGACAGAGCCTTTGATGGAAATGTGGTGACATAAGAATCCATTCCGAAATCGTTACAGGCTTTTTTCTCGTTCCCCTGCATGTTCAGTACAGACGAGAGGATAGGTGGGGATGAGAGCATGTGTTGCTAAATGTACGGCGATTATCGAGCCGCACTCTCCCCCACACCTCTCTCGCTTCTCTAGACTCATCTTTAATCTCCTCTGGGTATGTGATCCTTATCAGCCAGTTAGAGGCATTGAGGGAAAGGTCTTTAGTGGTCGGGAAATCATTGGCAACATGTGGTGAAAGCTTTAAGATGTTGTCACACTTTAAGTTGCTCATAAGCGGTTCAAAGAGAAAGTGCGTACCGTTCTGAGAGGAATTGGAAGGTGAGGGCCTAGACTTTTTTTTTAATCACAGAAATATCTTCTTCTGATGAGCCGTCAAACGCTCTGTCCGTACAAGACGCAGACAGCCTGCAGGGAAAATATCATGTCAGAAAACAAGGAACGTGGAGGAATTTGGGCGCTTTTGCCTGTAATGCACAGGGGAATGAGGCATAACGCGTGCCAGATTCAAACCATTATTTAACAGGCTATATACTAGTTTATACTAAATAATTTTTTTATTTCATTTCAATTGTTTTAAGTTCAGTTTTATTTCATTTGACTTAAATGAAAATGTATTGAATGTCATCTAGTACCTGTTGCTCTAAAATTCCAATGGTGGACGTTTCTTCTCATCAGACATGCATTCTTGGTGTGTGAATACCGATTCAACTAGCGATTACACTGGACTCTGAGAGTCTGGAAGCAGATAATGATCTTTTCTGAAGTTATCTGTGTGGATTATCTGTGATTTGACTCATGAGGTCTGGGTCTGGGAGGGTCTGAATCAATATTGGCACCGCGCTGCCTGAATTGTGTCTGTTGATCCAAATGCGAGGGTCTTATCTGCTAATCTGTGCGCTCAGGTGTTTGGTAGAGAGTGTACATCCTCAGGACAAACAAATTGGGTGTCTGAGGGACTTTAACATCTTCCCCTCCCCAGTTCTGTTTGGTCTGTGTCTTTTTCATCCCCTTTTTTGTTGTAATTTGTATTAATGGCTTAGTAGGCATATTTTTTGGCTTTATAAACCATCATTCACACATATGATTCACTCTCCTCATAGTGTCCACAATAAGTTCTGTTTCAAAACCTACTGTAGTCAGCTGCCTTGCATCTAGAATGAACATTCTGTGGATTGATTTCTTCTACATAGGCAACTACATAGCAACTCATAAATAGCAGTCTGACTCAAATCCTAAATGTTTTGAGTAGTTTAGTGTTAGCATGTTGCTAAGCTAACACCACAATACTCCTAAAGGGTTAGTAGAATAGATATTTCCTGATAATTTACTTATCCCCATGTCATCCAGGATGTTCATGTTTTTCATTCTTCGGTCGAAAAGAAATTAAGGTTTTTGAGGAAAACATTCCAGGATTTTTCTCCATATAGTGAACTTCAATGGGGATCAACGGGTTGAAGGTCCAAACTGCAGTTTCAGTGCAGCTTCAAAGGGCTCTATATGATACAAATAAGGACGTCTTATTTAGCAAAACAACCTGTCATTTAAAAAAAAAAAAAAAAAGTTAAAATATATATACTTTTTAACCACAAATGCTCATCTTGCACTAGCTTGATTTCCTGCATTAGACAGTCATGTTGGAAAGGTTACGCATGTTTAGTTGTTCCTCTGTGTACTCCGGTTCAAAAAGGTAGGGTAGAGTGAAAAAAATCCATCTCATCTCCAACTTCAGAATCATCCGACATCGTTGTTTTATCTTTTATCGTGAAGGGTGTTTGACGTTCTTTGCATGTTCGCTTTGTAAACACTGCGTTGGTACTTTTGCCTATGTCACGCATGACCTTCCCAACATGACTACATAATGCGTGAAGTTGAGCAAATGAAAGATGAGTACTTTTTAAAAAAATATTTTATAGAAAATGAAATCGTTTTGCTAGATAAGACACTTATTCCTCGGCTGGGATCGTGTAGAGCCCTTTAAAGCTGCATTGAAACTGCAATTTGGACTAAGGGTCGACCGATACATGTTTTTTCATGACCGATACTGAAAATTACAGATCAAGTAGACTGATAACCGATATTTTGAACCAATGTATATGTCTGATGTAAAAATTAAAATGAATAACAAAATTAAGAATAACAAGGGCTCTAACAAAAACTTTCTTTAAATGCTTTTAAATTATTTTTTAAATTATTATTTTATTGAAAATGACCAATACCGATAACCATAAAAATGCTTAATATTGGTGCAAATAATCGGACAGGCCAATAATCTATCGACCCCTAAATAAAAGTATAATTTTCTTAAAAAAAAAAAAAAAAAAAAAAAACTAACATGAAGCTTAGAATTGATTTCTGGATCTTTTGCAACACCAAACCAGGGTTATTATCTTAACTAAACATTTTTGTTGATGAAAAACTTAAAATAATTAACATTAATCATTTTCATTGAAATTATGATGAAAAAAAAAAAAATTAAACTGAACTAAAACTATTGTGGTCAATGCCGATTCCAATTATTACACATCAAAAAGAACCAAAATATATGTCTAGTGTAAAAATGAAATTTAATGTCAAAATTAAGAATAACAGAGGCTCTGACAAAAACTTAAATTAATTTATCGGCAAATCGCTTAATATCGGCACCGATAATCAGCCAGGCTGATAATCGGTGGACCCCTAATTTGGACTTTCAACCCGTTTGCTCTAATTGAAGTCCACTATAAGGAGAAAAATCCTCGAACTTTTTCCTCAAAAACCTTAATTTCTTCTCAACTGAAGAAAGAAAGACATGAACATCTTGGATGACATGAGGATGAGTAAATTATCAGGAAAATTTTATTCTGGAAGTGAACTAATCCTTTAACGAGCATTAAAATACACAGCACATAGAAAAAATGGGTAAAGCAAACCATTTTAAAGTGCACAGTTCCAAAGTTTTGGAGACTTTTTTGACTCATCAGTGTCATCATGTCATAATGTACATGATCTTCAGACTCTTTTTGCTCCTTGAGACCAATATTGTATTGCATTTTGTGTCCGGTGGTTATACTTTCCCTCATTGAATTAGTAGAGGCAGATCATTTAAAAAGGCCCAGATGTGGGGATGCGTCTCGACTGAAGTATTCAACTCTCTAGTCTTCATCAGCTTTCATGTCAAACCACAAGACAAAAATCCCCTCCAGAAGACGTGAGGCATCCCAGTACGTGCTGCCGTTGTTTACGTCTGTCTTGACGTCCGGTCCGCTCTTCCCCTGCGTGCCCGTACTCCGTAGCTCACCCGGGCTAATCAGGTAATGTTACGGGGGATTGAGAGCACTGGCCCCCCCATCCCGGTCGGCCTTCGCCCGCTCACACTGCGGTGTTGTTTTAAAGCGCATTCTTTCGGCGCTGAACTTGGAAAGGTATTAAAGTGGGATTAGGGGCTCCTCCACAATCCAGCGCTTGTGTCATTCACTGGGCTGCTCTCTTTCACCCCCCTCATCCCGGCCGCCTCCCTCTCTCTCTTTCTGTTACCCCCCGCCTCTGCCCTGTTTGATTGTGGCGATCAGTGGGAGTTGAAGTGACTGTGCCTTTCAAAAGGAAAAAAAGGGGTAGGGTTAAATCCCTACTCCACTGCTCCCTGCTAATTCCCCTTGTTCCTCCAAGAAGGATTTACTTCTGCTGCCAGCTTGTGAAAGGCTTTCTCTGCCCATCCGAAAAGTTAGCCGTCGCCTTCCTGCAGAGGTGTGGTTGCTATAGCAGGGGCGTCATGCGTGGCTATTCCATCAGAGGTCCCGCTGAGAATGGGGAACGGGTCAGGGGGGCTGACGACAGCCAAAAAGTCCGGATTAGACGCCGGGACAAAGCCAGGACAGGAAGATTCCAGAAGGAACAAATGGGAATTACAGCAGCAAAAATAATGCAAAGTGACAGAGAGGGGAAATAGAAAAATAATGGCTTACAAGATTAGAACGGGTGGGGAAAAAGGAGGTGAGAAGAAAGAGGCGGATGAAAGGGAATGTTTTCATTTGGATGAGAAGGATCCTGAGAGCAGGGCGGCGTCGAGGTGAGCGGGCGAAACTGGAAAGTGTCACCACTTCTCAATAGGGTTCATTTCCTGTGCTTTCCGGCCTTTTTCGCCCCGGAGTCTTTAACGAGGATTCGCATTGTTGAATGAACGTTCGAGTCATGACAGATTGATTATTCTGTCCGATTGTTTGACAGATCCGGCATGTAACTGGTTAATCTAGCCAAAATATCACGTCAGCCATCGTTTAATGTGAAAGTCGTGAGTGTTTGGATGTGTTTGGACAGCGAAAACTCCATAAATATGATGGAATGTGCAAAATCATCTTGTTATTGTTACCAACTCATCTTCCTTACAGATGTTTCACAAGATTGTATCACAGCGCCGTGGTCTTCAGCCAAAAATTACAACCATGCTAATCTTCGATACTTGCTCAATTCTTGATTTGTGGAGGGAAAAT
The DNA here is from genome assembly GCA_036247105.1 of Cirrhinus mrigala. Classification (NCBI taxonomy): domain Eukaryota; kingdom Metazoa; phylum Chordata; class Actinopteri; order Cypriniformes; family Cyprinidae; genus Cirrhinus; species Cirrhinus mrigala. The sequence continues at coordinate 23,455,952 of CM070014.1, forward strand.
AATTCTTTTTTCGTGTGATTAATGAAATCTGTATAGGCGTAATTGCTCGAACAATTGGGAGTAACCACAACAGATCAGGCCGTGTCTAAACACAAAATGATAAAGGTGTGTTCCTTAGAAATATTCAGATTGGAGAAAGGAGCCAGGTAGACGGATATCCCACAAACACGAGAGAATTGCTGGCATGCCAACAGTTTAGTTAGGATTAATAGTTTTCCACTGGCAAATAAAAACCTTCTAATCTTCTTATTGTCCCACAATAAATAAAAGATTATACGCTTATGTTTAGCCTGCTAATGCAAGTATCCATATTGTTATTCTCCCAAAAAAATTGAGTTCTCAAAGTTTTTGATCCCAAAGATTCCAGATATGATGACCCCCTTGTGAAGGAGTTAAAATAAAATCCCATTTATTAATCCCATAACATTGTTAAACAATTGATAATAAGCCAAATTAAATAACGATATATTGTCATGTGATTGTAAAAATATTTACTAGCTCAAGGTAATGATTACATGACACACACACATATACTGTACTATATATATATATATATATATATATATTTGTGTGTGTGTGTGTGTGTGTGTGTGTGTGTGTGTGTGTGTGCGTGTGTGATTTTACTCATTTAAAGGAAGTAAAATACAGTTAACAGAAACAGTAATGATTAAAAATAGTCATGTGATTATAAAAAGATTTACTAGCTCAGGTTAAATAATTGCATAATATAAATATATAGTATTAAAAAAATCCAAAATGAGGCTTATATATATTTGTTGGGCCTTTATTGATTGATTTATTTATTTATTTATTTTACTTTATTTGATTTATTTCATTTTTTTTTATTTTTATTCATTTATTTCTATTTCTTTACATTCATTAAAAATTTAAATATACATATAAACTACATATAAAATATAAACTTATTTAAATGAAGTGAAATACAGTTTATCAGAAACAGTAAAAATAGTCATGATTATAAAAATATTTATTAGCTCATGTTAAATAATTACACAATATAAATACATAGTATAAAAAATCCTAAATGGGGCTTATATATATTTGTTTGGCTTTTATTTATTTGGTTTATTTGACTTTATTTTATTTTATTTTATTTTATTTTATTTTTTTTTTACATTTATTTCAAGTTATTGAACACCAGTTTGAAAATTTAACTATAAATATAAACTAAATACAAAATATAAACTCATTTAAATGAAGTAAAATACAGTTTAACAGAAGCAGTAAAAACAGTCATGTGATTATAAAAATATTTACTAGCTCATGATAAATAATTACATAGTATAAATATATAGAAAAAATGGGGCTTATATATGTATATGTATATTCATTTGGCCTTTGTTTATTTGAATTTAAAACAAGAAAAAAACAAAAATCAAATTTGTAATTTTTTTTGTCATTTACATTTAAATTTCTATTTTGATATAAATATAAACTAAATATAAAATATAAACTGATTTAATGAAGTAAAATAGTGTAATGATTATAAATAGGACATAATATAGTACCTAAAACCTACAGTATCCGCCAATGAATATTTACCAGTGCATTAATAATGATGCTGCTTCATAAATGACAAGGCGATTCCACTGTATGCCGCGTCAGTTTATTCTCATGACATCTCAAAGGACGCCCATAGAAACTCTGACATACAAGACAACAGTCGCGACAAAAAATAGCCAGCTATACAAAACTCCAACAAACAGCGATGCAGCTGGTCGTGTGTCCAGCGGGCTGTCATTATCAGTCCCCCATCACCATCTCACAATGAAATTACCATCACAAAACCCACCATATTTACACATATTCATCTGAACTCATATTAACACATATTCATCACTGTCAACCAACCCTGTCCACCATCGACAGAATATGACGATGGGCACTCTCCCCGTCTCTCCCTCCCGACGAACAATGCCACAGATGAAATGCAGAGATACGCACAAGCGCCGGGGCAGCTGTCCTACCAGCCAGAGCAAACAAAAGAACCAAGGCTAATAAATCAGCTTTTATGGGCTGGACACTGTCACACACACCGCTTCCTGTAGAGGTGGGCTCCCGCTGAACCTCACAAGATGAGAGCGAGATGGCAATATCTCTGCCTGTAATGAAACCAAAATGATTTTATCGACACCGTTAGGAGGAAATGAAGGCTGCGGGGGCGGACGCGGTCTGTTATGTAAACAGACATGTATTGTGGCATAGCGTATGATTTTAGAGTTTATCTGACAGGAGATCAGTTCATAGCAACATAGTGTAAATTTGCAGTAAAAAAATGTTTCAGTGTTTTATGCTATTTTCTCTGATCAGTAGGTGGTTGTCTAATTGCAAAAAAAAAAAAAAAAAAAAAATGCAAACACATTTTAAGCCATCCCTTCCCTAAGAAATAACTTCCCGTTTCAGTAGCATTGTGCGAGTGGCGCTGGAGCTTGTCTAATCACTGCAGTGAGCGGGGTAAAGCCAGTGGAGCTGAGGGCCCACGCCGCTGATTGAGGTTTGCTGGTGCGTTGGGTCGAGAGGTGATCCCGTATTTCCTCCCATTGGGTTCTGCTGAAGCGTTGAGGAGTTATCCAGGCTGCATTAACAGATGAGCCAGTGTCAAAGCAGATCGCTCAGGGGCTCAACCTCATGCCCCCTGCCCCCTTAATCACCAAACTATGATGGACAAGCACATGTAAAGACATTCACTGTGCTGTGATGCCTACTCACGCTTTACTCTTACAGTACTTTTAAGTCTCTTAAAGGGACAGTTCACCCAAAAATTTAAATTCTGTCATTATTTACACATCGTTATGTCATTTCAAACCTGTATGCTGTTTTTCCACCATGAAAGTAGTTCAAATATTTGAAAAGTTAATATGACTGAATTCAGTTGTTTGTGAGACGTAAAAATTATGAATTTAAGAATTATGACTTTTATTTGGCAAAGACCAGTGTGACACAAGTACTTTATTACTCGTTACTCGTTACTCCTGTCAAAAGTAATGTTATTATTTTACTAATTGCTTTCTGGTAACATCTTCCCCATGAAATTCTTCTAAAATGTTACTAATAACATATTTCTGCCTCATCATTTGATGGAAATCCACATTGTATTGATATTACAAATTGTTGTATTAATCTCATTAATTAATGTCATAGCTTGAAACTAATTGTAGCTATAATTTCTCTGTTTCTCCCATACGATAATATTTCATGATGCATTTTATCATATGTGACCCTTAAACCAGTCTTAAGTAGCACGGGAATATTTGTAGCAATAGCCAAAAATACATTGTATTGGTCAAAATTATCGATTTTTTTTTTATGCCAAAAATCATTAGGAGATTAAGTAAAGAGCATGTTCCATTAAGATATTTTGTAAATTTCCTATGTAAATATATCAAATTTAACTTAATTTTTGATTAGTAATATGCATTGCTAATAACATTTGGACTACTTTAAAGGTGATTTTTTCAATATTTTGATATAATACTTTTTTTGCACCCTCAGGTTCCTGATATTTAAATAGCTGTATCTTGACCAAATATCATCCTGTCCTAACAAACCATACATCAATGGAAAGCTTATTTACATCTCAATTTAAAAAATGGCAGTTTTTTGACACCTTTATGGCAGGTTTTGTGGTCCAGGGCCACATATTTATCATATTTTGTAATATAAAGTAACACCACAATTGGAACATCAGTGTTCAGATGATCTTTTTTCCTGACAAAATCAATGTAATGGCAATATTTCCATTTACTGAATGTAAGCTTCCATATTCCAAGCTTGCCTGCTGCACTGGTGACTTCATGTGCCTGTGTGAGTCTTGAAAATTATAAAAATAAATCTAGGAATTATTGGATTGTTGGATTTCGAATCAGTAGGGGTTGAGGCATCAAAAGCTGTTTTATGGATGGTAACTGTTATATTGTTACTGAAATCTTATTAGAAATTAGTTACACCACTAGTTATTCCAAAAAGTAACTAGTTACTGCCCAACACTGACAAAGACACATTAAATAGATAAAAAAGATGGTTATAACATTCCAAATATTTCAAATAAATTACCATTTGAGCTTTCTTGGTTTCCAAAAATATTCAGCAGCACAACTGTTAACACTGATAATAAGAAATGTTTTTTAAAACAGCAAATCAGCACATTAGAATTTTTCCTGAAGGATCATGTGACACTGAAAACTGGAGAAATGTCTGCTAAAAAATCAGCTTTGCCATCATAGAAAAAAAATTATATTTGAAAATATATTAAAATAGAAAACAGTTATTTTAAATTGTAATAATATTTTAGAATTTTACAGTGTTTACTATATTTTTGATCACATAAATGAAGTTTATTTTTTTAATGATGTTTTTTTATTATGTTATCATGTTTTATTGTGTTAGTTAGTTGTGTTTTTTTACTTAATCAAAATAACCCAACTGCAGTTGATTGAGATTAATTGAAATGCATAATGAAAAAACATGATTTTTGAAAATTGTTAAAAATGTTTTTGCAAATGAACTCTTCAAATGCAGTCTTTATAAGCATAAGAGGCTTGTTTTTTCAAAAACTTACCAAACTGCAAACTTTCAAAGCTAAATTTCGACGTTGTTTGTCTCTTTCTAGACAGATTTTTCAAGCACTTATACATTTCTGTCTTTCTCTGTCACTTTCTCAGGTTATTTGCGACCAAATGCAGTGGGTGCCTGGAGAAAATCGCCCCCACAGAGTTTGTGATGCGGGCGCTGGAGTGCGTGTACCACCTCAACTGCTTCTGCTGCTGTGTGTGCGACCGACAGCTGAGGAAAGGGGATGAATTTGTACTGAAGGACGGACAGCTGCTGTGCAAGAACGACTATGAGAGAGAGAAAGACCTGCTCGGCTCTGTCAGCCCCGATGACTCAGACTCAGGTATGAATACAGACTAATCTACACACCACAGACCATGATGTCAGCGTTTTTATGAAAATATTTCGTAGAGAACACAGAAGAAGGAGTTTTGTGATCACACAATAAATTCCAAAACAACACAATAACACAAAGACCATTTCAAAATATCTTATTCTGTGTACTACGGAGGAAAAAAGTCAAAAGAAAGACATGGCCCCTTTAAACAACAGCCAGCAAAGGAAGAGCAGTCCTGACAGAAAAGTCACAGTGTGCTGTCTGAAGTGAGCAAGTTACGTTGCTGAAAAGAAGAAAAGCTGGAGTGACAAGAGGGATTTCAGGCCTTGTGTCCCCTCACTTCTTATCAGCCCCTCAGACTCCGTTTCCCTCACTTCACCGTAATGAGGCATCTCACCAAGCCTCACTTTTACCGTCCCCATGTGGGTTTCATTTAAACGCGCACACATGCGCGCAGACCACTCTCTCAAACGCCTAGAAATTTGTCAGATGCTTCAGCAAGACTGCGTCAACTTTCTAGGACATTTGTCTTTTTTCTGTTCTTCATTTGTAAATTTTTTTTGTATGTGTGTGCGGTGCTTCTAAGTTGACCTGAGCGCAAGAAGTGAAGTGTAATTTCAAGGAATTCGTTTAGTTTGCAGCACACCACACTACTGGCAGAAAACGAGATCAGAAACAGATGAGAGAGAGGACCGAAGCAGCCCATCATGTTTGTGTCTCCCGCTGATCACTTAAAAAGGCCAAACCATTTGCAGGCCTAATCGCCAGAGATGTTCACTGCTGATGCCACAAAAGCCACTAGTGCCAAATTGCAGAAGCCCTTAATCTCAAAAAACAGTCAAGCTGGGAACGTGCCCATTTGGGTTTTTAACTTTTGCACCGGGCCACGTTATGGAGTTTGGCACCTTTTTTTTTTTTAATTACTATTATTATTCTATTAAACACAAGCTGATGTGGCTTATTGGATGAAACCTCCACCCACTGAACAATAAAGCCAATCCCCCGTTTGACTATAATAATTACAGTAGGAAAGCCAGGAGCCATTTTGTGAATATGGCACATTAGCTGGACCTACTGAGAGAGATTATCACGACACAGGGCAGGCTTGATTAACCCGCCCGAGGATCACCTTAGACTAATTGAGACACTTTGATTAGTTCATATGAACAGGCAGTGTACATTTTGCGATATGAGGCGAGATATTGAACTTTATGGATTGGCCAGTTTAAAATCTGCTCACGGAGTTGGCTTTCTTTCTGCAAGCATGTTCACTGTTTGAATTTGTGGTTTTGCTATCTGTTTCGCTTCCCCTGGATATTAGCCCTCATTTCCCATATGTACTCCACGTTCATACCTTCCCCAAAACGTTGCATCCGCTGTGTTGGATTCTTATCAAAGATTTATATAGTGTAAAACAGCCAAAGCCGCGCGCTATTAATTTTAAATGACACGACGTCCAGTCTAATGACAAATTCACATACTTCACAGTCAGAGTTGCCGTTTCGCAGTGGATGTGGCCCACTCGTGCACTAATAAATTGATAACAAAAGTATTAAAACCACATGTGTCTCCTTTCATTATAGATGCACTGTGAGGGAATCTCTTGAAATTGAAAAGAACAAAAACATCTATTTATCAATAGGCTGTCTAAAAAGTTGCAGAGTTTTAAAAGTAAGTACTGATTTCAATGAATTATGGATGTCTTTCCAGAGAAAAGCGAAGATGAGGAGCTGGATATCAAGCCGGAGAAGGGCTCGGGAGGCACCGGGAAGGGAGACGATGGGAAAGACCCGAGGAGACCCAAGCGACCACGTACCATCCTCACCACGCAGCAGAGACGTGCGTTCAAAGCTTCCTTCGAGGTTTCTTCCAAACCCTGCCGGAAGGTGAGCTCCTCCAGATATCAGTTTCTTCTGTCTCTTGAACACCATTAAGAAGTCATTTGTGGCTCAAAGAAAATAAAATGGAAAATTATGAGGTGAGGTTTAAAATAAAAAATCGGCGCATTATTGGATATAAATTTGCAATTGTTTCGCAATTACTTGTAATAAAGTTTCAAAAAGATATGAAGCTGAAATTGATGCAATTGTGAGATATGAAGTTGCGACTGAAATTTTTAGTCAGAGTTGTGATGTACAGTCACAATATGTAGTCACAACTATGAGAAATAAAGTTGTAATTGTGAAAAATACTCAAAATTACAAAAATATGAATACTTTGTGGGATATGAAGTCACAGTTCTGAAATAATCAAGTTGCAATAATGTGAAATAAAATTGCAACTGTGAAATATGAAGTCACTACCCTACCAGTCAAAAGTTTTTGAACAGTAATGTTTTTAATAGAAGTTTCTTTTGCTCACCAAGTCTGCATTTATTTGATCCAAAGTACAGCAAAAATGGCAAAATTATAAAATATTTTTACTATTTAGTCTAACTGTTTTCTATTTGAATATATTTTAAAATGTAATTTATTCCTGTGATTTCAAAGCTGAATTTTTAGCATCATTACTCCAGTCACATGATCCGTCAGAAATCATTCTAATATTTTGATTTGCTGCTCAAAAAAACATTTTGAATGTTGTAGTGTATAATGTTACAAAAGCTTTTTATTTCAGATAAATGCTGATCTTTGGAACCTTCTATTTATCAAAGAATCCTGAAAAAATATACTCAACTGTTTTAAATATTGATGATAATAATAATAATAATAATAAATTATTCTTGAACAGCAAATCAGCATATTAGAATGATTTCTGAAGGATCATGTAACAACTGAAGACTGGAGTAATGATGCGGAAAATTTGGCTTTGATCACAGAAATAAATTACGTTTTAAAATATATTCAAATAGAAAGCAGTTATTTTAAATAGTAAAAATATTTCACAATATTACTGCTTTTGCTGTATTTGGATCAAATAAATGCAGGCTTGGTGAGCAGAAGAGAATTCTTTAAAAACATTCTTTAAAAAAAAATCTTACTGTTCAAATACTTTTGACTGGTAGTGTACTTACAAGAAAAAGTCACAATTACAAGATACGCAGTTCCAATTGTGAAATAAATTGCGTTGTAACATTGTAAGAGATAGTCACAATTACATAAAATCTGTTACTGAGTTGCAGTTAACATCGCAATTGTGAAACTGAGATTTGAAGTCACAGTTGTTATATATAGTATGTGTAACATTGTGAGAGTTATAATTGTAAGAAATAAAGTTGCAATTGTGAGAAGTGGTCACAATTGTGAGAAATAGTCTAGTCACAATTATTTTAAAGTTTTGAGATATGGAGTATTGTGAGATGTGAAGTCACACTGCAATAAATAGTAAATTAACAGGAAAAAAAGTTGCAGTTGTGAGGTCAAGATGCACCTGTGTGAAAAATTTGAGATTAGATTTAGTTCTAACAAATATATTTTGAGATAAAGTCACAATAAAAATCAGTTCTTTTTTTAAAACACTCTGACATGGAAATGGGCTTCCATATATTATGTAGACTCTTTGCTAAATGAATGATTTTTGTCGTATAATCTAGGTAAGAGAGACGCTGGCCGCAGAGACAGGCCTGAGCGTTCGCGTGGTTCAAGTGTGGTTCCAGAACCAAAGAGCTAAGGTGAGTCCAGCCCCTGTACACTACCTTATTAATCATCCAGTATTACCCGCGCAAACCCGATAATGTACATCCAAGGACCAGATAACACAACAATTTGCAAGTAATCCTCCAACAACGCACTAAACTCCTCGCAGTTGCTGCCAAAAGGGAAAAGGCAAGCGAAGCTCGAGACAGCAAATCTCAGTCGCTATCTGCCTGAAGCTTAACCTCTCGACGCATTCCACAAAAAACTCCCCAAGAGTTCGAGAGAGATGTATTCACATCCATCCTGCTCTTACGTTAGCGTCTGAAACCCACCTCAGAGCCCTGATTTTATCTTCAAAAGGCTGTGGATAATATAATGCAGCCAGATCAAGCTTGGCGTAGTTCAAGCAGAGGTGAACAACAAGGAGCATCTCTCTTTAGATAGCCGAGAGTTGGTCTGGGGAGTCGCGAAAGTTTTCTGATTGTGCTTTTATCGTTATTTTTTCAGATGAAGAAGTTGGCGCGGAGACAGCAGCAGCAACAGGAGCAGCAGAACTCCCAAAGACTGGGCCAAGGTAACATGTCCTGACATGAACTTGAAGGCAACCACATCGGTCCGAAACATGACTTTAAGACGTAAATCAACATAAATAAATAGCATTTGTCTCCAATCTGTAGAGGGGTTTTGCATTTTTAGACTTCGGTGGAATTAAATTTTGTGTATTAAAATGATTTAAATGCTACTGAAGCCCGTTTTCGCCAAAAATTAAAAAATAGCATTTGCGAGTTTTTATCTCGCAATTGAGATTTTTTTTTTTTTTTGCCAATTGCAAGTTTACATCTCGCAATTCTGACTTTTTTTCTCCGAATTGAGTGATATAAACTCGTAATTGCGATGTATAAAGTCAGAATAGAGGGATATAAACTTGTAATTGCAAGAAAGTCTGAATTGCGGGATAAAAATTCAAATTCTTGTTTTCTTGCACATGCAAGATTTTATCTCACAGTTCTGACTTTTTTCTCTGAGTTTATATCTCATAATTCTGAATTTTTTCAAGCAATTCTGCGTTTCTGTTTACAATTTTGACTTTTCGCAAATGCGAGTTTGTATCTCAATTATCACTTTTTTGCATTATATATACACTTGTGATTGCAATGTATAAAGTCATAAAATGTATAAAGTGGGATATAAAATCATTATTTTAAGAAAGTTAGAATTGTAAGATAGAAACTTTTTTCTTATAAATGCGAGTGTGTATCTCACAATTCTGACTTTTTTCTCGCAAAATGCAAGTTTGTATCTCTCAATTCCGACATTTTTCCCACAATTTCGAGTTTATATCTCACAATTCTGACTTTTTTCTCATAAATGTGAGTTTGTATCTCACAATTCTGACTTTTTTCTCATAAATGTGAGTTTGTATCTCACAATTCTCACTTTTTTCTCACAAATGCAAGTTTGTCTCACAATTCAGATTTTTTTCTCGCAAATTCAAGTTTGTATCTCACAATTCAGTTTTTTTCTTGCAATTCCGAGTTTATATCTCGCAGTTCTGACTTTTTTCTGAAATGCAAGTTTGTATCTCACAATTTTGACTTTTCTCGCAAATGCAAGTTTGTATCTCACAATTTTGACTTTTCTCGCAAATGCAAGTTTGTATCTCACAATTTTGACTTTTTTCTCACAAATGCAAGTTTGTATCTCACAATTTCGACTTTTTTCTCGCAAATGCAAGTTCGCAACACACATTTCTGACTTTTCTCGCAAATGCAAGTTTGTATCTCACAATTTTGACTTTTTTCTCGCAAATGCAAGTTTGTATCTCACAATTCTGACTTTTCTCACAAATGCAAGTTTGTATCTCACAATTCTGACTTTTCTCACAAATGCAAGTTTGTATCTCGCAATTCTGACTTTTCTCACAAATGCAAGTTTGTATCTCACAATTCAGACTTTTCTCACAAATGCAAGTTTGTATCTCACAATTCTGACTTTTCTCACAAATGCAAGTTTGTATCTCACAATTCAGACTTTCCTCGCAAATGCAAGTTTATATCACGCAATTCTGACTTTTCTCGCAAATGCAAGTTTGACACAATTCTGACTTTTCTCGCGAATGCAAGTTTGTATCTCACAATTTAGACTTTTTTCTCGCAAATGCAAGTTCGCAACACACATTTCTGACTTTTCTCGCAAATGCAAGTTTGTATCTCACAATTCTGACTTTCCTCGCAAATGCAAGTTTATATCTCGCAATTCTGACTTTTCTCGCAAATGCAAGTTTGACACAATTCTGACTTTTCTCGCGAATGCAAGTTTGTATCTCACAATTTAGACTTTTTTCTCTCAAATGCAAGTTTGTATCTCACAATTTAGACTTTTTTCTCACAAATGCAAGTTTGTATCTCACAATTCTGACTTTTCTCGCAAATGCAAGTTTATTTCTCACAATTCTGATTTTTTTCCTGTAATTCCGAGTTTATATCTATCAGTTCTGACTTTTTTCTCACAAATGCAGGTTTGCCTCACAATTCTGACTTTTTTTTTGCAATTCTGAGTTTATATCTCGCAATTCTGACTTTTTTCCTGTAATCCAGTTTACTAGAACTTTTACTTTGCATGAATCATTAAAGGTTTTACGATTCTGTCCTCCTATAGGCAGTTTTGCTTCGTAACTTAGACATTGTGGTAAAGTTCCGTTTTTAAAAGAATATCCAAGGGTAGAAAGCAGGGTATCCCAACTGACCTCCTTCCTCATCACCCCTTGCGGGTGTGAGCCATGTCCACCCTCCCAAAAACAGGGTGAGCGACACAGGCGATGACCCCTTGTCGCTGTAGATTAGGTCGAAAAACGAGTGCAGCTCTCATGTGAGGGAGGAAGTGTGGAGGTGGATGAATTAATTTACAACACAAGCGCATTGAAGTTGCCTCCACTTTGACCGATCCACCCACCCCGTTCCCTCCTTTGCTGGAAGCGACCCAGCATCCCGGTTTCAGTACAGCGGTTGTCTCAAGTTGCCATGCAGCCGGGCGCAAAAGATGAGCCATTGTGCGTCTGTGATCTTCACACTCACGGAGTTCACGGCCTTCACATTTATAAGACAATCTGTTTCTGGTCATGCTTGGCGACATTCCATGTATTAACCGTTTTTTAGCCTAATTTTTCATTTGAGAGTGTTAAAGAGCTAATCCGTCGACAGTTCGACAGTTAATATGTTGTAGAGACGATCCAACTGAGCTTCTGTAACAGATGAGCTTGGATGAGACTGTCTGGAAAATAGAAACGTGAAGAATATTATTCCAAGCTCTACGGAGGAGGACAAATGTTTCCTCTACAGCTCAAGAGTCTTAATTCCTGTACAAATATTTGTTGTAAGGCAGTGGAGTCCATTCCTCCATCACTCATATTTATTTCTTCACTCTCTGCCTTTGTCTTTAGAGACTGTGGAAATAACCGTAAAGCAGTTTTATTTTAGAGAGATAAAGTTTGAATACAGAGAACACACGTTCCTCTTATGGCTGCGTTGGATAAAAACTACTTGTACTTAAGGCTAAATTTTAATAATCAAAACATTTAATGCCTACTTATACTGTATGGCGAATAACATTTAATGCTAGCACATTGTCCATTTACATTTTAAATTCTTAAAGCGATACATAATAACAATTTTTGTTCTTCCCAGAGCTGGATTTTAATAATCAAACATGTTAATTCCACTGAATATGTGTGGCTAATAATATATTTAAGACCTGTTGGCACATTTTATGTACATTTTAGCTCCTAAAAAGACTATAAACACATTTTAGTTGTTTGAGATAAGAGCAAGTCTTTCTGTCCTTATTTTGTGGAAAACTGAGGGTTTATATTGACGTTTTATTGCTGAACAGACCCCCTTGTGCCTGCTCTCCTGCAAAGCCATAATCCGGGCGATCATTGAATCATCTTCAGCGATAAACCACAAGCAATAATACTTTTATTTTATAGAGCGATGTTGGACTATTCTCACGATGCATTCATTTATGGAGCTTCGACTCTGCTGCGTAGAGCAAAAAGATCACTGTCGAACATCAGAACTGTAAAGTCATCACATCGACGCTAGTTTCTCTCTGTTCGCTTCAGCACTTTCGTGGCCTTTGGCTGTGTCACGTTTAATGGGATAATTCAAGTCAGATAGCAATCCATCTTTGGTCGTGAACCTTACCCTCGTGAACCAATCGAAATGTTTTCTCAGAGAAGCGAAAGAAAATGATAGGGTGATGGAGACGCTCGAGAGAGACAGCTAGGTGTAGATGAACTATTCTGGTGGTCTGAGATATTGAGAAGTCTTGTGAAGTCAGACTCCCCTTTGGGAAATACCTTAGCGGTCTCGGGTAGTCCGTGATGTCATGAATCATGGAATTGGGCTGGAATATGTCATCCACTGGAGCCCCACGGTTAATGCGTCGTTATATTTGTTATCGTAAATCCTATCTGTCTTGGTTATAAGTGTCAGCTTTCCAATAGTTTCAGCTGTGGGGCCAGTGATTGGTGTGAAAACGGTCTAGAAAAGACTTTGCTGCGTCATGCTGTGGTTCAGCGGCATTTAAAAGTTTTGCCGCTAGCTTAAAACTTTATGTATTTGGGTCAGTGACAGAAAAAAAAGTAAAAGTTTTTATATATATTATATATATATATTTAAAAAAAAAAAAAGCTTTGTAGATGAAGACATACTTTGTGGATGGTCACCAAAAGTTTCAATTAAATTCTATTTTAATTTTCACTTCAAAATTCTGTTACAAATATCATAAATTATTGGAAATATTAGTTTTTTTTAGTTGCACACGTCTTGTCATAAAAAGTGCAAATTATTTGATATTTTAATGGACGTGATATACATGTGGGTTGCACTGGTCCTTTTCTTTCTGCATATATGTGTTTATTTATTTATTTATTTATTTATTTATTTATTTATTTATTTATTTATTTATTTATTTATTTATTTATTTATTTATTATATTTTGATTTGGTGGACAAAAGATTTTAAATTTGTTTAAACTATGAAGCATGTTTCATATTTTTCTTATTTGCATTTTTATGTAGGACCAAAAATAAGCATCATGTTTTTATTTTCAATTTTACTTTCTATCTATCAGTTTTATTTCTTAGTTTGTTTGTTGTTTTCTTTGTTTTTGTTTATTTTAATGTATTTCTTTCTTTCTTTCTTTCTTTCTTTCTTTCTTTCTTTCTTTCTCTATCTATCTATCTATCTATCTATCTATCTATCTATCTATCTATCTATCTATCTATCTATCTATCTGTCTGTCTGTCTGTCTGTCTGTCTATCTATCTATCTATCTATCTATCTATCTATCTATCTATCTGTCTATGTATCTGTCTATCTGTCTATCTATCTATCCTTCTGTGTCTGTCTGTCTGTCTGTCTGTCTGTCTGTCTATCATGTGTCATTTTATTTATTTATTTATTTATTGTTTTCATTTCTTTTGTTTTTGTTTTTTTTTTATTTTTCATTTTTTTCTTTCTGTTTCTATCACTTTTATTTATTTATTCATTCATTCATTCATTCATTTATTTTTTTTATTTTAATCTATCTATATTTTATTTATTTGTTTATCTATTTATTTACTGTTTTCATTTATTTTGTGTTTGTTTTTATTTTTAATTAACTTTTTCTTTCATTTTTCTTTCTTTCTTCCTTTCTTTTTTCTTTCTTTCTTTCTTTCATCTATCTATCATTTTTATTTATATATTTGTTTATTTTTTGTTTGTTTATTGTTTTCTTTTTTATTGTTTTTATTTTAATTTGTATCTATTTGTATTTTTGTTTATTTATTTTTTTCTTTTTATCTATCTATCTATCTATCTATCTATCTATCTATCTATCTATCTATCTATCTATATTTATTTTTTATTTATTGTTTTATTTTTGTTTTTGTTTGTTTTTGTTTTGTTTTTGTATTTTTAATTTAAAAAAAATATTTTCGTTTTCTTCTATCTATCTATCTATCTATCTATCTATCTATCTTTTAGTTTTAGGGGTTTTTCTGTGATACTCCGTCACTTGAAGAACTGTGGAATATGGGTTAGCAAAGTGTCAGTGTGGTGAAACTCAACATCAGATGTCTTTGCATCAGCGTAGAAGATGTAATGGAAACTTGTGGAAGCCTGTAGAAATGAAATGCAGACATCTTTCTTGCGAGAGCTCACCACTCAAAAGCAGAAGGCTGAGATGGTGGGCTCCAGACTGGAAGCCACAAGAGTCATTCCTAGCCCTCGGCATTGCGTATGACTCATAGAGTACTGCCCTATAGGGCTGGTGTCACAGCGTCTTCTCCCGCTGCAGAACAAGAGTGTTTCTTGTTTGTTGGTTTTCGTGAAATTCAACTTGATTTCGAGGGCAGATACCAGACCCAGCCTTGATTTTTGGAGAAACCCAATCCGTTAGAAAGAACAATTCCTACTAAACGAAGCATTAATGTTTTGCATTATGTACAGTTGTTAAACTAACTACGCTCTCAAGTTCGCAGAGATGATGTCAGTCATCCCTACCGTGAGAATATCTCAGAGGCTGATCGAATTCTTTTTTTTTTTTCTTTTTCTTTCTCCTTCCAGAGGTGATGTCCAATCGGATGGAGGGAATGATGAACTCCTACACGCCATTGGCTCCGGCCCAGCAACAGATGGTTGCCATGGAGAACGGTTACAGCACCGATCCCTTCCAGCAGGGCCTCACCCCTCCTCAAATGCCCGGTGACCACATGAACCCATATGGTGAGCATCAACCCATGAGCTCTGTCATGTTTGCTCCCTGAAGCGGGGGTATGTGTTTGGACCACAAGGTTCACAGAATGCAAGCATACCACCCTTCTTTCCTCATGAGATTACACAAACGCACCACTTTATTTTGAAGTTTTCCTTCCAAATGAATTCAGCGTGTTTCGAAAACCATGCTCGCCTCATCCACTGTTCCCAGAGCCACCCGTTCGCTTTATTCGCCCGGGTCTCGTAGGGATTAATGGTGTAGTCTGTTATGCTGTGTGACACCGTCTATTGGATTTTCGTTAAAGAGCCGAACGATGATCTGCGGTGCACCATGTAAAACAACAATGGTTAACCATGATGACTGACGCACAAAGTACCATGGGAAAGCATCCATGGGTCTGCTAGCAAAACAACACATTGAGCAAAACCATTGCGAGCTGGCCACATTTGACAAAATTCGGTATGAAGTTTGGGTAAGAAGCGAACTGCGATTCCTCAGAGTGAGGCTGTTTCTGCACAACTCTGGTTCTTCTCAATATTATTGACATTAACTTCAAGCATTAGCCACATAAATCTGGAGACATCGGTCACAGGCAGCCTAAAAACAGGTCCCAAGTGTCTTGTCATTCATTCTCCTGAATGGCAAGGCCCAAATCCCCGGTCTCATCACACTCCAGCGTGGGTTTTTATGGGAGAACAGCAGGGACAGACAACATTGCCAGCTCATTAAAAAACCATAGCCCATCAACCTGTCACTGTCTTGCGGAATGGTGTCATTAAGTACTGGAAAGCGTATTACGGCTAACTGTGCCCACAAGGAAAATGATAGAGCCGAAAGATTAGCTCACAAGTAAACATTTGCTATTAGCTCGGTTGTTAGTGAGAAACCATTTCCTTTAACAATATCCAGTCGTCTGGAACGTGAGATCCCATACAAATACATAATTGAACAGACATAAATTTTATGTTGTTTTCGTGAAGATTGACTTCTCATATAAGGGTCTGTGGCTATTAATCATTATTTCCATTTTTGTCTTGAAAGTAATATTAAAAAAAATATTATTGATTCCTGAATTAGTTACTATTCATTCATAAATATCATTGTTTTAGCATTGCTTACATGACATTTTACCCTTCCTATTTAAAAAAAAAACATTTTTTCTAAAACTTTAAGAAGCTTATCTTCTTAAAGGATCTGCAAGGGTTCTCGCTATGATATAACTTCAGCACAAAAAAAAATCTGTCTATTTCAAGGTTATTATAGTTAACTAAAACCAAAAATAAATCTAAAAACATTAAAACAAAACAAAAAAATCTTTTTTGTTACGCAAAATAAAATAACAGAAATTAAATAAAATCTAATATATATATATATATATATACAAAAGAAGGCAAAAAAAAAAACCCTCAACAAAATTACTTAAACTTTATCCAACATTAAAATGAAAACAGAAAATATAAAAATAGCAAGTTAACCAAAAAAAATAAAAATAAATGTATATATGTATATAATAAAATAACAATGATATTTCTGCATGTTGGCTGAATCACATTCAAATTTTCAAAAAATAAATAAAAATGTAAAATAAATAAAATAATAAACTACAATTAATAATAATAATAATAATAATAATAATAATAACAATTAAAATTAAATGAAAACGGAAAATATAAAAATAGCAAGTTATATATATATATATATATATATATATATATTTCAGTGATGAAATAACAGTGGTGTTTCTTATATATAAGTTTCTGCATGTTGGCTGAACCACATTCAAATGTTTAAAAAAATAAAAAAAAATGTAAAATAAATAAAATAATAAACTAAAATAAATTATTATAATAATAAATAATGATCATGATAAAAGATTATGCTAAACAATTTAACAATGTTTTCAAGATTTTATATATATAAAATAAAAATAAAATAACTGAAATAAAATAAAATATTGTATATATATATATATATATATATATATATATATATATATATATATATACATACAAAAGAACCCCAAACACTACTAAAACTAAAAAAAAAAAAACTCAACAAATTTACTAAAATTAAAATGAAAAAAAACACTACTAAAACTGAAAAAAAAAAAAAAACTCAACAAATTTACTAAAATTAAAATGAAAACTGAAAATATAGTATATATATATAATCTCGGTGATACTAAAATAACGCTGATATGTTTCTGCATGTTGGCTTTTAAATGTTCAAAAAATAAAGAAATAAATATATTTTACAAATAAAATAAATTAATAAGTAATGATCATGGTAAAAGATTATGCAAACAATTTAACAATGTTTTTTTTTTTCTTCATTATGTTATTGACTTGCCACCCAAAACTATCTAAATTAATTTTAGTTTACTGAATGTAATTTTAATACAGAAATTAAAAACATGATCATCATAAAAGATGTGTATTCAGGTCATTGTATATTGGAATTTTACTTTTAGTATATTTTTGAATAATTAAAGAATAATTAAAGATTCAGACAAAAACAAGCATAATATTGACCACCGTTTTCTCTTTTCTCTCACCACAGGAAACGACTCGATATTCCACGACATTGACAGCGACACTTCATTGACCAGCCTTAGTGACTGCTTCATGGCCTCGTCCGAGGCGGGCTCAATGCAAGCGAGAGTCGGGAATCCCATCGACCGACTCTATTCCATGCAGAGCTCCTACTTTGCTTCATGAAAACCTAAACAGACAGGGAAAGGCAAAAGTGGGTCACTTCGCTGCAGCTCACCAGTCAGACGCCGCCTATCAAGGAAATACAACAGAATCGTCAACCAAGCTCAAAGGCGAAACATCTTAGATAGACAAACAGGCAAAAACAGAAAAGACGAGTGAACTTGAAGACTTACGTCCTTATTCCTCTGCAGCGAAGCGCCAGCTCTGGACGCCCAGGCGCCTGAGGCTGAGATTTTTTTTCTAGTTACTTGTAGATTGTTTGTACATGACTTTCTCAGAAGTAGCATTTCATCTTATCCTCATCGACTTGTGGGAAAAACAGAGTATTGATGTACAGTTTGACGTCACTGAAGCATCAAGCCTCGACTTATGATTTCCTGCCGGGAGAGGCGGAAGATCAAGACAAAAAGCTCATAATGCATGAATCCATATCTTTGTGATTGTTACGTTTAAAAAAAAATGCAAAAAATTGAAAAAAAAAAATCTTGTGTTGTTCAGATGTTAAAAATGTGATGTTCGGACTCATAATTTCCTCTTTTTCATTACGTTCAGCATTGCATTTTTATCACTTTGATAGGTTAGCCCTCGATGTAGAGAAGCGTAGAGGGGGAGATATGTATAGTGTATCTGCATTTGTAAGTATGTTAGTGTGTGTGAGTGTGTGTATGTGTGTGTTCCAGTCTCCTCACCTGTGTGCGATGGTAAGGTACAGTCATTGAAAGCTCGAACCATGTGTATATATACTTTTCCCAAACAAATCAGTTGTGCATGTTAAAAATGGAGATCATTCTATTTATTTAACTAAAACATGCTTTTGAAGGTACTTAAGAAACTGAAAAGCTTTATTTAAAAAGGAGAAAATCATGTTTAAGTAGCTGATGCATTAATTTCACACCACACTTCTATGTCTTTTAATTAGGAAGAACAATGTATCTTTATTCCAGCAATGTACATCTGCAAAAAAAATGTGCTATTTATTTGTTTCAGCCCTGACATTGCCGAAAAATGCATTTCCAAATGCGAAGATTGCTAATTTGCCAAAGTCTGTTGGTACAATGAATAAAGTCCTTTTCTCCTTGATTTTGTAGCTTCCACAAGACTGTTTGAGTACATTGTTTATTATTCACATCATGTACCCTTTTCATTTACTTCTCTTTTAGTTAATAATATTAAATTTTTCTTTTCATTTTAAGATTTACATAAAGATTTTATTTCCTTGAACACCTGGGATGGAAACAGGGTTATTAGTGTTAACTAAAACTATAACTATAAAAACATTTTCATTACTTAAAATAAAATAAAATAAAATAAAATAAAATAAAATACGTATTTATTTACTTATTTTATCCAGTTGCCAAATTTCTCTTTAAAAAAAAAAAAAACGTAGAAATATTAAAATAACTAAAACTGAAAACTAATGCTTAATAAAAACTATAGACATATTAATTTTAAGATTTACATAAAGTTTCTGTTTCCTTGAATACATGGGATGGAAACAGGGTTATTATTAACTAAAACTAAAACCTTTAAAAAATAAAAAAAAATAAAATAAAATAAAATAACTTATTTCAGCCAGCTGCTACATTTCTCATTTTTGTTTAAGGTAGAATATTAAAATAACTAAAACTGAAAACTAAGACTTAATAAAAAGTATACAGACATATTTAATTTAAACAAACTATAGATATATTAATTTTAAGATTTACAAAAATATTTTATTTTCTTAAACACATAGGATGGAAACAAAGTTATTATTGTTAACTAAAACAAAACAAAACAACAACAAAAATAAAGCATTTTATTTACTTAAACATTACTTGAAATAAAAAAATAAATAAAATAAAAAAATAAATAAATATAAAATAAATTACAATTTTTAGTAATAAAACTTCTTACTTTCAGCCAGTTGCCAAATTTCTCATTTTTGTTTAAAATGTTGTTGTTTAAAGTAGAAATATTAGAATAATTAAAATTGAAAACTAAGACTTAATAAAAGCTATATATTTTATTTCCATGAACACATAGGATGGAAACAGAGTTATTATTAATTATATTATATTGTTATATAATTAAATAAAAAAAATATTAAATTAAATTAAATTAAATATTTTTTTCAGCCAGTTGCCAAATTTCTAATTTTTGTTTAAAGTAGAAATATTAAAATAACTACAACTGAAAAGTAAGACTTAATAAACTATAACTAACTATATAAACTATATAGACATATTAAAACAAAACAAACTATAGACATAATTTTAAGATTTACATAAAGATTTTATTCCTTAAACACATAGGATGGAAACCGACCTAATATTGTTAACTAAAACAAAACAAAAACATTTTATTTACTTAAACATTACATAAAATAAAATATAAAATATGAAATATAAAATATACAAAAAAATAAAATAAAATAAAATAAAATCAAAATCAAAATCTTATTTCTGCTAGTTACCAAAATTCTCATTTCCATTTATAGCAGAAATATTTAAATAACTAAAAGTGAAAAATAAGACTTAATAAAAACAATAGGCATAAAACTAAACAAAAACTAATAGAAATGACAAAAGAAAAAAAATTACTACAACTTAAAAATAAAAACAGAAAATATTACAATAAAATCTTATTCAAAATATTAACCACATTTTTAATAACATTGGATGGAAGCACTGCTTTACTCAGAATTTGTATTCTTATTTAAATGTTAATTACTTCGTATTTTTATAAATTAAATATTATATATTTAGTAATAAATTAAATGTACAACTTATATTATATAATGAATTATTATTTAATTACTGGAAGCATCTATTGATGCATAAAGTAAGACTTGAGTTAAAATATACCTTCAAGTATAATAACAAGAAGAAATAATAATTAAAGAAAACAATATAAAAACAACATACAACTAAAATATTAATAACATAGACTAAACAAAAAAGCATAATGGTGCACACATTTTAATGCATATTCCATCTGTCACACATGCCTAATTATGAAGCCCTGAGTGGACGTTTTCTATGAAGTCAATATGTTTACCGGAGGATATAATTTGTCTTCTTACAACAATAGGTTTTGAGTTACTGGAGACGGGAACAAAGCTTTGCGAGCATGAGTCACACGTGTCACACGATCACGCATCACATGCCACACACTGAGCTCATGCATGCGTGTTGGTACAGCTTTTGCTTTCCAAGTCGCGGAGGCCGTAAATTAATCCAGCGCAGGTTTGGATTCCTCAGCAGGCAGAGGCCTGGAGGCCAGATCTAGTACCAGCGCTGCAAGCCGGCCCTCTCTGATGATCAGGTGGTGGTGTATCTCTCCCCTTATCTCGCTCTCATCTGCCATCACAGGTGTTAGTAGGTGTGGTTGCTCATCTAGTCTCTGTCAGAGCAGGTCTTATCAGCCGATCCACCGCAGGAACCGCGCCAAGCCTAGATCTACAGTGACACCGCAGCTCCTCGCATGCAAAGAAGGGGGAAGCCAGTGGCAATCTGTTCGACATGTTGACCTCTGCGTGGCTTCCTCTGGAAATGCATTTCTCTCATTCCTTTCCATACTGACCAACCACTTTTATTCAGACCTTTGCATTTCAATGAGTGGAATCAATTATTTGAGAATTCAGACACAAATTGAATCTCTGGTTATGTCCACATTAATGCAGATGAGTTTGAAAACACCACGTTTCTCTTTGTTTTGGCCTTTTGTCCACACTGAGACAGTGTTTTTGTCCAGAGCTTTGGATACATTTCACAACGTCATTTTCACATCGTAGTGTTTACTGTGAAAACGCAACATCTGAAAATAGTGACACATGTTTAGTCATGTGACGCATATTGTACCAACATATACGGTTGTACCAGCGTTGTATACTTTGTACAATCTTCATATTACGTTCCAGGAAAGATGTTGCAATAGCTGTCCTGCAGCTTAAGACTGACAACGACAACAGAAATGTTCTTCAAGATTTACATAGATTCAGGCTGGTCAGGCTGGTGTATTCTGTAGAAAAAACAAACACTATCAAAAAGACAACTGGCTCTTCTAAAGTCATAATATAAAAGAACTGACATTCCTTCTGAACTGTGACATACATCCGAGTGAAACTGATCAATGAAAAGAAAAAAAAAAAAGATCAGTCTGTCAGTTGGTGATTGGATATAGGCAGATGTAAATCTGAACTTGCGATCAGTTATGGACAGTGGTGGGAAAAGTTACTTTTAAAAGTAATGCATTGCAATATTCTGTTACTCCCTAAAAAAGTAACTAGTTACTTTTTATGGAAAGTAATGTGTTACAATACGTTTGCATTACATTTTAAATCTGGGCAGGGCTTGCTTGTTTGTTTTTAATATAAAAAGTTCTGTTTTTGCCAACTGTAGAAGCCCTCTCACACCAGAAAGTTAAATGAATCAGCCTCAGGCTGAAGGAAGAGTAAATTCATGTCTGTACAGTAGAATGCAGGTGAAGAAGGTTCACCACTCTTCAGCAATAAAAAAATTAAGTACAAATGTGGCGTAATCTTTAGTATGGTTAAACTAGTTCATCGGAGGTCAGCAGCAAAGACATTGGTTAATAAAACTGGATTAAATGCATAAAGGACATTTGTGTTAATTGTGATTTTGTGATTTAAAGGGGTCATCGGATGCAAAGTTCACTTTTACATGTTGTTTTAACATTAATGTGTGTTGGCAGTATATGTACACATCTACCCTATAATGATAAAAATCCATGCAGTGGTTTTTAATAATTTTTAATCTGTAAAAATAATTATTCCCTTTTTCAAATCGAGCCATTCTCAGATGCCTGTCGGTCAGGCGTCACACCGACAGAGGCCGTTCCCAGGACAGTTGATTGACATGAGCATCTTACCTCAGACCTGCCTTAAATCAGCTGTAACAGTCCAAAACACAAAACTGACAGGAGCGGCTCCGGGGGAGAAAACTGACTGGGTCTAAAACTTTTAGATGACACACAGCCGGTATCTCCGTCACTGTAAGTTACCGAACCACACATGAAAACACGCAACACACGGTAGACACGCGTTTGTGCAGCAGAGCCGCTTTCGAGTTCCGAACTTTCGTTCACACAGAGAATGTGGTTGTGAGTCCTGAAAATTAACGAGTGTGAGTAGGGTTACAGAACTGACACGCCTGTAAATAAGTGTACTGTGTGTGAACATAACTGTATTAAGGACTCAAATACGGGACTGACAACCATATTCTGCTGCTGTGTGAATGTGGACCAATATCATTCTGCTAAACAGGTTTCGTTGCTTCCACTTCACGTGTTTCCATATACCCATTAAATATGAAGCTGATTTACTCAAGATGCCTTCAAAGTAGATACTAAAGATGATCATAACCAATGTTCATCACATATGTGGATTGATATATAAAAGTTTTTATTTTTGTTTTTATTCTTTTCACAAACATTGATATATAAAGATCGAATGAAATGTCAGCAATAAAAATAGTTAGCTCGTTTAACTAATTACCTTAAAAGTCCATCGATATCACCATTATTTAATATGGCTATTAGCAAGGTCTCTGACAAGCAGAAGCTATGAGACCTGTTTTCTGGGTTTGGTCAGGTGATGTTCGACATATACCCTATTGATAGTCTTATCACATTAACCAGCAACAGCTTGTGTGGGTGGAAAACTATAGGAAAACTAGGAATTAGGAAAACTATAAATTTGGTCCTGGCATTCTTGAAAGCGGACCAAAGCAAGTAAACTAGTGGACTTTCCTGGTGTGAATACACCCTAAAGATCACAAATCTTTTTTGGCATTTTTAACAGCGAACCTTAAGATACCAAAACTAAAGGCATAGTGATACATTCACAACCTCATTGGTTGGGTTGAATGATGTATATTTTGTGACGGAACTCACTGAACACTCCAAACAAAAAGGAGAAGGTGTGTTTGACTTAAAGCGGTGCTGCAGGTGTATGACATCAAAGTATCCATTCACTGATTGGTCCACTTTAAGTCGAATACACCCAATGCCGTCTGCTGGACTAAGCGCGCTCATTATTACATGTATATGATTTTATTTTCACCATCTGCAAACTCACAAAGAGCTCAAAAATGGCACTTTACCTCCTCGTTGTTCCAAGTTTGCCCTCTGCTCTTTTTGTTTTGGATACCCTCTTGTTCCCTTCGTGAAATCATGATGCAAAGCTTGTCATTACTTCTGTTTTTGGTTCGTTTAGAAGTATTTGGTCCGTGTTGTGTTCATATTTCATTTGAACTGCACCAGAGTTCGCTTGGAAGCGGACTGAGACCCATCTTTTTAGCAGCCTCAGTCCGCTTGTTTGGTGCGCACCAGGGTTCGGGCACTAACAGAGCAATCGCAACAGAGTTCGTGGGTCTTGGTCCACTTCCAAATGAACTCTGGTGCGGTTTGAACGCAAGAAATATGAACGCAACACAGACCAAATACTTCTAAACAAACTAAAAACAGGAAGTAACGACAGGATGTGACGCTATGTCACATTATTTCACGAAGGGAACAAGCAGTGTATCTAAAACAAAGTGAGTAGTGGGCAAATGTGGAGGAATAAGAATGCTAAGTGCCTTTTATGAGCTCCTTGTGAGTTCGCAGGTGGTGCAAATAAAATCATATACACGCAACGAGCACGCTTAGTTCAGCAGACAGCATTAGGTGTATTCGACTCCGCTGAGCAGACCGATCAATGAATGGGTACTTTAATGTCATACACCCGCAGCACTGCTTTAAGTCAAACGCACCTTCTCCTTTTGTTTGGGGTGTTCGGTGAGTTAAATCACGAAAAATGCAACCCGTCATTCAACCCGAACAATCAGGTTGTGAAACGTATCACTATACTTTTAGGTTCGGTATCTTTAGGTTCGCTGTCAAAAATGGCAAAAAAAATCGTGATCTTTAGGAAAGTCCGCTAGTTTACTTGCGTTTGGTTATTTTTGGTCCGGACCAAATGAACCAAATGAACCAAACTACAAATGTGAACACATCCTATGTGGCAGACAGCTCTTCCCAAAATGCTTCATTAGCCTAAGTTGATTGTAAAACCATTGTCATCAATGGAGCTACGATTAACTTGGGCTCAGGATGCTTTTGAGAAAAGCTGTCTGCCACATAGGGTGTGTTCACTCTTGTAGTTCGGTTCATTTGGTCCAGACCAAAAAGGAAAATGTAAGGGTGTATTCACACCAGGAAATCCGCTAGTTCACTTGCTTTGGTCTGGACCAAATACAATGCTGTTTTTTTTTGTTTGGTGCGGTTCGCTTTCACACTGCCCTTTTTGCAAGTGAACCAGAAACTGTAAACAAAACACCGAGACCACCTCTTCAGCTGGGTCTTGGTACGGATGTTTGGTCCGCAACCGAGTGCAATTGCTGAATTCACACATGCCCAAAAGATCCGCACCAAGGGGGGAAATGAATTTGTGTTCGATTCAGTCGAACCAAACAAGACAGGTGTCAAAAATGGCAGTGTGAACACTAAGTGGATCAGGACCAAATGTAAATGTAAGATCTTTTGGGGAGGTGTGAATACAGCAATCGCACTCGAGTGCAGGCCAAACAACCGTACCGAGACCCAGCTGAAGAGGTGGTCTCGATCTGGTTCCAAACAAACTCTGGTAGGGTTGAATGGATGACCTTCAGTACACATGTGGTTTTGTTTACAGTTTCTGGTTCACTTGCAAAAAGGGCAGTGTGAAAATGAACCACACCAAACAAAAAAAAATCAACATTGTATTTGATCCGGACCAAAGCAAGTGAACTAGCGGACTTTCCTGGTGTGAATGCACCCTTACATTTTCCTTTTTGGTCCGGACCACATGAACCAAATGAACCGAACTACAAGTGTGAGCACCCTATGTGACGGACAGCTATTCCCAAAAGCATCATTAGCCTAAGTCGATTGTAAAACCATTGTTCAATGGATCAATGGAGCTATGATTAATTTAGGCTTAGGATGCTTTTGAGAAACACAGCCCTGTTCCGTTCACACAACGCGTTTCCAAACATGGGGTTTGGGAGTCCTGAAAATTAATGGGTGTGAGATCGGTTACAGAATGCGGTTGTCACACCTGTAAATAACCGCCGGCTACTGTGTGTGAACGTAACCGTATAAGGACTCAAACAGATGACTGACAACTGTACATCATGAAACATGATGAATCGCATGAATCAAATGCATGCATGAATCATTACAACAGGATCAATACTTGCATTTAGAAAACTACATTTCTGTAATATTCTGACTTTAAGTGGCATTTATTTCTCCCATATTTCCATGGTTTCTTCCATTCATTTTACAAGAGTGATTTATCTCCCTCGGTCTTTCAGGTACATCAGTTTAACAGAAATTTCAAAGCTAGGTTAGATTGATGAATGAGTTGTGGTTGATTCCTCATCTACTAATAATTTAGTGGTTAAAAACAAATTTAGATAATGTCCCCTCAAGCATCTGAGTGAAGGTGCGTCTCATGTGTGAGTGTTCTGAGCAAGTGACACACTACTTCAGGTGGGACTGTGTATTTACAGCAAACCTACTGTATAATGAAGAGGGGTCATTTATTAATCATTTATCAAAAAAGGGCTGAATTGCATTATTAGAACAGAGCTCTTCAGTAAACTATGTGGACATCATACACAGAGCTTCAAAGGTGTGTGACTTTCTCCTTTACGTTTTATGATTTTGCATGCATGTGTTTGTTTGTAGATGTTTAGACTAGAAGGGTGGAGCTGTTGTTTATTTTCACTGTTTATATTTGATAATTATAATGTGTGTTAAGAAGCTTTCTTGAGTTCCCAAAGTTATTAGTTTTATTGCTGTGGTTTTATCATTAAATCTTGAAGGGTTTGAAAGCAGACTGAGGGATGCCAGCTAGCAAACCAAAGTATACACACATAGTGCCAATCAATCAATATTTCTTATTAAGCGGTTAAATTAGTCACTAAAAGGCTGGGAAACAAGTTCAACCAGACCTGGTCATATTCAGTGTTTGGAAGGTGTAATAAATTTAACAGGTTAAAAATTACAAGTTTTAAAATGTAATAATTAGTGTAACTATTTTAATTACTTTATCAAAGTAATGTCACCGATTATGCTTGATTACCTTTTGATTACTTTTCTAATTTCTCATTATTCATTTTGAAACATTTAAACCTGGCAGGATTAACCTTACAGTAGTACTCAACATTGATTACTGTCATACTTTTAAAATCCTTCTTCACTTCAATTTAGATTATAAAAATTTTATTTTAAAGCACAGCCACCACAGATTTTGACCTTAACACTTCTTTTTTACTTTGAAATTGTTCTGAGGTTAAATACTGATTTAAAATCATAAGATATAGTTAAAGAGCTAGCTATGATACTATTTGTGACCCCGGACCACAAAACCAGTTTTAAGTAGCACAGGTATATTTGTAGCAATAGCCAAAAACACACTGAATGGATCAAAATGATAATTTTTTCTTTTATGCCAAAAATCATTAGGATATTAAGTAAAGATCATGTCCCATGAAGATATTTTGTAAATTTCCTGCTGTAAATATATATAAAACTTAATTTCTGATTAGTAATATGCATTGCTAAGAACTTCATTTGGACAACTTTAAAGGTTATCTTCTCAATATTTTGATTTATTTTTATTTTTTTATTTTTTTTGCACCTTCGTATTCCAGATTTTCAAATAGTTGTATCTCAAACAATATTGTCCTATTCTAACAAACCAAAAATCAATGGAAAGCTTAGTTTTTCAGGTTTTAGATGTTATATAAATCTCAATTTTAAAAAAAAAAAATTGACCCTTATGACTGGTTTTGTGGTCCAGGGTCAATTTTTTTTAAATAAAATCTTTGCATAGCTATGATAGAAAACACTTGCATCTAACAATGCCTTGGGAAGAAAAAAACAGTTAATCTTAAAAAATAAAGCATATACTGTAACGTGAAATGAGTGGAGGAAGCAAATGCAGGGTGATGACAGTTTATTTATAATGAAACAAGCAAACACAGTGACGGTGATGAAGGCTCTCGGCTGG
This sequence comes from Cirrhinus mrigala, assembly GCA_036247105.1. Taxonomy (NCBI): domain Eukaryota; kingdom Metazoa; phylum Chordata; class Actinopteri; order Cypriniformes; family Cyprinidae; genus Cirrhinus; species Cirrhinus mrigala. The sequence goes on from CM070014.1 coordinate 23,483,954, forward strand.
GTGATGCAGGGGCAAGATGGCTGGTGACAGCGTGGAGTGAAGTCCCGTGGTGATGGCGTGAATCCGGTGCAGGCACGAAGAAGACACGACGACATCCAACACGAACAATCCACACGAAGACCAGACTAAAGAGACGACAGGAACAGGAACAGAGATCCGGATGAACTATCGGACGAGGGAGAGGAGAATGAGGTGAGTATTTATAGCCAGCGATAATGAGAGACACCTGTGCCGGACTGATTAGCAGCTCAGCTGAGCGAGCAGACATCACATGACAAACATACAGATCACGAGACCTGAGAACACGGCAGATGTGAGAACCGTGACAGTACCCCCTCTCCTAGGAACGTCCCCCGACGTTCCCAGATCGCCTTACCCGTTGATTGTAATCATCGATAAGGGAGTGATCCAGGATGTCTCTGGCCGGTACCCAACTTCTCTCCTCCGGACCGTAACCTTCCCAGTCCACCAAGTACTGGTATCCGCGCCCCCTCCGCCTAGAATCCAGAATACGATTGACCGAATAGGTGGGTTCCCCGTCTACGAGTCGCGGCGGTGGGGGAACCGGGGCTGGCGGATTAATGCGTGAGAAAAAAACGGGTTTGATTTTGGAAACGTGGAACACGGGGTGAATTCTCCTGTATACTGGAGGAAGTTTAAGGCGGACTGCCACCGGGCTAATGATTTTGGTGACAGGAAACGGGCCAATGAATTTGGGAGCAAGTTTATTCGAGACGGATCGGAGCGGAATGTTCTTGGTAGAAAGCCACACTTTGGAACCGACGACGTATACGGGAGGCCTTGACCGGTGGCGATCAGCCTTGGCCTTGGTGCGCGCCCCCACCTGGAGTAGAGTCTCGCGGGCTCTGGTCCAGGTGCGATGGCACCTCTGGATGAAAGCGTGGGCGGAGGGGACCGCGACTTCGGATTCCAGACTAGGAAAAATTGATGGCTGGTACCCTAAGCTACATTCAAATGGTGATAGGCCCGTAGACGATACTGGTAAAGAATTGTGGGCATACTCCACCATTGAGAGTTGTTGGCTCCAGGAGGAAGGATTTCTAGTGACCATACATCGCAAAGTTCTTTCCAGATCTTGGTTGGCTCTCTCAGTTTGACCATTGCTTTGAGGATGGAACCCCGAAGAGAGACTAACAGTTGCCCCCAGTAATCTACAAAACTCTTGCCAAAATTTGGACACAAATTGGGGTCCCCTGTCGGAGACCACGTCCGTCGGGAGGCCATGTAAGCGAAAAACGTGGTCCACGACAGTCACCGCTGTCTCCTTGGCTGAGGGTAATTTGGGCAAGGGAATAAAATGGGCCGCCTTCGAGAACCGGTCCACCACGGTCAAAACTACCGTGTTGCCCTGAGAGGGCGGGAGGGCGGTGACAAAATCTAGCGCAATGTGGGACCAGGGTCTCGAAGGGACCAACAGCGGTTGAAGGAGTCCATCTGGAGGTCTGTTAGATGTCTTACCAATGGCACAAACTGAGCAAGCCAAAACAAAACTGCGAACGTCACGAGCCATAAGAGGCCACCAAAACCGTTGCTTAACCACATGTATGGTACGATTGACTCCTGGGTGGCATGCTACATTAGAACAGTGACCCCACTGAATAACCTCGGACCGTAATTCCTCTGGCACAAATAACCGGTTCGGTGGACAAGCGACCGGAGGCGTTACCCCTTCTAAGGCTGTCTTAACCTTCGTTTCGACCTCCCACGTGAGAGTTGAAACGATAAGCGTCTCAGGAAAAATACTCTCGGGAGTGGACGGGCGATCGGTGTGGTCAAAAATACGCGACAAAGAATCGGGTTTGACATTTTTGGAACCCGGACGGTACGAAATGGTAAAGTCAAAACGTCCGAAAAAAAGTGCCCACCGAGCCTGCCTAGAGTTCAATCTTTTGGCGGTTTTAATATATTCGAGGTTTTTATGATCGGTCCATACAATGAAAGGTACCCCCGACCCCTCCAGCCAATGACGCCATTCCTCTAATGCCAACTTGACTGCCAACAGCTCTCGATTACCAATATCGTAATTTGACTCAGCAGGTGACAGACGATGTGAAAAAAAACGCGCAGGGATGCATCTTGTCGTCTGTGGCCGAACGCTGTGATAGAACCGCACCTACCCCCACCTCCGACGCGTCAACCTCCACCACGAACTGACGTGATGGATCAGGGGTCTCGAGAATGGGAGCCGAAACGAAGCGGCTCTTCAGTTTGGCAAACGCAGCCTCAGCTGAGTCAGACCACCTGAACGTCGTTCTGGGGGAGGTTAAGGCGGTCAGAGGCGCGGCTAGTTGGCTGAAATTGCGGATGAAACGTCGGTAAAAATTGGCAAACCCCAGAAACCTCTGCAGGGCCTTATGGGAATCAGGAGTTGGTGAACTGGTCGACCATGTCTCGCAGCACGTCATTGACGAGTGCCTGAAAGACCCCTGGGGAGTTGGACAAACCGAAGGGCATGACCAAGTATTCAAAGTGCCCCCTGGGGGTATTAAAGGCGGTCTTCCATTCATCTCCCCTCCTGATGCGGACCAAATGATAAGCATTCCTTAAGTCCAATTTAGTGAAGACCGACGCTCCCTGCAGCCTCTCGAGGGCAGAAGATATCAACGGCAAAGGGTAGGTATTTTTTACCGTGATATTATTCAACCCCCGGTAATCAATACAAGGTCGCAGAGATCCGTCTTTCTTCCCCACAAAAAAGAACCCCGCCCCCGCTGGAGAAGAGGAGGGTCGAATGAACCCGGCTGCTAGAGAATCAGAAATGTATTTCTCCATAGCCTCCCTCTCAGGAACAGAGAGTGAATATAATTTGCCCTTAGGCGGAGACGTACCTGGCAATAACTCTATCGCACAGTCATAGGGACGATGAGGAGGAAGAGAAGCAGCCCGAGACTTACTGAACACTTCCCTCAGGTCGAGGTACTCTACGGGCACGTTACTCACATCCACCGCCTTCTCCTGAAACAGAGAAACAGAAACAGACGGACAAGCAGACACAAGACAAGATTCATGACATTTAGTGCTCCACTCAGACACGGACTGGAGCTGCCAATCAATCCGGGGGTTGTGTTTGATGAGCCAAGGATGTCCAAGAACAACAGGTGCAAGAGGGGAGTCCAGAATGTAAAAGGGGATACTCTCACTGTGGTTGCCAGATACAGTGAGAGTAACGGGTTTAGTGACGAATGTGATCTTGGGTAGAGTTTGACCATTGAGAGCGTTGACGGCGATGGGGTCGGTGAGGGGACTGAGGGGAACCTGATTGGAACGTGCAAACGAATAGTCCATGAAATTACCTTCAGCCCCGGAGTCCAGAAGTGCAGTGCAGTGAAGATCGTGATTCTGCCATCTTAGCCTACCCGGAAGGAGCATGGAGGTCGCGCTGGATGAGGTCTTCTTAGCGGAGATCCCACCCGACAGTAGCCTCAGATTTACTGTCGGGCTGGCCCTTTTACCGGGCAGTTGAAAGCGTAATGTCCCGGAGCTCCACAGTATAAACAAAGGCCCCGGGATCTCCGCCTCTCCTTCTCCTCCCGGGAAAGCCGAGCTCGACCCACCTGCATGGGTTCGTGTTCGTCGTGGGGGCTGATCGCGTCATAGCCGCTGGCTCGTGGTGGAATTCCCTCTCCAGGGGGGGGGCGAGCGGATAATCCCCGCCGCTCGACCCGAGAGAGACGAGAGTCTACCCGCAAAGCAAGGTCGATGAGTCCGTTGAGGTTAGCGGGTAGATCCAGGGCGTAGATCTCCTTTTGAACGCGATCAGCCAGCCCATGCAGGAACATATCCCACTGCGCCTCCTCATTCCATTGACACTCTGCCGCGAGGGTGCGAAACTCGATTGAATAGTCAGAGACGGATCTCTCCCCCTGTCGGAGATCCATCAAAGTCCGCGCGGCCTCCCTCCCCGAAGCCGCGCGGTCAAACACCCTCTTCATTTCGGCCAAGAGTGTCGAGAATGAGGCACAACAGGGATCTTGATTTTCCCACACCGCCGTGCCCCACAGCGCCGCCCTCCCCGTCAATAGGGTGAGCACGAACGCCACCTTGCTTTCCTCACTAACGAATGTGCGAGGTTGTAACGCAAAATGCATTGAGCATTTAGTGAGGAAAGCTCGGCAGAAATTCGGCTCACCGCTATAGACCTCCGGCGGGGGAAGGCGGGGCTCCAGCTGTTGAGCCGCAGCAGATGGTCCGGGTGCTGCGAGAGGGGCGGGCGGCGTGGGCGGCGTGACTGGCGCAGCGGGAAGTTGCAACTGTTGCATACGCTGGGTCAGCTCGGACACCTGCACCACAAGAGCACGGATAGCCTGACCGGAATCGCTCGTGCTCTTTTCCTGTTTCTCCAGCCGAGAGATACAATCCTGAAGATAGTCCTCCATCGTGGGTTGTGAGGTGCCTGCTGCTTCCATTTTGGTCCGATAGTTCTGTAACGTGAAATGAGTGGAGGAAGCAAATGCAGGGTGATGACAGTTTATTTATAATGAAACAAGCAAACACAGTGACGGTGATGAAGGCTCTCAGCTGGGTGATGCAGGGGCAAGATGGCTGGTGACAGCGTGGAGTGAAGTCCCGTGGTGATGGCGTGAATCCGGTGCAGGCACGAAGAAGACACGACGACATCCAACACGAACAATCCACACGAAGACCAGACTAAAGAGACGACAGGAACAGGAACAGAGATCCGGATGAACTATCGGACGAGGGAGAGGAGAATGAGGTGAGTATTTATAGCCAGCGATAATGAGAGACACCTGTGCCGGACTGATTAGCAGCTCAGCTGAGCGAGCAGACATCACATGACAAACATACAGATCACGAGACCTGAGAACACGGCAGATGTGAGAACCGTGACATATACATGAACCCAAATAGGAAATAAAACTATTATTGAAAAAGCATGTGTCCTATTCTGTATCCTAAACTTGCAGTCAATGCAGTTTGGGAAAGAAATCAATTAAATGTGTGTGTGGATATTGAGATATAACCCCCTTTGCAATCGTTAACGTTTTCAGTAACTGTACTTTAATTACACATTTTTTTTCCTCAGTAACTTGTAACAGATTACAGTTACATTTATTTTGTAATTAAATTACGTAACTCTGTTACATGTAACTAATTACTCCCCAGCACTGATTATATTATATTATATTATATTATATTGCATTATATCTTAAACACAACAGATTTATCTGATCTCCCATTTATACATCTTTGCATATCATATCATGTCATTTGAATCTATTTCCACACAAAGACCTACATTGTCAGAGGTAACGCTAGGGAGCATGGGCCACCCTCTAATCAGAAACACGAAACCTCTGTACTACTCAGCTCATATGTCAGAAATTAGAGTGTAGCTAATTGTGTCCAAACAGAGAGTGAACTGAGGTGAATACAGGTCTGACTGACTGACCAGAGAGCGATCCATACCCCTCCTCAGAATACTTGAGATGGGACAAATGGGGTGGCCCAAGTAGACAAACATCTCCCCTGTAACATGAGCAAAGACACACACGCTGACACAGACAGCAGTAGTTTAACCAATCGACTTTTCACACATTCTCTCTTCAGCTGCCCTGGCTCCACATAGGAAATTAGACTTGCGACAATATTTTTGTTAGATTAACTTATTGCCTCATTTTCAACGTGTGAAACAGGCATGCGCCTATATCACCTCTATATCCCCCGTCCCCACGTTGGTGCCGTTCTCATCAAAATACTGACCATGAGAACGCTGTACCTCAGTTTGTTTATTCAGTTTATTAAATGAACGAGTGAATAAACTCTCTGCAGCAGCCTCTTAGGTGCACAGCTGGATAGCTGACATCTAAGAATCTAAGAGTGACATTAGTGAATTGGGTGTATATGCCAAAGGGCAACCACACTGTGAAATATGTTTTGACAAGTATGAAATGTACTTCATGTGGTAACATATAAATTAATTAGTTTTTTTTTTTTTTTTAAATCAATAATATAACTGAATGAACCTGAATACAATATGTTACAAATCGGTACAGGTTATACCATATTTGTTTGGAGGCGCATATTATAAATCAGAAGCTTTCTGTCATCTTAAAAAAAAAAAAAAAAAAAAAAAAAAGACGCAAAAGCACGCAATTGGCTAGCCAAAAAAAATAAATAAATAGACAATTTTTGGTCAAAATTTGGGGCCCTCGCCCTTTCCAGGAAGATATTGACGTAACGAAACAGAACTGGCAGAAAAACGGCAAAAAAACAAGTTCACAGCACATACCAACGTGGATAGAAGGCGATTTATGAGGTAAACTAAAAATCCCTTAACACAACAGTTTGTTTGCATCTGTCTTCTTTTGTCATGTGGATGTTTCGTTTTTTTAATCTGCTGTGATGCATCCTTTAATCAGGCTATGATCTCTCAGCTCCTTCATCATCATCAATCCTTAAAACACATATTTTCTAGGCCAATTAATTCCAGACTGGGCCACTGCAAACCAAACTGGTTTGGTTTTGACAGGCATCCAACACTTTTATGAGAGAGGCCTTTCTTTCGTTCGTTCTTTCTGTGAAGAGTTAATCTTCATTATACAGATTTGAGGTTGTGACCAGTGAAAGGTAGAGAGGTCATGCAAAGCAATTTAAATACCCCTAAAAAATAGCTTAAAGGCTTGTTCTTATGTTGATCCCGAGTGGCTGAGCTTTTTTTTATTTTAATCAAAAAACAGTCTCACTTGCGTTTGAGTTTAGTTGATTATTCTGGATTATGGTTTATTTCTGCATCTATTTAACCCTATAGACTAAAGCCTAGACAAAACCCTGCTGAAAAAAAAAAAAACAGCTAAAACCAGCCTAAGTTGGGATGCGTTTTCCAAAAGCATTGTTAGCTAACTATGGTTGGAAGTTCTATTGAACTGTATTGGTAACGACAGAACTTGCGACCATTTGGGAACTACACCCCTGGTTGGCTGGTTTAAGATGGCAGTACAGTAGCTGGTTTTAGCTGGCCTCCCAGCCTGACCAGCTAAAGAAGTGGCCAAAACCCTTTAAAACCAGCCTGCTGACCTGCTATGACTAGCTAAAACCAACCAACCAACCAGCTTAGGCTGGTTTTAGCAGTATTCCTTTTTTTTAAAGCATGGAACTTGTTGGGGGGAAAAAAAAAATTATACTGAAAGGTCTTTTAGTATAATTCTAAAGGTTGTGGTACTGTACATGTGTATTTCTGCTGTGAAATCTTTATTGATTTTTATAAAGTACACATAAGAATACCTTTTATATCAATATTTCAAGATGAACATTTACTAGACTGAAGCAGCCTGTGTTTACTTGATTATTTTAAACACCACCTACTTGTACATCTCTGTCATTATTGTATTGCATTGCATTCTGTGTTTTGCTCCCTAAACTTAAAAGTACAGCACTTTGATCATAAGACCGAGCATTTAATAAATCATATTATTAAATATATATATATAGAGAGAGAGAGAGAGAGAGAGAGAGAGAGAGAGAGAGAGAGAGAGTGACAAATCTCATTGGTTTATAGGGGGTTTGTACTCGCATCACATCACAGTTTGGTCAGTTACCTGGATGTGTGACCATATTGGAGATACTCTGATGTAAACAACAGCATTGATTGCACTGTTAATGTACTACTGAATATGTTGTTCTGCTAATTTATGCTGTCTAAACCACGGAAAAAATGTGTGGAAGCTGGTAAATCATATAGAGAAGGACTTAGTAAGCAGGAAAGGGTGCAGTATTTTGACAAACTAAAGTTAATAGGTGGTAAAGATATACGTACGAGAAGTATTAATTAAGATATTAGCCTAATATTTCACATACCTGACCGGAAATGATAAGAACAAACATGAATGTTGTCAAGATTCTTGCCCTGTAAATCCTGATTCAGTTTGGCCAACCACAAATGCCTTTTGTTCCTCAGACATTTTTTTTTTTTTTTTTTTTATACACTCTTCTCCTTGATTTGCTATAACTTTTGGCAGTCTGTAGGACTCCAAATGTTTTTTCCGGTCTGACCTGTTAGTACAGCCCAAAATATGACAATAACTGACCATGTTCCGCAGCAGTAATCAGCAAAATTTGCAAGTTCTGTTCGGTTCAGTGGCATTGTTTACATTCATTGCCACCAATATGGCCAACTGATGTCGCATTATGAAAACACTCTATATTATATCAGTAATTCATCTTATTTTTTTGTTTGGCTTTGGTTAAATATGTGCGTGCCCATGGGGTTTGCTTTAGTTCAAGATGGTTGTGATCATAATCCAGCTTTACTGTTGCATGCCACCTGTTTTGCTTTTCATTTTTGGACATTATTGGTACTTTTTGGTACGTGCTGGAGGAATTCAGCCGGCTGGTTTTGATGTGGGAAAAGGGTTCTCTAAGGCCAGAGGGCATTGAGAGAAGTGGCCATGACCTCAGTGGCTAACACTCGCTAACACCCTTAGCCTAACCTGAGATACCATCACTAATTCAAGAGCCCTGTTTTGATCCAATCAATGTTTCCCACAGAATTTAAGTGTTAGTTTTAGATGTCTGTGATAAATCTGGGCTGTACGCAAGGTTGGGATCAGGTTCATATTCAGAGTTGTGTCATTACTTGCAATACAGATTTTGTTTATTACATTTGTACACTGAAAAAAAAATGTGTAGAAAGAATTTTCAGCTAGGAATTGCTAATAAATTTCACACATACAAAGACACAAGTACACACTGATTTTTTTTTTTTTTTTTTGAAACTTTGAAGTAGAAAAGTGGAAAGAGTATTTATTTATTTATTTATTTATTTATTTATTTATTTTAAAATTTGCAACTTTAAAAAATCATTTTTATAATGTAAAAAAAGATTTTGCAAAAACAGTAAAAATGTCATTTATTTAGTTTAAAACATAGTTTAAAACAGCTGAGTAGATTTTTTTTTCCAGTTTTCTTTGATGAATAGAAAGTTCGAAAGAACAGCATTTATCTGAAATAGAAATCTTTTGTAACATTATAAATGTCTTTATCATCACTTTTGATCAATCTAAAGCATATTTGCTAAATTAAAGTATTAATTTCCATAATAATTTAATAAAAAAATGTACTGACTCCAAGCTTTTGAATGGTATGTTACAAAAGCTTTTTATTTTAGATAAATGCTAATCTTTGGATCTTTCTATTAATTAAAGAATCCTGAAAAAATGTACTGAACTGTTTTAAATATTGAAAACAGTGCAGGGCTGTTAACTTAGAAATATCATACCACAATGATAAAATTTTGACTTTCGATGGAAAATCAACACATCGTTAGGTAATATTACCTAAATAATTATTGCATATGAAACTAACGCAGTAAACTTTTATTGACTTAACTTTGTCAGCTTGCTTCATAATTTCCTTTTTTGATTACTCAATTTTATGCATGCAAAACAAAAGCATACACAATTAAACTGTTATAAATCATATTAAAATCAAGAGACATTCATCTCATTTAATCTAGTTCAGAACTGTCATTAAAGCATCCCATCATCAAACCTCAGTCCCTTGACAATTGCACTGTATTCATTGAAAACCATCACTATTGTTCCCCTTTGGTTTAGATTGTTTAACATAGTATGAGTTGTAATTAAAGTAGTCATGGACAGTCCTATTATGAAACTGAAGAATAACGCTATCCCACCTGGACAAACACTCCAATGGAGAAACTTCAGCTGGTCACGTACAAGTTTAATTATGTGTTCTAAGAATAACATAAAAGTCATTATTTACATGCCACTTTAGTGAAGCGAAAGATAATTAATGTCAGTGAACTGTAGATATACAGTGTAATCTGATAGCTGTCTGTCCATATCTGCAGCACAACCTGCATGACATGAAATGTACAGTAGAGTAAATTTGTCAATGAGTCACTCTCACATATAACAGTGTATGACAATGACAGCGGCCTGTGGAAAACACGTGTAGAGTATCAGCTTACACGAGAGGGTCACAAATAAATACAAAAGAGCTTCCTATCTAGGGATGTAAATATACACTGCCATTCAAAGGACTGGATCAGTAAGATTTTTTCTTTGTTTGATTTAAAGGGATAGTTCACCCAAAAATGAAAATTCTGTCATTAATTACTCACCCTCATGTCATTCCAAAATCTAATTTTATTCATCTTCAGAACACAAATGAGGATATTTTTGATGAAATCCAAAAGCTTTCTGACCTGCATAGATAGCAACTAACACGTTCAAGAAAAGATAGAAAGATAGACAGTAGAGGAAAACAGACAGATAGTAAGAACATTGATAAAATAGTCCATGTGACATCAGTGGATCAACTTTTATTTTATGAAGCTACATGAATACTTTTATGTGCACAAAGAAAACAAAAATAACAACTTCATTCAACAATTTCTTCTCTTCCGTGTCAGTTTTCGATGTTTGTTCACAATAAAGTTCAGTTATTATATCAGTTATTTCATTTAATTATAATTTGTTGTTATTCAACTGATATATTAAAGGGGTCATCGGATGCAAAGTTCACTTTTACATGTTTAAACATTAATGTGTGCTGGCAGTGTATGTACACATCTACCCTATAATGATAAAAATTCATGCAGTCGTTTTTAATTAATCTGTAAAAATAATATCCCCTTTTTCAAATCGAGCCAACCTCAGATGCCTGTCGGTGTGGCATCACACCGACGGAGGCCGCTCCCACGATAGTTGATTGACATGAGCGTCTTACCTCAGATCAGCTGTAACAGTCAGACCTCCATTGTTTTGATGCCAGAAGTTAGACAAGAATATCTCCGACTGAGCGATTGAGGTGTTGTGTTGCTGGATGTAATAATGAACATAGTGGTCGTCATTTACTCCCGACATCTGAAGATGCAGTGGATTACGTTTGTTTTTGAAGGGAAGGTGTTATTTACACTACCATTGAGAAATTTTAACCAAACCATTTTATAGACTTCTCATTAAGACCCTAAAGAATCATATCAACTTGTGGAAAATGGGCATCTGATGACCCCTTTAAGTGTCAGTGAAATAAAAACAGAACAGCAGCCTAGCAAAATTATTGATAAACAGCAGAACTGACAAAGACAGAATTGGCGAAAAGAACATCAAATAAAACCACTCAATGAGATTTTGAGTGTTAGGTGGTTCACAAATGTAGTTTTACTCTTGAAGTGAAAGTTTAAGAACCACTGAGGTACTTGCTCCCCTGATGGATAGGTAGCCTGCATTCATAGCGCTCTTGTACAATCAAATTTACGTGAAATTCAATAGCAAAGTGCTTGTTCAGGTCTCTCTTACAGCTTAAGGTGAAGAAAAGAGAGGTTTACTCTTGAGGGTGCAATACCTGAACCACTGCATTAAGCCATAACGCTGCAGAGAAAAGACAATCAGCACTATAGTATTTTACCGCAGATACTCTCCACAGCAAACCACAGACGGCCTGTAAACCCAACAGACCCAGACAAGTCAATCCACAGTAAATATTCATGTGAACAGCCAATGAATGAGCTGGAGAGCTGATCAGATTTCTGCCCTTCGCATAAACTCTGTCATGTTGCCTCTATTTATTATGGAGTTCTAATACCACCAATAACAGCCCTATTTTGTGAACACTCAGAAAGCCATTGCTGTCTTGAAAGGCTTAAGTAGGCTCTCCAAATGTCATTCTGGTTGGAGCTTTTATTGATGATTCAACCCAGTCAGAGTGAAAAATATGCTCTTAGTATTTAGTCTTGTTGTAATAATTGAAAGACTCTCTCTTATTTGCTTTTTTGTTGTATATGCAGTACACTCTTTTTTTTTTCTTGTGCAAAAGTGAGGAATTTTATAGTTCAAAGTATTGCATTACAGCTTTTATTGTATCACTTTTAAATATAAACATCCCAAATGCTCCTAATGGATTTTTGTGTATGCATGCTGCCAAAACCGAGGACGTGGACGGAACACCTGGAGTGAATACAACCCCTTTCATTGAAGGTTGGATTGAGTCTTCCACTTTCACCGCATCAATAGACACGTGACCAAGCGCTGGGAGCGGTATTCCCAACGAGAGGACCTCTGGGTAATGTTCAGACCAGACAGTGAACAGGATTAACTCCACACAATCAATGCAAAACAATGAATCTGCCAAAATCCAATCTGCTGACTTCTCAATTATTTAAGCAACCCTGCCTTCCCTACGGAGCGATGCTTAGCCTCCACCTCCTCGGCCCAGGCTATTAAATGCTTCTTTAACTGAGCTAACTAAATGACAACCGGGCTGGCTTGGGGACTAGTGTGGCAGGCTGACCCAGGGTGATTGACCTGATAATAACTTGTTTTCACAGGGTGAAAAACAGAGGGCTCTAACATGTCACCGCTTGACCCAGGCTGACCTCCGGTGAGATATTATAGGGTCAGCGTCTGTGTCAGGTCATCAGTGCAATTATGTTGCTTTGATGTCGGTGTGACTGTGATACAAGGGAGTGAATGTGGTAAGCAAAAGGGCTATTTCCTTTTACGTGAAGTATTTTTTCGAATGAAAAGTTTGGGTTGGCACGATTTTTTTTATATTTTTGAAAGAAGTCTTTCAAATCTTTTTAATACACTACCAGTCAAAAGTTTTTGAACAGTAAGATTTTGTAATGTTTTTTAAAGAAGTCTCTTCTGCTCACCAAGCCTGTGTTTATTTGATCCAAAGTACAGCAAAAAGTCTAATTTTGAAATATTTGTACTATTTAAAATATATTTAATATATTTAAAAATGTAATTTATTCCTGTGATTTCAAAGCTGAATTTTTAGCATCATTACTCCAGTCACACGATCCTTCAGAAATCATTCTAATATTCTGATTTGCTGCTCAAAAACATTTATTATTGTAATTATGTTGAAAACAGATGAGTAGAATTTTTCAGAAGAACAACATTGAAATCATCTGAAATAGAAATATTTTGTAACGTTATAACTGTCTTATCACTTTTGATCAAATGAAAGCATTCTTGCTAAATAAAAGTATTAATTTATATATTTCTATAATAAAAAATTGTACCGACTACAAATAATAAAATAATAAAAGCTTTTATTTAAGATAAATGTTGATCTTTGGATCTTTCTATTTATCAAAGAATCTTGAATCTTGAAAAATAAATAAATAAATAATTATATATTATAAAAATAATTTCTTGAATAGCAAATCAGCATATTAGAGTGATTTCTAAAGGATCATGTGACACTGAAGACTGGAGTAATGATGCTGAAAATGTAGCTTTGATGACAGAAATAAATTACATCTTAAAATATATTCAAATGGAAAGCAGTTATTTTAAATAGTAAAAATATTTTACAACTTTACTGCTTTTGCTGTATTTTGAATCAAATAAATGCAGGCTTGGTGAGTAGAAGAGAAAAAAAAAAAAACATTAAAAAACTTCTGACTGGTGGTGTATATTTTCTAATGTAATTTATTACAGTTTTCAGTTTTCAGTGTCACATGATCCTTAGGAAACCATTCAAATAAGCTGCGTTGGTGCTCAAGAAACATTTCTTATTATCAGTATCAATGTTGAAAAAAGTTAATGCAGGTTAATATTTTAACCTGTGATGCATTTTTTCAGGATTATTTGATGAATATACAGTTCAAAAGAACAGCATTTATTTGAAATATATATTTTTTGCACAGTATACACAATAAATGTCTTTACTGTCAGGTTTGATCAATTGTAACTTTGCAGATTTTAAAGGAGTTGCATAACCAGAAGGTTCTTTAATGCTGAACCTTAGTCTACAGATCTTTCTGTTGTCATACTGATACCAGAATTATTAGCTGAATTAGAGGTGCCTGACCCTTTCTGACCCTGACATTTTATGATGAGTGGATAAACATATCCACCTCCATGTTCTCTAGTTTTGTATTGGCAGATGTGCTATACATTTTACAGGCACAGTTTACTCTCTTTCCCCAAACCTTTGTGAATATAGATTTCCAGTCTGGGCTCTAAAATGCCACAGTTAATAATTAACCATCAGGACAATCGTAAATGGGGACCTTTTATACAGTGGGTCAGACTGGTAAGGTTAATTGTGGGATTTGCCACAGCCGATTGTCCTTTCGTCTGTAGTAATAAAAATGGATTTTAAAATTAACTGCTCCAAGCTTATAAAAGAGCTCTAAATGTTCTTTCTGGGACATTGTTTTATCAAATAATTATTTTTAAAACTGAGTGGATTTTTCATACGATTTGAACATAATGTTTTCAGTTATGGATTTAAACCAATTTGCACTTGCATTTCGATGTATTCAACTACAATGTATAACAGTTTTGATTCAGATTCAGATTAATTTGTGCATATTTCAGTTAAAATGTCTATGCTTATGAAGCAAATCTTTGCTTATGAAAAAAAATCTCACTCTGCAAATGTAAATTATACAATGCAGTGTTTCAGGCTGACTCAAATAGGTAATCAGTCTTTTGAAAGAGACATTTGTTTCTGAATCAGACTTTTGTCTGTTTTTGATTCACTAAAAAGAACCGACCCATATGATTCAGTTGTTTGTGAATCGGACTACTGTGGTTGCGCTGTATGTTTGTATGCAGTGACAAGTCAACAGAAACATGTTTCTTGCCATTATTTTGTGAATAATCAATAATACCATTCCTACTGTACAACTGATTTTGCTCAGGAATCTAAAATACTGATTTGTTGCACCAGGAAGCATTTCTTCTTATTATCAATATTAAAAATTGTGCTGCTTAAAGGAGAAGTTCACTTCCAGAACAAAAATGTACAGATAATGTACTCACCCCCTTGTCATCCAAGATGTTCATATCTTTCTTTCTTCAGCCGTAAAGAAGTTATGTTTTTTGAGGGAAACATTTCAGGATTTTTCTCCATATAATGGACTGATATGGTGCCCCGATTTTAAACTTCCAAAATTCAGTTTAAATGCGGCTTAAAATCCCAAAAGCGGTTGTAAACGATCCCAGCTGAGGAAGAAGGGTCTTATCTAGCGAAACGATCTGTTATTTTCATTAAAAAAATACTATTGAAATACTTTTTGATCTCAAACATTCGTCTTGCCTTTCTCTCCCTGGCTCAAGACAGTTAGGGGATGTTGAAAAACTTCAATCATATTTTCACCCTCAACTTTAAAAAACCTTTCAAAATCATCCTACACTGCAGAAGTACCGACCCAGTCTTTGCACAGTAAACATCCAAAGAAGATCAAAAAAGTAACAAAAAAGTGATATAGGGTGATTTTGAAGTTGAGGGAGAACATGAGATGGGAATTTTTCAACATACCCTAAACTGTCATGAACCGGAAAAAAACAGACACAAAACAAGCGTTTGAGATTAAAAAGTATATAAATTGTATTATTTTTATGAAAATAACCAATCGTTTCACTAGATAAGACCCTTCTTCCTTGGCTGGGATCGTTTACAACCGCATTTGGGATTGTTTGAAGCCGCATTTAAACTGCATTTTGGAAGTTCAAACTCGGGGCACCATATCAGTCCATGATATGGAGAAAAATCCTGACTGAAGAAAGAAAGACATGATCATCTTGGATGACAAGGGGTGAGTACATTATCTGTGAATCTTTGTTCTGGAAGTGGACTTGTCCTTTAATATTTTTGTGCAAACGTGCTAAACTTTTTTCAGGATTCTTAAAGGGTTAGTTCCCCCCAAAATTAAAATTCTGTCATTAATTATTCACTTCATGTAGTTCCAAACCTTCGTTCATCTTCAGAACACAAATTACGATTTTTTTGATGAATTCCGAGAGCTTTCTGACCCTGCATAGACAGCAACACAGCTACCATGTTCAAGGCCAAATAGTCCATGTGACACCAGTGGTTCAACCATAATGTTATGAAGCAACAAGAATACTTTTTGTGCACAAAAAAGCAAAAATAAGGACTTCAACAATTCAACAATTTCTTCTCTTCCACGTCAGTCTTCATCACATGTTCACGAGAGTACCACGACATACACATGCATGTTCCGAAAATGAACGAAGGCCTTACAAGTTTGGAACGACATGAGGGTGAGTAATTGATGACAGAATTTTCATTTTTGGGTGAGCTAATCCTTTAATGAATAGAAGGTTCCAAAGAACAGCATTTATTTGAAATAGAAATATTTTGTATCTGTCTACATTAGATGTACAAGATTTACTGTCACTTTTTGATTAATGCAGCCTTGCTGAATAAAATATTTCTATAAAAAAAAAGAAAGAAAAAAAAACATTTCCGATTGGATATTCTTCCAAAAACCATGATTTGATTGTGGTATATTTTGCACTAATCAGCAGAACAGTTGCCTGAGGTGGTGACCACCAGCAACTTTCCTCCATTCATTCACACACACATCCCACCCCACCCATTCAAACTGTAACCACCCTGAGTGATCCGAACACAGAGGCTCAGTGTTCGCCTGTGGCGGCTGAGTAGAGCATGGCTGCCATCACCCACGGCCAGGCTTTGCCCTCTACCCCGGGCCCTGTGTAAGCAAGTCCGCTGCCTCACGTGTTGACACGACAAGCAGAGCCCTCATCCGGCCGTGGTGCTAAGAGTGCGTGTCAGCCCGTGTTTGCGTTGACGTACGGGTGTGTGTGTATGCGGCGACTTGTGTACGTGCACGTGTGCGGACGGTTTTCATTTCAAAGCTTCAGTGTGGCGCACGGGTCGCTGAAGTTGCCGGGTCGCAACGGACGTGCGTGGATTTCCCTTCCCTTTCCCTCCTCCTTCTCCTCATTTGTCATCAGAGTCAGTGTTCCCTCCTCCCCCCGAATGCCACCGTGCACTTCCTCTGCTGAAAAGGGAGGGTTGACGTGCTTACGTTGAGCGCCAGCCACCCAGAGCTGCCATACATTAAGATGAATGGCACTTATGTTAAATTGCCCCTCGATGCCTGTATTTTACATTTGGGTTAATGTTAGTTTGATGATTCAAGCTTTGCTAAACTTTATTTTATGAATGTATGGGCTCTTTATGGATTTCCTGAGCTTCATGCGTGGATTTGTTAATGAGCAGAGGAGCCAGAAAGCGCCTTATATTAAATTCATAGAATGAAATCGACAGTTGCTTCCTTAGCCTGCTTTATAGCCATGACCTGTTCATTTTCACTCAACTTAGATTTAGTGTAACATAAGCCTTCATCTAAGTTGTAAATCAATCATGTGCGGAATGGCTTTTCCACAGCTTCCAACCATCAGCACAAACGGCAACCGAAACCGACACAAGAGAGCTGTGTGTTCAAAATCATTACAACACATTGTTATTGCCCTAAATCCAAACTCTGATCCACTTGGCAGCTGCTGTCAATCCTGAACGGAACTGATACGCCTGGATCGGCCTGATGTGTTTCACGTAGAAGAAAATAATACTTTGACAAAGGCCTTCAGAAGCAGGTTGAGGAAACCGGGCGAAATCTGCAAGCCCTGACAGAGAGTTGAGTTGTGAACCAAACTGGAATGAGACCTCGCTCGCCTGGAGCCAAAGACAGCTGCCCACAAACTGCTTGCCCGGTGGCTGGGCGCTTGAAAGGAACTGCAGGTCGGTTCTTGTCTCCTGATGCCTCTGGGAACACTGAGTTCTCTCCCATGTAGTTTTCTAGAGCGTTTGGAGGACTTGTCTTTCTGGTAGGGCATGGCAGTGGATGCGATAGCGTTGCAAAAACTGGCATTTTGTTGAAAATTTGACACTCTCAAATGCATTCATAGTTGAAAGTGTGGCCTGTGGCCATTTCTATTTTGTTTCTTGCAATGTTAATCAACAATAAAACAATGGCGAAAGCCTTCAGAAGTTTTGCAAGGAACATCATTTGACCATGGTTGCCAGATCTAAGGCCTTGATCTTATACGTTTTTGTTTGAAAACGCTTCTTTTTCACTCCGTTTTGGCCTTCTATCCACACTGAGATGGTGTTTTTGTCAAGGAAAACTGTTGCTAAAGATATGTTACTTTGTATGCTCTTCATATTACAGTCCTGCAAAGATTACCGAAAATTTACTCGCGATTGCTGTCTTGAGGCAAAACCTCAAGGGCAGTTGTGTTTTATATCAAACATATAATGGTGAGTGAGCATGACATGGATGCTTCAGTGAATGGCAATATTTTCGTAAACAAAATTATTCTGCCAAAAGAAATGCACGAAAACTTAAAGGAGAAGTCCACTTCCAGAACAAAATTTACAGATAATGTACTCACCCCCTTGTCATCCAAGATGTTGATGTCTTTCTTTCTTCAGTGGTAAAGAAGTTATGTTTTTTAGAAAAACATTTCAGCATTTTTCTCCATATAATGGACTGATATGGTGCCCCGAGTTTGAACTTCCAAAATGCAGTTTAAATGCGGCTTCAAATGTTCCCAAATGTGGTTGTAAACGATCCCAGCCGAGGAAGAAGGGTCTTATCTGGTGAAACTATTGGTTATTTTCATTTTAAAAAATACAATTTAAATACTTTTTAATCTCAAATGCTCGTCTTGTCTTGCTCTTCCTGAACTCTGTGTATTCTGGCTCAAGACAGTTAGGGTATGTCGAAAAACTCCAATCGTATTTTCTCCCTCAACTTCAAAAATCATTTCAAAATCATCCTACATCACTGCAAAGTATCGACCCAGTCTTTGCAAAATGAACATGCAAAGAAAATAAAACACCCTTAACAAAAAAGACAAGGGAGTGAGTACATTATCTGTAAATCTTTGTTCTGTAAGGGGACTTCTGCTTTAACTTAATATGTCTGTTCCATCTGTATCCTCTCAGTGAACTTTTATGAGGCTTTACACATGTAGAGTAAGGCGAATTTAACATTTTATGATGTTTCAGTGTGGAAGAGAAACTAAAATGCTAATGTGGACAGAGAGCATTTTAAAACGAAAACACCATTTTTAAATGTATCCGGATTAATGTAGATGTAGCCTAAGTTACAAAACTAGCCCAGTGACCATAGCCCAAACATCAAAACTCAAAAGCTGCCACTCGCATACCTAAAATAGATATTTTACAGTAATTTTTATTATGTATTACACACAGTTTTAACTTGAAAATCATGGTATAGGCTAGTAGACTGCACTGACACTGCGAGCCTTAGGCCGCGTGTCCACCAAAGCGTTTTTCCCCACAGCTAGCGTATTTTTTCAATTGTTCTCAATGGGAACGCCACGTTTTTTTAAAATGCCAGGGGCGTGGCGAGCATTGAGAGGATTTTCATGCTGAATGTTGAGCGTTCGAGTGTTTTTTTCTCTGCGCTATGAGTTGAAGAATGTTCAACTTTGAATAAAACACTGTGCTCATCAGTGTCAGTTTCTGGTCAGTTAATCAATCAGAATGGAGGAGGGGCGGGCCTAATACTGACCACAATGCTCATACTACGACTGAACAACATTAGAAAAGATAATATTGCTTGTCTCAGAATATTTATGTCTTTAACAGATCGAATTGAAGGACTATCATAATATTGTTATAAAAAATAGTGCTTGGAAAAGCATTTCATTTGCTATGCGTTTGCCATTACTTAAGCTGATATTTTGTATAATAACAACCAGAAGTAAGGGCAGACACATCAAAGTTGGACATTTTTGAGCTCTCAGCACTGAGAAAAAAACACCCGAACACTCAGCGCGAAAAAGACGCTCAGAGCTCGGCACACTCCTGCCATTTTATAAAACGTGCCGCTCCCATTGAGAACAATTGAAAAAATACGCTATCCATGGGGAAAACGCTTTGGTGGACACGTGGCCTTAGTGCTCAAGTCTTATTTTTGGTCAGATCTGATTTTTTTTTTTTTTTGTATAGCTGTTTACATTTTTGTTTTAAATGTGACCGATATCAGATTTCCAGTGTAAACAGATCATAGTTCGTAACTGACCCAAATGCGCAAAAGAACAATACAAACAGGGTTGCCAGGTTTTCACAACAAAATCCACCCAGTTGCTTCTCAAAACTAGTTTAAAACTAGCCCAACCGTTCTGGGCGGTGAATATCACATTAGTGGGGTCGCTTCAACCCACAGAGTTGACAAATAACCCACAGCAGCAGTGAAAAAGTAGCCCAAATCCGTGGGAAAACTGTGGACTTGGCAACATTTGCGCAGCGTGCTGTCATAAATACAGCAGACATAAAGTAAGCGATTATGTGTTCATTTAACATGATCTGTGTGATCTGCCGCAGAAGCCAGCAAAATTATGCACAGGCAATATGACAAATAAAGGCAAGGATGTGATCGAAGAGAGCAAAGTTTGAAACTTTTAGGATACAAACCTTCATGTTTTGCTTGTGTATAGAGTTGTCATAGTAATACTTATGAGTTCTGACACATCACCATACTTCCACTGACTACCTTTCGCAATTGTCTTGATAACTTTGGGTATGTAAAATCTTTGAAGTAACTCCAATGACCGCAGAATCATTACGAATGTTGATCTAGAGTGCCGTGAAAGTTACATGAACTCCAATATGGCTGTTCAAACTTTGGTCACATTGCAAAACATCTGATATCTAATTCCATGTGGTTTGTACTGTTCTCACTGTCATGAAAAAACACAAATCTGAGTCAGTGTGAACAAAGCCTAGTAAAACAGTCTATTTTCATGAAGGCGCTCCTACCAGTGCTTCTTCCACACTTACTCTGTCTCATCATCTAGCATGGTAGAATATAAAATGGGTGAAGAAGTATTTTATTACAAGCATTTCAGTCATATTTAATTTGCGCGATATGTTAAACTTTTATCTGCAGGGAAAAAAAAAATAACCCACGGGCAGCAGTTTAAAGGTAGCGCAATTGCGCAGGAAAACCACAGACTTGGCAACCATAACCAAATAACTCTTGGTGCTGAACATGGCATGATTGCAGGGCGACAGCAATTGGAACAGAGCTCTATTAATAGATCACTGCTCAACTTAATGCAATTAAGTGAAAAATTCAGAGAGCTTTTCTACTTCTCTATGTCTCCAAACAGGTGACAGCCATCTTTAGTGGTTATGACACAGCTTGCCCCTCCAGATGATGTTATATAGTCCTAATTGAGTTAATGAGTGATGCCCAGAGAGTAAGTGTGTTTCAGCAGGAGCTTACATCAGTCTCAAGCTGTTAATGATCTCAACAGGGAATCACACTCTAAAACAATAAACTAATCAACTCGGAAAACGTGCTGGCCACTCGCGTTACGGAGCACCGATGCCCAATGGGCTTCATGCGATGAGGGATTCCTCAGTAGAGATTGGTTGCAACACTTTTTTGTGCTTTTGAGTGCTGATAGGTTGACATGAAACAGTTAACAGGGCATACACACAAAAAGTCCTTCCTACATGTAGAGATATTTTGGTTTTTAAAGCAAATTACATTTATGCTGAGTGTCTAAAAATGCTGAGTGCTTGATTGGAAACCCAATATACAAAAGTTCATAACTTACACACCGTCATGTTGTGTCCAACCTGTATGACTGTCTGTTTTCTGTGAAACAGAAAAGGTCACGCATGAGTTGAAAAATTTGGTTTGTTAAACTTAAAAGCTGGGTTTGTTACCCAGCTGCCTTAAAATGTGTTGAATCCACTCAAATATCTAAGATGTCACTTAGTACAACTTAACATTTCAAGTTGACTGAACTTTTTTGAATTGACTGAACTTAAAATTATAAGGCAGCGGGCTAACAAATTATTTGTATAAGTTGACTGAATTAATTGGTTTTTACAGTGTAGGAAGCTTGTGGATATGATACGACGATAGTTTTTTCTCACAAGATAGGGTAAAATGCTCTTGAAGCGCAGTTCTAGAGATGATGCTCATGTGTTTATGTATTCATATATTGTGGCGGCAGAGGCTGAAAACACAGCGAGTGTCACATGCATTGTTAGGGGTAATGCATTACAAGTAACTAGTAAAGTAACGCATTACTTTTTAATTTACAAGCAAATATATCACAAATCCTTTATGTATTTAATCCCATTTCATTAACCAATGGTTTTGCTGCTGACCTTTGATGATCCAGTTCAACCATGCTAATAAGCAAAAAATCTTGTAGATAAGTTAACATTTGTGCTTAATTTTTTTTTATTGCTGAAGAGTGTTGAACTTTCTTCTCCTGCATTCTTCTGTACATACGTGAACTTATTTTTGCTTCAGCCTGAGGTTTATTCATTTCAATTTTTGGTATGAAAGGGCTTTAACATTTGCTAAAACTTTTTATATTAAAAACAAAGAAGCAAGCCCTGCCCAGATTTCAAAAAGTAATGCAAAAGTAATGTAATGTAATGCATTACTTTCCATAAAAAATAGCTAAGTAACGTAATTAGTTACTTTTTTAGGGAGTAACGCAATATTGTAATCACTTTTAAAAGCAAATTTCCCCAACACTGGTCATCTGCGCCATTCATTCACACAGAGACACAAAGAACATGCAGAATTCATATTTAAATAATATTTTTGCAGCTTAATATTCACAAACACACCTGTACTGACCTAGTTTTGATGTATTTACCCAAATATTGGCAAATTCCGTGACATTCTGTGTTATACATTAAATTCCATTTTTATGATTCCGCAATTCCGTCTGCGTTTTCCGCAATCATAGGACCCTATTTAATGAATGCTTATGAATGTGGTAAGGGGTGCTAGGGAAGTTTTAATGAATAACAAATTAAATTGCGAAGTTGTATGACTTCAAAAAAAATTTTAAAGTACTACGCACATACGCACAATACTTTTATGGTGTACTATTAGGGCTGACTGCTTAGTCTCCATTAATATTCATTGTCAGAGATGGGAAGTAACTAAGTACAAATACTTTGTTACTGTGCTTAAGTAGATTTTTCTGGTATCAATACTTTACTTCACTATTTATTTTTCTGACTACTTTTTACTTTCACTCCTTACATTTTTACACAAATATCTGTACTTTCTACTTCTTACATTTTCAAAACAAGCTCGTTACTTTAGTTTTAATGTGCATTTTGTGGATCACCATTCCATAACAAATTATGAATCCGTTAGTCTGTACTTCGGCTCGTGTGCACTCCGCATCTCCGCCAAAAGGTTTCTATCAGAGTAATCAAGCGCCCGGAAGAATCAGAGAGGCGAAATACTGACCTGTTCAGGACTTCAAGTGCAGGTCAGTTTCATCTGTAAGTAGGCTACTGTAGTTTTGTCTTTGCTTATTAGCATTAGAAACTTTTAGCAGTAGCATTAATAATACTGTAATTTAAACTGAACTTAATTACTATCATCACTCAAAATATTGTATGCTAAAGGACATCATTATTATCTACTCTAAAGTTACAGTAGTAATTTAGCGAACAAATGTTATAAAACATTTGAGGGAGCCAAGGCTGATAATAACGCAACCCCTACGAAAATTAAAACAAAAAACCATGTTTACTGTAATTAAACCATGGTAATCACATATTAACCATGGTTTTGAAATTTGTAGTAAAACTATGGTTGTAAATTAAAACACATTGTAATCAATCCGCCAAAAAAAAAAAAAAACTATACTATAATAAACCATGGTTAATTTTGCTAAGAGAAAAATATGACTCATGATATTGAAACAACATGTTCAGTATTAAGATTTTTCTGTAACGATATTGTCATGATGTAATTATTATTGTTCTAATTTTGACATTCAGGCAATTTAGAAAATATAGTTTTGTTAAATCTATAGTATTTAAGTAATTTTAAGATAAAACAACAACACGTGGTCATAATGTGATACTTTAAGTTGGACTAAAAAAGTTGTTATTGCAAACAGAATACAATGAGGTGGCTGTTTTGCAACAAGGCGGAGACAGTTCTGTTCATAACAGTAGATGGCTGATGGGAAAAGAAAATTAGTGAAAAAAGTAAACAAAGTGAGATACAGAGAGTTATTATAACAAAATAAAGAGACGGAAAAGGAAAATGGAAGTGAAGGTGCAGTTCAAGAAAGAACCTTAAGTTGCACAACCCCAGCCTAAGGTTTTATACCTTTTTAAAATGTGATGGCCATACAAAAAATAGGGATGTCCGTGGTTTCCAAAGTTGTTGTGGGTGTACGGGATGGCCTGGAAATTTACCGGCCTGAAATTTTGTCCCAGTCCTGCCCTGTTGTACATGGTGGTTGTTCAGCCTTGATACATTCGTTAGCTAACAACATTTTAAATGTAAGATATTTTGTATTTATGTGACAATATGAGGTCCAGTTACCACTGTGACACGAAAACAGGTAGTAGTAATGGGCACTTTTTACTTAAGTACATGTCAGAGCCCATACTTCTTTACTTTAACTTAAGTAAAAAAGTGTAGTCAGTACTTCTACTTTT
The DNA here is from genome assembly GCA_036247105.1 of Cirrhinus mrigala. NCBI lineage: Eukaryota > Metazoa > Chordata > Actinopteri > Cypriniformes > Cyprinidae > Cirrhinus > Cirrhinus mrigala. Next base: position 23,508,236 of record CM070014.1, read on the forward strand.
ATATTATAGTATATTTAAACATGAGTATCTGTACTTCTACTTGACTGAAGGATGTGTTTTGCCATCTCTGTTCATTGTAGTAAAAATAGTATTCTTCAGAAATAAAGTCATACAGGTTTAGAACAATATGAGATTTATGACAGAACTGGCATTTTTGGTTAAGAGGTTTTCTCACTCTCAAAACGCCTACAGCACATCACTGAATTGCTTGCATGCGAACCCAGACCTTCTATTTGTATTAACTCTGTCTATATTTATATCAGGAGAGCATTCCTCCCCCATAGTATGTATCCTGGCACTTACCTTCAGCTTTGTTACTTATTTAGTTTTTTTGTCTTTAAACCACAAACCATTTATGCTAAGAGTGTGGCTAACCGGCACTCGGCGAAGACGCACAACACGAAATTCTCAAATGACAAACTCAATGTATTCATTGGCCATGCAGCTACTGGTATATCATGAATTCATTCATGCCATGACCACCAGTTATAATTACCAATCGTAGCATGCACAAAATGTTCATTTGCTAATAAATAGAGCATTTTTGGTTATGGGGAATCAAACTATATTTCATTATCAGCATGGTGTAAGTAAATGTCTATAGAGATAAGATCATCTGCATGGTTTAGCAGACGAGACGCATTCATGTGACACAAGCAGAACGTATTGGCCGTGCAAATCGTTCACAAAATTGCTGCATTGACTTCATTGCAGTAGTTCGTGAATTGTGCATGCATGCATGCATGTGTGTGTTCATCTGAAGCATGCATTTGCACGTGTCAGAGTGTCACGGCGGATGGGTGACAGCTGGAGGACAGAAAGCACTCCATCATTAGTACAAAAAGCTGGGAGGAGAAAGGGAGGAGCAGCTCAGTTAACAGCATTGCACGCTCCTCTTTCAGTCTGCTAGGAGAGGTGGCAGTGATCAAGGACCCGCCAAAAGGGCCAGAGGGCCAACTAGCAGGTGTATGTCTGTGATACCATTGGTGGGTGGAAGTGTTTTATAGATATTCCAGGAAAGACATTTTTTTTGTTTGTTTATTTGTTAGTTTGCGATTTTTGGTCTTAAATGATAGATTGTTGCATTCCAGCGGCATGTGTGTGGTCAGGCTTTGTACTCTGCTGAATTTATACACGTCAGCACCACTTAATCCACATGATTTATGTAACCACTTTTTGTTTTGGAAAAATCGGATATCCGGGTCCCATTGAGCTGAACTGCTAAAGCTGAGAATCATAGTTTGGATCCAGTTTTGCCATAACTGTGCTTTCAGTTAAATAATATTTTGAAACACGGCTTAAATTTAATAGGATGAAATGACACCGCCGGTGTTTCATATTACAAACGTCTAGACATCCACATCACTGCTACGGCTTCTGTCGAACGAAACATTTTGCTTCCACATCTGTCTTTATTTTTATACGGCTCTTTCACTGTCTATCAGGCTGTGGCTTTTCTAACTCGCTGGGTGTTTCTGAAAATCCCCAAACAAGAGACCTATAATAAATTTATTACCATTTTTTCCCCATGGCTAACCATGTATATTTTCCATGTTCTTGTTTCAGTAATCCTGGGGAAAAAAAATATGTATTTATTTCTTAGACTGCAGTCGATGCAGAAAACCATGAAATGTAAGCAATCAAAAGCTTTGTTAAATCTCTTTGTGTTATATGTGAAACTGCCCATGAATTTGTAGACAGATAAAAATAAATACATTACCTAATATAGTAATAGTAATATTATTATTAATCGTAATAGTATTTTGACCAGTTTTGCACCATCCCTTCCACACATATGTTTCAGTTTATAAATATTTATGGTTTTATGGGTTGTTTTGATGGTGTAGCCCTGGGACAAATTATGCCACAGCATCTTAAAGCATGTGTTTTCTGTTTTTAACCTCTTTTGTTGATTTGCTTAGTTTTTGATGTGCTTTTGGCCACATATTTGTTGTTGTTGTTGTTGTTGTTTATTTATAAAATGACTAATAATGCTGTAATTTTATACATTATTATTACTCTTTTATTTTATTTTATTTTATTTTTTACAAGACGTATCTGTGTATGAATTTTAACCTTTTTTGATGATTTGCTTAGTTTATGATGTGCTTTAGGCCATAAGCTTTTATTTATTTGTAAAATTAGTAATAATGTTTTATTTTATTTTATTTCTACAAGAAATATCAGTATATACATTTTTAACGTTTTGTTGATTTGCTTAGTTTTTAGGCCACAAACTTTTTTGTTAATTTAATTATAATTATGAATTATAATTATAAATTTAATTATGAACCATCTCTTTCTTACCTTTTTATAATCTGAAGAACCTTTCGTCACAAAGAACCTTTTGTGAAACAGAAAGGTTCTTCAGATGTTAAAGGTTCTTTAAGGAACCATTTGGACAAAAAAGGTTCTTCTATGGCATCATAAAGCACCTTTATTTTTAAGAGTGTACATACATAGCCAGGTAGCTTATTTCTGTATATAAATGTATTAATAATTATAATAATAATAATAATTATTATTATTATTAATATTATTATTATTATTATTTTATTAATTATAATAATAGTAATAATAATAATAATAATATAGTTTTATTTCTTCAATGAATTAATTTATTTATAAAATGATTAATAATGCTTTTATTTTATTTTATTTTATTTTATTTTTCAATTTATTTAATTTAATTTATCTATAAGAAGTATCTGTATATGTATACTTGGCCAGGTAGGGTAACATTTCTGTATAGAAATGCATTAATAATAATAATAATAATAATAATAATAATAATAATAATAATTTCATTTCATCAATAAATTAATTTATTTTTAAGAAATATGTGGCTGTGATTATTTTATTTTATTATTTTAATATTTATTTTATTTTATTTTATTTTATTTTATTTTTCAATTTATTTAATTTAATTTATCTATAAGAAGTATCTGTATATGAATACTTGGCCAGGTAGGGTAACATTTCTGTATAGATTATTTTATTCCGTATAGAATATTTTATTTTATTTTATTTTTTATTTTATTTTAAGTTTCTGAATATATATACTTGGCCAGGTAGGGTAACATTTCTGTATGGAAAAGTATTATTAATTACAGTAATAATAATAATGAATGCATGGTCAGGTTGGATAACTTATTTTTTATGGGATATTTCTGCAATATATTCTATTATTTTTAATGTTAAAGTCACACCTCATGAATCTGGAAAGACAAAAAGAGGAATGAAATGAGGGCAATATCTATCCTTGAAAATAAATTCATTGTTTTCCTTTAATTATTCTCATATTTTCTTGCCATGCCACTAATTCTGTGAGAACGTCATGAGTCTGGCTGCAGGTCCGACTTGACTGTGTCTAATCACTTGGTCTTGCGTTTGAACTCTGAGGCTGATGGAGAGAGAAAAGCTGCGGAGAAAGCAGGTCCCACAGTCTTGAATTAATTAACGCAGGGATACTCCCACTTTTAGGAGGCTGGCATGGCAAAGGCTGATGTTTTCCTAACAGTCTTTTCCACAGGGATAGGTTTGCACTCATCTTTGATAGTTAACCCAGGCTGACCTTTCTTTGACTCCCACACCAATCCTGACCTGCTTCCTATTAGTGGCTGTCCAGCCGACCCAGTCAACCGTCCAACCCACTCTGTGGGCCGATTGTGCTGAGACGTCGTACGCTCACTCACGCACACTCGGGGTGCCGGGGCGGAGGTTTCTAAAGTGGGAAGCCTAACACATCATCAAAACATGCTCGGAATAAACAGTGTGGGCTCATTTTTTTCATTTTTGTGTCTGAATTATACAGTCTGCTAGTTTACAAGGGAGAATTTTAAACGTAATATGCCGTGTGGTTACTACAGATGCACAAAAAGTCATCGCAAAAATATCACCTCAGAAATACAACGCAGCGGCGACTGCGTATGGACAGATTTAGTGAGATTGTGTGTTGACTCCGAGCCGGAGGAATTTGTTTGTTTATCCGCATCTCCAACACACCATCACTTTTGTTTTGTTGTCCGTTATAAGGCCAAATTTTTGAAATAATGCTTGTAGCTACGTCATCGTCCTAATACCAGAAAAAAACATCCTGATACAAAGCACTTCTGAACTTTCGTGTTGTTTTGCAACTGATATTTCTCTGAGAACTCCAAACCGCAGTCGAGTCTGTCTGTGTGGATTGCTGTGTTTGAGATCCTCACTTCTTTTTAAACTTATTGTCCTTTACAAATTGGCTCATATGGCGGGGGAGCTCTGAATCAGGGCATCCATCTTCAGCGGCGCTGGCTGTTACTGTGTGCTGCGCTCGGCATTTATCTTGCCGACTCGCAGAGGCACAATAAACAGGGTGAAGAGACTGGCCCGAGGCTCTGCCGAGGGGGCACACTTACTAAAGGACACCAGACAGCTACCACCTGCATCTGAGTCCCCGTGGAGCTCTATGTGCGTGTGTGGGGAAGGAGGGAGGGAGGGTTGTGATCTGTATTTATGTGTAGGTGTGTATTTTTTGTTGTCTGTTACAGTTATGTGGTGTGCTTTTTGCATGTGCTTTTAACAATAATGCAGCTGGGTTTTGCTCTTGAATTTACCCTCAGGGATCAATAAAGTATTTCTGTTTACCTACAGTATCTGTGGGATATACTGTGGATGTAGGAGGAATTTTGGATACTGGATTGCTTGTAATGTTGTTGTACCGTAGCTTTTGCAAATATTGACATAAAAACTTTATTAAAAATAATTAGCATATTTATAATGTGTATTAAAGGTCTTAATAAAATAAAGTAAATCTTAGCCAGCAGGGTAACAGTCAGAAACAAAGAAAGAAAGAAAGAAAGAAAGAAAGAAAGAAAGCAAGCATTCTGTCTTAAAAAAAAAAAAAACTGTAAATAATTAAAAATAAATAAACAAATATTCATATTAAGAAATATTGTACAATATAATTGTAAATATATATTGTGGATGTAGGAGGAATTGTTGATACCGGATTGCCCATGACGTTGTTGTACCATAGCATTTGCAAATATTGACATAAAACTTTGATTAAAAAAAATGATTAGCATATTTATAATGTGTATTAAATGTCTTTGCTTAAATAAAATAAAATAAATCTTACCAGCAAGGAAACATTAAGAGAAAGAAAGAAAGAAAGAAAGAAAGAAAGAAAGAAAGAAAGAAAGAAAGAAACTAATAAAATAAATATGTAAATAAATATTCATATTAAGAAATATTTAAAAATATAATCATAAATATAAAAATATAAATGATAAAATATTCATATTAAGCCCACTTTTCTTCATAAGAACAACATTCTGTCTTAAACTAATAAAATAAATCTGTAAATAAATAAATAAATTATTCATATTAAGAAATATTTAAAAAATATAAATATATATTGTGGAAGAAAGAAAGAAAGAAAGAAAGGAAAAGAAAGAAAGAAGTATTCTGTCTTTAAAAATAAGAAAATAAATCTGTAAATACATAAAATATTCATATTAAGGAGAAATATTTAAAAATATAATTATAAATATACATTGTGAAAGAAAGAAAGAAAGAAAGAAAGAAAGAAAGAAAGAAAGAAAGAAAGAAAGAAAGAAAGAAAAAGAGAAGTATTCTGTCTTAAAATTTTTTTAAATAAATCTGTAAATAAATAAATCAAATATTCACATTAAGAAATATTTAAAAATGTAATTATAAATATATATTATGTAGGAGGATTTTTTTATACCGGATTGCCCATGATGTTGTTGTACTGTAGCATTTGCAATTATTGACATAAAAACTTTAATAAAAACAATTTGCATATTTATAATGTGTATTAAAGGTATTTGATTAAATAAAATAAACCTCACCAGCAGGGCAACATTAAGCAAGCAAGCAAGCAAGAAAGAAAGCAAGGAAGAAAGCAAGAAAGAAAGAAAGAAAGAACATTCTCTTATTAAAAAAAAAATAAATAATAATAATTAATAAATAAATAAATAAATAAATAAATAAATAAATAAATAAATAAATATTCATATTAGGAAAAATGTAAAAATATAATTGTAAATATAAAGTTATAAATTATATAAATCTCACCAGCAGGGCAACATTAAGCGAAAGAAAAAAAAAAAGAAAGAAAGAAAAGAAAGAAAGAAAGAAAATCTTTAAAAAACTAATAAAATGAATCCATAAATGCATAAAAATAAATAAATAAAATATATATTTTTTTATTATAAATATGAATATATAAATAATAAAAAATATTAAGTTCACTTTTCTTCATAAGAATAACATTCTGTCGTGATAAATAAATAAATCCATAAATAAACAAATAAAAAAAATAAAATATTAATATTAAGAATTTTTTAATATCATTATTAATATAAAACTATTAATTATAAAATATTGACATTAAGCTCACTTTTCTCTATAAAAACAGTCATTGTTTTTGTCCAGAAATAGCACGATATGCACAGTATACAGTATGCTTTGTACTGCTTAATGCAAGTTTGACACTTTTTAAATAATTTTCAACATATTTAAATATTAAATATGATATATTTATGTGTGTGTGTGTGTGTGTGTGTTTTAGTTTAGTTTATATATATATATATATATATATATATATAAATGAACAACAATAAATCAGTAAATAGATAAAAATAAATAAAATATTCATATTAAGTAATATATAATAAATATATATTCTGTCTTAAAAAACAAACAAATAAAATAAATTAGTAAATAAATATAAATAAATACACATTTAAACATAATTATAAATATGAAAAATAAATATTTTCAACATAATGAAATATTTTTAACAGTAAACATAATAATTATTTTAATTTATTTACATTTTTTAGCTGAGAGTTTTTTGTTTTGTTTTGTTTTGTTTTTTTAATAAAATAAGCAAAATAGGCCTAAATAAGCAAGATGTAAAATAAAATTGGAGGGAAATATATATATAATTTAGCTAAATAAAAAAATAAATAAGTAAATATATTTTAGTATAGATATAGATAGTATAGATATTTTTATCAAAAGAATAACTGAAAGGTTTATATATATATATATATATATATATATATATATATATATATATATATATATATATATACACACACACACACACACACACACAACACACACACACAACAAGAAGAACACAAGATAATTCTTCTGGAAAAGTTTAATTGTAATTGTAAGTTGCTTTGGATAAAAGCATCTGCTAAATGAATAAATGTAAACGTCACTGGAACGAAGAGTACATTTGTCCACAATGTGCTTTAAAATTCAGCTTTAGTTACTTCTTTTTTTCTTTAATAATTTGCAGCATAATCAAATATTTTTACAGTCAGCATAACAATCTTTAAAAATCCAGACACATTAAGGGAGAGCTTGAAGTCAACAAAAATAGTGTTGCTTTATTATTTTACGATGCTAAATTAATTTAACAGTTCCCCTCCTATTAAACTACTGTATTGAATTACACGGTCAGACTTCTCTGAACGGTGTTAGCGGAAGTGGTGGGAGTTCAGGCCGAGATCCCAGTCGGGACTTTACAGTAATTGGACCAGATATGATTAAAACATTCCCCAGTCAGAGCTAGTCGGCCTCAGTTACTTGCAGCGCTGCGTGTGTCCCAAACTATCAACAACCTGCCACACACTGAAGACTAATGTGGCATACATCAGCGACTGAAAACACCTTCTGTTCCTGCTGTCTCTCCATCTACATCACCTTCTGTGACTGTCCAAGAGAGAGATTTTCGATCGTGTATGACTACTGCATTACCACTGAATATAACCCAGCCTCTCTAAAGCTCGCTCTGTCTATGAAGTTTATGCAAATGAACGACTGGTAATTGTGAAGTGTTGCCAATAATGAATTCCATGTTTGTGTTGACCTGCTGCGCAAGTACTAACATGTCTGTGCAGTTTAGATGACTAACAAATTAGAAGAAATAAACCAACACCATAATAACTGACAATGCATGTTAGAAGGACTTCTAAAGTAAACTCTTTTCTGCTTAATTTTACATTTAATGCAAGTCAGAGGTTTTCTTCTCATGACACTAATTCGTGGCATGATTAGCCTCTTAAAATAACAGTGGCGTGTTTCAGTATGTGATTCAGAGCATATTCTCAATTCTCCATTGTGGTTTCTGCCTTAATAATTCACAGCATTGTAGCACAAACTGTTCAACCTCTGCAAGTCCATGTTATGTCACTGGTGTAGCTGCAGAGAGAAGAAACCAATTCACAGCAGCTCAGAGCCCTTAGTATAGACATAAAAGCTCTCTCAGTTCAATACTGCCCCCTACATTTCAGCCTGTGCACTACAGTTAACATGAGAGAACACCATGATTGATGTTGACCTATAGATGGATGATGTTTGTGAGGCAGTGTTTTATTTTATTTTATTTTATTTTATTTCCTCCCTTAAAATGAATTATGATTTTGACCATATATTTTACTTTATTTTATTATTCACCATTTTAATAGAGAAAAGTCAACAACATGTACATACACATTATCTTATTTAGAAAAACAGCAATAATTTTTTTTTCTCTATTTATATAGATTGGTAATGATTTCGACAGCATATTTGTTTTTGTCTTTTTTTTTATTTTTTTTTTTTATCCATTTTAATAGAGATATTATGTACATAAACAGTATGTGTAAGTATCATATTTAGAAAAACACTAAAGCACTAAAGCATTTTTTTTATTTCTTCTCCTCATATAGACTGATAATGCTTTTGACACATATTTATTTTATTTTATTATTCACCGTTTTAAATAAGAAAATCCAACAACGTACACATACAGTACACGTAAGTATCTAATTTAGAAAAAAACAACAGTATTATTTAGATTTTATATCCTCCTATTGTCAACATTGATTGTCAACATATATTTATAATTTAATTTAATTTAATTTAATTTAATTTAATTTAATGTAATTTTTATTTTATTATTCACCGTTTTAATAGAGAAAGTCCAGCAAGATATACATAAACAGTATACATAAGTATCTTATTTAGAAAAACAGCAATATTTATAATATATTATAATATATACAGCAATATAAAAGCAATATTTTTTAGGTTTTTATTTCTTCTCTTTATATAGATTGATGATTTTGAGTTGACACAGCATATTTATTTTATTGTATTATTTTTATTTTATATTATTTTATTATTCACCAATTTAATAGAGAAAATCCAACAACATGTACATAAACAGTACACATAAGTATCTTATTTAGAAAATCAACAATAAATATTATTTAGATTATTTCCTCTCTTTATATAAATGAATGATGATTGTGACCATATATTTTATCGTATTTTGTATTTTATTTTATTTTATTTTATTATTCAGTTTTATCCAAGAACCTAACAATCCATAAGTATCTTATTTAGGATAAACAGCAATAATTTTTTTTTTTTTTTTTTTTTTTTTTTTTAGATTTTTATTAGTTCTCTTTATACAGATTGATAATGATTTTGACACAGCATATTTATTTTATTGTATTATTTTTATTTTATTATATTTTATTATTCACCAATTTAATAGAGAAATCCAACAATATGTACATAAACAGTACACATTGGTATCTTTAGAAAAAAAAAAAAAACATTATTTCGATTTTATTTCCTCTCTTTATAAAAATGAATGATGATCATGACCATATATTTATTTTATTTTTTTATTTTTAATTCCCACTTTTACCAGAGAAACTCCAACAACTTTTACATACACTGTACACAAAGTATCTTCTTTAGAAAAACAACAACAAATATTATTTATATTTATTAACTAATATAAATCATAATGGCTTTGCTGACATTATTTAAAATGTATTGCCATATAATGAGGTTGCTGACATTATTTAGAGTGTATTGATGTCTAACGACTTCTCCAAACAACAAAATGAAGAAATAATAATTATGGTGAGAGTATTGATTGCGCTTTCGGTGATTTTCTTCTGCAGATGCACGCTATTGTATTCGGTGACTGATATGTTAATGATTCCGAATTTTACTGAGGGCTCTTCGCACCGTTCGACTGCAAAAAGCAGTAATCTAATTTGTATTTGTAATTTTATTAGGTGTAATCATAAATGCTCGTCAATGTCTAACAGCAGCACAATAGGGAAGGATGAGTGTGCGTTAAAATTAATGCTATTAAGAGAAGCTTGCCTTCAATCAAACGGCCATAAAACTCATCATTATCAGACATGACCCCTCTAGAGACCCATCCGCCTGCTCGCTAAACTGAGTTATGGCTCAAATCACTGCTTTCATATTCTACACGATATTACATGATCGTTCCTGAGAACGCTTCTGAAATGTCTTTCGGTTCTTTTCATCGTCTTCTCCTTCCAAAGCCAATTTCCGTTAATTCCTGGTCTAAACTACAAAGTTCCAAAAAAGATTTTTCACAGTTCTGTCGTACAACCTGTCTACACTGGATGCGGCGCGCCATTCTATTCATGACGTACTGACACAAAGTTCAAATGATTTGCAACGGTCGCTTGTCGCGTACAGTGTAGACATTTAGGCTGCGTTCGATAAATGGAAAATCCTCGAAGGAAACATTTCAAGACATAGATAGGCTATCTATAGATGCCTCATTCGACCGTCCATTCGTTCGGTATTTTGCAACGGCCATCTTGACGTCATACACGATAATAATCAGTAAATATTCAAAGTTGCCACATTGCTACACATCCAATGGTTGTAAAATTTAAACTCCCAAAGAAACGTGATAACCTTTCACAGGTAAGAATGTGTTGGGTTGTGTTTTTAATATTTATTAACTCAATATTACAGGTTTTTAAACTAAAGTACCTTTCAAATGCCTTGTTATCTAACGGCTTCGTCTTGTTGTATTGTGTTCATTCGGCGAAAGCATCTTCTGAAATCTACTGAAGATACAGATATTATTCATACATGTGTATAACTAATTGCAAGTCTAATTCTAGTCGATTTTTGAAGGTAGCATAGATGTATCCTTTGCTGCCTTTGATATCCCACAATCCTCTGTGTTCCGTTTTGTGATGGTCGAGCAAAAAACTAAAGATGGCATCTGAAAGTTGCGTTTGGTGGTCAGTTTGTGTATAAAGGTGTGTTTCTGACGAACGTTTTGCACATTTGCGACCCTGGACGACATTTGTGACCCTGGACCACAATACCAGTCTTAAGTAGCATGGGTATATTCGTAGCAGTAGTCAAAAATACATTGTATGGGTCAAACTTATCGATTTTTCTTTTATGACAAAATCATTAGGATATTGAGTAAAGATCATGTTCCATGAAGATATTTTGTAAATTTCCTTCCAAAAATATGTCGAAACTTAATATTTGATAAGTAATATGCATTGTTATAACTTCATTTGGACAACTTTAAAGGTGATTTTCTCAATATTTAGATTTTTTTGCACCCTCAGATTCCAGATTTTCAAATAATTGTATCTTGACCAGATATCGTCCTATCCTAACAAACCATACATCAACTTGAAATAAAACTTGTTTATTCAGCTTTCATGTGATGTATACATCTCAGTTTCAAAAAACTGACCATATTATGACTGGTTTTGTGGTCCAGGGTCACATTTAATGTTATTTCTAGCGAGAAATCTGTATTATAGTAATTAAATATTTGCTTAGCTATCACCAAAGCTAGTTCTATTTTAGTTCTATTCGGGCGAAACTTCTGGTTCTTTAGCTGCCATAAGGAAATAACCAGAAGAATAACAACGTGTAGTAAATGGTAAAACTGTTTGCACTCCAAACCAGTGTGTTCATAATTAAGATAATACATGAAAATAATATAGTAAAACACATAATTTGCAATATTAAGCAGCAAAACGAGCTGTTTTGTACAGCTAAAAATAGCTGGACTGGATGCCAGACCCTTAAAATTTACAAATGGCTGTGCATAAAGCACCTTTTGTACAATGGATGTAAACGTTGCTTTGTGGAACCATAGATACTAATATAGAACCTCTATTTTTAAGAATGTTCCATTCTGGAATTCCTAAAATGCCCTATGTACACTAACGATGCTTTAACCTCTGACCTCAGCTGAGAAAACCAGTGCTGAGTTGGAGAATCATAGGCTCGGCGCTCCACGGGATCCCATTCTGGACAATGGAGAACGAACCGAAGGCATAAATCCCCCTCCCAGCTGCGGGCCTGGTCCGATCCCCATGTGAAATTCCTGAGAGGGGTTTGGAGGAGCCTTCAGGGCAGAGAGGGCTGGCAGGGTGCGGGGTTTGTGGGAGTCTGAGGAGCCTCAAGATTTAGGTGGGGACACGGGTACCGCAGGAGGCCGATTTGATGCACATTCTTGACCCCCTCGTGCTTTCGGTGTCTTGTACGTGTAAGCGAGTAGGTTCAGGGAAAGTTGGACCCCTCGTTTAAAGTCTCATCTAAGTCTCAGCTTGCCTCATGCCAGGTTTGATTCCCAGAGTTTCCATGGATGAGGCTCGGGGAGCGGGGGTAATAATGTGCGCCTTTGTGAGGAAGTTCAGACTGAGGAGCGGTGCACGCAGAGTTCAGGACGAGGTCGCGGGCGCTACGCTAGGGCCAGACACACATCTCATATCGGCGACTCGAGAAAGGAGAGGCACTGTCTGTCTGTGAGAGAAAAACAGCATGAATCACTACAGGGAGCGGGAATTGTGGCGAGGGCTGCAGTTTTTTGGTAGGCCCTGGAAATGCTGGAGTTTTGAGTGAGGATTTGTTTACTGAGACAAAAGTGTTCTTAGCATCTGTTTGTTTTGATAGTTATCAGAGCTCTCATTGCACAATACTCTGGAACAGCACTGAGCATTTGAAGATGAGCAGGAACGGATGTGGCTTCTCTGGATGGAGAGAAAAAAAAAAGGTTTTATGTTAGAGCATTATAACGTTACACAATTTCACTTACACTTTTGATCAGTTTATTGAATATAAGTATTAATATCTTTAAAACAACAAAAACAATGTATCAAACGCAAATCCCTGCTCTAAATTATCGTCTATCGTTATTATTATTATTATTATCCTGAAAAAAGATCTTTCAGGAATCATTGTAATATGCTAAATCACAGTTCTGGTAATGTTCAATACATCTGCTCATGTGATTTGCTTAATTTTCAGGCATTTGTAGCACATATACAGCGCTTGCGTTTTCAGTGAGGATTTGTTTACTGTGACAAAAGTGTTCTTAGCGTCTGTTTGTTTTAATAGTTATCAGAGCTCTCATCGCACAATACTCTCTAGCACTGAGAATTTAAAGAGGAACAGGAGCGGATGTGGTTTCTCTGGATGGGGAGAAGAAAAAAAGAGTTTTTCTGGTTTGATGAAAACCAAATCCTGTACGCTGCTGCTTCAGCAGAATACCAAACGAGGAGAGAGGGGGACAGATGAAACGTTTGCCATGTAGTCTGCCATTCTTATGCTGCTTCTCAATGTACAGTCAATTTTAGCATAATGACACAAAATGTTTAGAAATCGAAAACAGGAGATTCTCAAACAGTCATTTGCTACATGTTAGTACTGGTCCTCAAGTCTGATGCTGATATATAGTCCAACAGCACTGGGGTGTTTTTGCAGAGGCGGACAGTAGAAGTATTTTTCTTTAGAGTGTTTTTTAGTAGCGAGTGTGTTTCTTTAGAAAACTTAACTTCACATTATTCCAAAGCATAATTTTGTACTTTTTACTGCACTATATTTCATATTAAACAGCATTTAATATTTAATTTCATTAGAAATCTAGTACTTTCTTACTTTTACTCAAGAAAGTACTACATTTTTAATGTTCTTAAGTATTAAAGGTAAAAAAAATTATTTTAAAGGTAAAAAAAACAAACTTTTATTTATGAAATGTGAAACTACTCTTCACCTCTGTGTTTCTGCTGTTTATATCAGGGGTTACCCCTTGAGATTTTAAATAAATATTTTAATTAGTATCACATTTGCATGTTCACGGTTCTCTGATGTTGGTCAGATGACATAAACGAATAAAACATTTCATTTTTTTTAGATGTTGTTTTAAAATGACCTACATTTTTATGCTTTAATTGATTATTAGCTTTTCAGTAAACTTACAATTGTATCAATATGGTACAAGATTATCCTGTTTGAATAAATGTGACAAACGAGTTATCCAAAGTAATCTAAAAGTAGTCTGATTATATTACCTAAAATGTACTGGATTACATTACTAACTACAATTTTTGTCATGTAAAATGGAATCAGTAACAGACTGCAATTTGTAAGTAATCTACCCAGCTCTGTTTATGTATAAAGAATTTCATATTTCGCATATTCATGGTTCTTCACTGTTGGTTAACGATGGTCACATTACATGCAGGTTAATAAATAAAACATTTAAGCTTTTTTAGTACTTTTTAAATGTTTTTTTTTATTGTAAAATTATTTATTAATTTCAATTTTAAATTAATTAATTGATTAAATCAGCTTTTCATCAATTCACAATTCCAAATTTTGAGAAACCCTGGTATAATTGTCTTGACAAAGACAAAGGAAGAATGTTTAAACAAATTATTAAATTATTATCTGGAACACGGTAACTTTGTATTAAGTTGGCAGCATATATTTTTTTCAGTCTTGTAGAGAAACCTTTTCAACTCAATTTCAATTCAGTTTATTTGTGCATTACTTTAAGTAAGCAGCAAATATTCTGATTTGGTCAAACGTTTCCTATTATTGTCATTTTTGAAAACAGCTGTGCAGCTTAATATTTGTTTAAAAGTATTTTTTTAAGATTTCGAGGAATAGAAAATTTAAAAGGACGGCATTTATTTGAAATATAAATGTCTTCACTGTCACTTCTGGTCAATTTGAGCAACATAGGCTTATTGGAAATACATGCCTCTATATACATTTATGCAAAACTGATAAAACATACCTATATGCTCGAATCACTGCAGTTTCCAGTTGAAATGAACACTAAAATGAGGCAGTAAAACTCAAACAACTTTTATTCCTTTTCACACAAAGTATGATTTAGTCACAGAGTTTTGGTAATAAAGTCTAATTTTCACACAGTTACTTGCAGAATATTATGTATAACAATTGTAACATCCTGCACAATTTGAAAACTGATGTCGTCACATATGCATGAATTTTCTAATTCAGTAGGTTTGCTCGGTAGCTCACATGATACTGCGTTGCACTTGCTTAATAAAGAGTAGAGCCCTGCACGGGCCTCACATATAGGCCCTAGCCCGAGATGCTCAGGCCCTAGCCTGGCCCTTGTCTGACAGTGTTAATTCAGAAAAACATTTGAAGCCCGTTAAATATAAGTTTTTGTTTTTTAAAGTATCGACCAAGAGGCCAGGCCAGCGGAAGACTCTGTTTGATCAATTTTGCCTTCTCAAATCATCACGACTTGCCTACAATAAAATCTATAGATATAAAACAGTTCAAGTATAAAACAATGTTAATTTAAACGTTAAACATAGATAAATGTGTGCTATTAGGTGCATATCCAATCATTTGGATATGCAAATGATTGGATATGCAGGACTTTGCAGGACATGGAGGCACCAGCACTTGCATGTTTTAGAGTTGCAGAGTAATACATCATTCGGAACTGTAAAGGGTCTACTTTTATTTGTGTGCACTCACAATATCAACAAAACGTTGCAAACGTTGCTTTTCTAAAATAAAGAAAACAAACATGATGCGCTTTCTGTCGTCTCGACAAGAGCGCTTCACAAAAATGAACCGAAACTCAGCGAATACATACCTCACAGACATGATAAATACATCTATAGAAAGCTTTAAATTATTACTTAACGTAATATACAAATCGAAAACAAAAACTCTTGGCGAGTCAGGATCGGCAACTTCATCCTTGCAACACTGACTCAGAAAACATAGTTTAATAATAAATAATTTAAAAATGTCCTAACTATTTCCCCCCGACACAGGCCCGAAGCCCGGCCCCCATCTGGACTGGCTGAAACGCGTTTGTACTGGAGCTCAAATCTGCATAAGGAGGTTAAAATAGCATGTCTACATCATTAAATGTGTTTTTATATCACTTTTGCATTTGTTAACACTATTGGTTAGGTTTAGGGTTGGGTTTGGTGTAGGGGACACTCCCCAGATTGTCTTCCCCAGAAGTTGAATTCTGAACAGCCGCAATACATACCTCAAGCAGTGTAACAAAAACGCAGCAATACGAATTATGAATTTCTTTAAAAACGAGAAGAAAATCATACTGACCCCAAAGTTTTGAATTTTGGGTTCGGTAGTGTATATCATTCTCAAGCAATATTACTCTTACATTGTGTCTGTGGCTTTCAGTTTGCAGCCAAATCACTGACATTAACAGCACATTTGCTTATTTGCCTAATTCTCCTGCATTTCTAGCAAATTATACAACAGACTCCAGCAAGTCTTCAATGCAAATGGTCCTTCTCAGAAAACCCTTTGATTGTGAAGCCTTTCTGGATGACAAGGCCACAGTTCGATGACACAGGCTCGTGAAGAGGAGGAATGTGCATCTCGGCCGCGCTAGCAGGCAAGCGATCCCGCCTCAGCCCCACCGAGGGGGCGTCTCTGGTCACTGTCCATTAGCTCTGACTGGTACTGCCCGCACAATGGGCGCACTTTGTCCAGGCCTGTCAGGGATGCACTGCGGTAGGCATGAGGGGGTGGTTCGGGAACCTTTGATCCGCAGCAGCTCACTCGCTGGGGTGTGCCGTGTTGGAAAACCGATCCTCTGATATTTCTGTCTCTGTGCATCACTGTGATCCAAACTATAGAGCGAAGGAGGGGGGAGGTCGACAGAGGGAAAAAAAATGCAAAAAATCTGCAAATTATTAAAAGTTCTGCCTTGGACTAGTTCAAGAGGGAAGAAAAGACATTTTTCTACCCTCTTTTTGTGTTGTATGTCTTAATTAGATAAAAAAAAAAGAGGGGGCGTGAGATAAAAGAGATAAAAGACGCTTTTGTGAGCATGTGTATCTGTAATGTTTAGATAGATCTGACCCCGAGTCTGACTGTCTCAGACAGTATTGTTGAAAAGCAATGGGTTATGGCCTCTACATGTTCTTATGTATCAGATGTACATGTTTGAACTCTCTCGTATGAGTGTGTGTGTGTGTGTGTGTGTGAGACGAGGGTAACCACTTGAAAGTGCTCACTGAAGTGTGATGACACGGAGACATGCTGATCAGCGCGCCCGTGAAACAGAGAATGGGAGTCGCGTCTGTGTACCGAGTTAAAAGGCATAGTTCAAGCAAAAATGAAAATTGGGTCATCGTTTACTCACCCTCATGTTGTTCCAAACCTGTTTGACTTACTTTCTTCTGTGGAAAATGAGAAAGATATTTTGAAAAATGCTTACGGTGAAAGTCAAAGGGGTCGTGTGTTGTTTTGGACCCCATTGACTTTCACTGAGCGGGCGAAAAAGTTGCAACGTTTTTCAAAAGAAGAAAGAAAGTCATACAGGTTTGGAACAACTTAAACGTTTTTTTTCATTTTCAACGTTGAGAGAAAATCTATTCCAGTCAATTCCAGTAGCTCCTTTTTTATTAGTCTTTGAGAAACTCAAGCTGTTCCTAGACTGTGTTTAATTCTGTTGTGTTTTTATCCAGTATTTCTAACCGTTATCTTTCTCTTTCTCTCTTTCTCTTCGTATCTGTCCTCTCCTCAGATAAGATGGTTTCTTCCGCTCATTTGTAGACGGTCTCTTCGAATTCCTCTCGATAACAATTGCATCTCGGGTCAAATTATAACTCTTGGTGCGGCCCTTTAGACATCTATTACTTCCATTTAAATATTTAAGCAACAAAGTTTTACAAGCTCTCCCTTGGGTGCATTTAAGAGGGCCGATACTGCCTGCTCACTGTCCCATGATGAGATGAATGGCGTGGTGGTGGAGTCATCCCAGATCAGGTAACTGGCCAAATTATGGCAGACACTAAGAAGCGCTTCTCACAATGACCTACAGAAAACAGTAGACAAAAGACTCTATTCTAGAGCTGGACAATGAAGGAGGTCAGGGAAGACACCTGAGACAAGCGTCAGCCCATAGGACGGAGTATGACACCGCGAGGTGTACTCCTCAGATGTACACAAATACATTATGGTACACATGCGAACACATAATGTGTGCACACTAATATACAGACAATTATCAAGAGGATGTGGAATTGACTAACTGCAAACAGCTTGATTGACAGCCGATCTGACCAATCATAATGCCAAACAGGAGAGTAGATTAACTTCAGTGGACTTAAACTTGAAAAATTGTGTACTGATGACTTTCCATGGTTGAAGTAAAATACTTTCTGATGTTCATTCATGTTTATTTTGTGCTTTAAGTAAATAAGAATAGACGATTGGTTCATATGTCAATTGATCTAATAAGGCAATACAGTGATCTATCACAACACATTAAAGAGCCACAAAACAGTATCTATTGTTTGAATTTCTTAAAGGGGTCATTGGATGCTAAGTTCACTTTTACATGTTGTTTGAACATTAATGTGTGTTGGCAGTGTATGTACAAATCTACCCTATAATGATAAAAATCCATGCAGTGGTTTTTAATTAATCTGTAAAAATAACATTCCCTTTTTCAAATCGAGCCGTTCTCAGATGTCTGTCGTTGTGGCGTCACACCGACAGAGGCCGTTCCCACAATAGTTGATTGACATGAGCGTCTTACCTCAGACAAGCTGTCACAGTCCGCCCTATTTGTTTCAATGCCGGAGCAGGGATGTAAGTTAGACAAGAATATATTACGATTGAGCGATTGAGGTGTTGTGTTGCTGGATGTAATAATGAACGTAGTGGTCGTCATTTACTCCCAACATCTGAGCCGCTAAAGATGCAGTGGATTACATTTGTGAAGGGAATGCGCCTCCTGATCTACATATATCCGTCTATGTTTGCGCGAATCATGCGTGCTCCAGCTTCACTTACAGCAGAAGTGAGTATAAGGGTTTTTTATGAATCGTTGCGATCGTCTTTCCTAATAATGTGCTAGTTAGCAAGTTTAGCGGCTAAACGCAGCTAAATGCGGCTAAAGTAAACAGGCTCATCACTCCACAGAGAGAAGAGAGGGGCGGGGCGAGCAGAGCTCATTTGCATTTAAAGCAACCTCGACCAGAATGAGATGATTTTTGCAGAGCTGATTTTGGCAAGGTAAAAAGGGTGTTGTTTTACACTACCATTGAGAATTTTTAACCAAAGTATATTATAGACTTTTCATTAAGACCCTAAATAATCATATCAACTTGTGGAAAATGGGCATCCGATGACCCCTTTAAGAAAATGTCTAATTAAAGCTGAGACCTTGTTTCCTACCAGAAGTAACCTGCTCTGTCTTGTTTTTTGGCGTGTTGTCAGTTTCCTCTTTGTTCCGCGATGTATTTTTCACTTTGTGAGAACATGATGTGTAGTGTGAGAGCGCAATTGTTTGTCGGACGTAGCAACAGTAACTAATGAGGGCAGATCTTTGCAAAGGGTCAGTTGTCACTTATTAGAGTTGGTGTGGAATGACAAGATGTTGTTTTCTCTATTGTGCGTTCACTGCTTTACTTTGTCAGATCATTCAGATCTTTGCTTGAAATATCAAGGTTGTTTTTCATGCTTGTTGTTATTCAAGGTCATCTTTGAGGTCAAAGAAATGTTATTATAACATATTTTTTACTTAAATATCGACCATTGTGATACTAAATGTGTCAACTGAACAGGTTATGAATATCATATGCTGAGTAGAGCTGCACGATTAATCGTTAAAAGATTATGGTCTCGATTAAAACATTCACGTGATCTTATTACTAAATGACAACCAATCGTCTGTGTTTATTAAACCTCTGATAAAGTCATACCGTAACATTCAAATCTGTGTGTGCATTCTTCTGACACAGAAATAGTAGTAATCATGTTTAGGTTTGAAACAGCTTCACAAAGTGTGTTTTCAACCATTTATATTTCGGATATAAACACTGATGTCTATGGTCGCGATCAAATACAGCAATTCTTCTTTTGAAAGTTATTCACACTTCAAATTGGCGTTTCAAATATGTTTGTTGATTACAATGTTGATTAAATTGTTGGAAATGACTTAAAAATTGTATTTGTCTTTGAATCATTTATTCAAGAGATTTGTTCAAAAATGCTGATTCATTCAATAATGAAACAAGTGAAGTATTTATGAGTTAGTCATTGAATCATTAATTCAAACATTTTTGTAAAATTTTGCTCAAATTAAGTAAACATTTTTGAATAGACTACAGCGATTAATATTTTGTCACAGCCTCTAGTAAATGACATTTTATTTTGCTTTATTTAGAATCGTGGAAGAATCTTAATTCTATTTGAAACCAAAAATTTGTGATTCTCAATTTATCCAGAATTGTGCAGCTCTGATGCTAAGCTGAACATGAAACATGAAGTTTTGTGTTTTTAAACTGATAGTTGCTTGTCAATTCATTTTACATCATTTAAATATCACATGGATTCTATTTTTAACAGAAGCCATAATCATTATAATAATATTAAACTAAGCAACAAATTAGTTTATATTATTATTAACACCTTGTGGACAGATTACATCTGTTTAACTATATACACTATTGTTATACAGTATATAATATATATATATATGTAGGCTACACATCATTTAAATGTTCGAGGCCTATTTACTTTATTCAGAAAGGACACATTAAATTTAACAAAAGTGAAAGTAAAGGCATTGTTTCCAATTGTAACAGTTGTTACAATGTCTTGTAGCATTTGTTGTTGATTGTTACAAAAGATTCTATTTCAAATAAATGATTTTGAACTTCATATTCTTTATAGTCTGTAAAAAGCAACCTGATCGCATGACAAAAACGTACCTGTGGGAACGTTTTCTTAAGACGTGATATGTGTACCGCCATGTACATTTTGTATGTCCACTGAGTGGCACTAAAAGAGCGTTCATTTTTTTTCCGGGAACAGATGAACGTACATATGGTACTTTTTATTTGACATTGGTTTTGTATGTGTCACTGCCGTTCTGACTTGAAATCTCCATTGAGATTTCGCTATAACTCTAATGCTCCGTGACGTTTTAAAATAACATACCATCTGCACTACACCTAAACCTACCCGGAAGTATGAACAAAAGCGAATGTGACGTAAAAACGCAATCGCAAGCATGCCATTTTAGCTTGTTTTTCTGTCTCTCGTCTTTCAGCTCTTTCATCGTGAGTCATGTTTTTCACGGGAAAATAATAAGAAAATGTTTCTTGAGCGCCTATACATTAGCAAAATAACTTATAGTACGTTTTTCTGGTTCCTCCTTGTTTCCAGTTTTGAGAAAGCCACTATCAATTTTCATGTGTTTACTGGGGGATTTTAACTAAATGAATTCTCTAAAACTGAAAACTGTAATTGCTTTATAGCTCTGTAACATACAAAAATGCATTAAAGCCACAAAATATGCAGTGACCTTTTTGTATTACTGTCTTAATGAGGTACCTAGCCTTGAGTCAGGCGTGTGTCCCCATGAGAGGCCTCCTCAGCCCCGTGTCCATATCATCTGTCATCATCATACTCAAAATTCTTTCACCTGCAGCCTAATCCCTTATTATTTACCTGAGAGCCAGGATGACAGCCATCCCTCTCTCTCTCTCTCTTTCACAATCGTATCATTTCACTGTTCCCTCTTTACTTTTTTGCAATGATGATTAATTTGAAGGGCATAACACAAATTGGAGAGAAATTACACAGATGACAGACAGTAGGGTGGAAGCTCCTCTTCTGGGTGGAAGCCAAATGGAGTAATTTGTTAAGAAGTTTTAGTGGGCTTGTTATAGATGTCACACTGCTGTAGTCTGTCTAAATTACTTAGAAACACTTTTTTTGCATTCTCCATCCACATTATTATGTGACCCTTTGACCTTTTGGGGTTGTAAATAAGGTTTAATAAGATTCTGTTTATACCTACTCCTGGGAGAAAGCATCATAGGTAAGCAAAGAGTCTATTAATAATGCACTGTGGTGTTTTGTCAGCTGCCAGTAAACCACAGATCAGGGGTGGAAATGTGAGGCCATGGAGAAGAATTCTTCATCATTGATTCACTGGCAATTTCCCAGCATCGATTTCCCTTTGTTACCACCTTCCCATCTGAGACATTCTGAATAATTGATAAGAAAACAATATTCTCAGCCTAAAGCTGAAGCCTGTTACACATGATAACTTGCTCACGGGTGGTTTTCCTACAGCCCCATTAGAGCTAATTCTAGGCAGCTACAATTTTGGAGGCATAGGTTAGGTTTTGGGGACCATAAAAGTGTTTAGTATACATTCTGTTCACAATGTCAACTGCTTTCTAAATTTTTATGGTATTGTATTTTTTGATTGTATGGTGAAAAATAGTAAGTTTAACACAATCTGTATTAGATTTTTTTTTTTTTTCACTTTTTTCTGCATATCGTTTTGAACATTTTTGAATTTGTGCATTTGTAGCATAATGTTGATTACGACAGAACTATTTCTCAGTTTTCTATTAAAAACAGAAACTAAGGTTACACCGAAGTCCTTTAAATAGAAGTTATGCAAAAAAAAAAAAAAAAAAAAAGAAAAGAAAAAGTTAAAATACACTCCTTTTTGTAAGTATAGCTGCAAGAAATAAACATTTATACCAAATAGTGTTAACAGGAGACTTACATAAAGAAATACACAAGTTACATTAGTAATGGAAATTTACATTAGAATGAAAAAAGGTCATTGCAACTTTTTATCTCACAGTTCTGACTTTTTTCTCGCAATTGCGAGTTTATATCTTGCAATTTTGACTTTTTCTCAGAACTGTGTGATACAAATTTGGAATTGAATCAGAATTGCAAGTTCTGATTTTTTAATCACACATTTGGGAGTTATTACATCAGAAACTGAGATAAACTCACAACTGTGATAATATATTTTTCTTTTTTTAATATATTAGCCTCTAATATATTAGACTTTATAACTCTTTATAACTCACAATTGCAAGTTTATATTTCACAGTTCTGACAAATAAACTCAGAATTGCAAGAAAAAGTCAAAATTGCAAGATACAAACTTGCATTTGCAAGAAAAAGTCAGAAATACAAGAAAAAAAGTCAGAATTGTGAGATATAAACTCAAGGTGGCAAATTTTACAAATTAGCCACCTCAAAAAATATGTATGAATTGGCTGAGATTTTTTTTATAAATTCATCTAATAGTTATCTCGCAGTTCTGACTTTATTTCTTGCAACTGAGTATATATTATGTAATTAATTAATTAATTAATTATTAGAAAAAAAGACTTTATAATAACTCGCAACAAGTTTATATCACGCCATTCTGACTTTATAACTGCAATTGCGAGTTTATATCTCAGAATTCTGAGAAAAAAAGTCAGCATTGTGAGAAGTCACCATAACCTTTTTTGTTTTTAATTTAGAGGCAGAAACAGGCTTTCAAAAATAATATATATATATATATATATATATATATATATATACATTAGGGCTGTCAAATGATTAATCGCGATTAATCGTATACAGAATTAAAGACTGAGTTTGCCTAATAAATGTGTGTGTAGTGTGTGTAATTATTATGTATATGTAAATACACACAAATTAATGTATCAGTTTAAGAGAAATGTTATTTATGTACAAAATATTTTTATTTATATATAATAGAAATTAATATAAAAATTATAATAAATACATATACTTGTAAAAATTTCTTAAATATATACATGAATGTGTTTGTATATATATTGCTTTTCTTTTTTAATTTTTCATTATTACTATTATTTTTAATTTAGTTTTTTTATGTGAATTGTATTGTCTCTAATCATGACAAACTATATACAGTTGAGGTCAAAAGTTTACATCCCCCTTTCAGAATCTGCAAAATGTTGATTAATTTACTAAAATAAGAGGGATCATACAAAATGCATGTTATTGTTTATTTAGTACTGACCTGAATAAGATATTTCACATAAAAGATGTTTACATATAGTCCACGAGAGAAAATAATAGCTAAATTTATAAAAATGACCCTGTTCAAAAGTTTACATCCCCTTGATTCTTAATACTGTGCTCTTACCTGAATGATTCACTGCCTTGTTTTTTGTTTTGTTTTGCTTTGCTTTGCTTTGCTTTGCTTTGCTTTGTTTAGTGATAGTTGTTCATGAGTCACTTGTTTGTCCTGAACAGTTAAACTGCCTGCTGTTCTTCAGAAAAATGCTTCAGGATTTCACAATGACTGTATGATTTTGAGATCCATCTTTTCACACTGAGGACAACTCAGGGACTCATATGCATGTATTACAGAAGATTCAAACGCTCACATTGGATTAAGAGCCGGTGGTGAAAACTTCTGAACAGAATGGAGATAAATATCATATTAATATCAAATATCATATTTTTTCATTTAGTACTGCCCTTCAGAGGCTACAGAAGATAGTTACATGTTTCCCAGAAGACAAAATAAGTTAAAATTACCCTGATCTTCAAATTCAAAAAGTTTTCACCCCACCCCAGCTCTTAATGCATGGTTTTTCCTGTGAGTGAGTGTTTAAACCTTCATTCATAGTTGCATATGAGTCCCTCAGTTGTCTTCAGTGTGAAAAGATGGATCTCAAAATCATACAGTCACTGTTGGAAAAACAGCTGTGAGTCATTCAGGTAACAACACAGTATTAAGAAGGGAATGTAAACCTTTGAACAGGTTAATTTTTATAAATGTAACTATTATTTTTTCCCCATCATAAATTCTACATCAACTTAAAGCTTAAAACCTCAAAATTCATCCTGTGAAAGCCATTTTAAAATCGGACATTGCACTACCATGGAAATGGTACTTTAAAATCATATTACAAAATGTAATCGTTCATGAATTATAACAATTTAAGTTTGGATAGTGCACTTTCACATCTGTTCAAAAATGGGGATGACAGTTAAAGGGTTCATTTCCTTACCGTAACAGTTCTGTTTTTATTCCCCTCCCTTCCTTTTCCACTTATTAAAGCTGCTGGATGAGTCAAAATTATTTTCTGTGGTAATTTAATTAGAATTACACAAATGCTGTTGTTAAAATATAACTTTTAAGTGGACTCTATCAGTAATAAATCATTATTTTATGTACTTCACTTGTAATTAGCATTTGTGAATTTGACTTCAGCAATGAAATATATGTTTGCCCTTAAGGGTGAATTCAGGTAAATTGGGACACTTTTTCCAATGAAATCATCGGGACATTTTTATCAGTTATCTCAGTGCTGCAGTTCTATCAAATTCAGCATTGTAATATTTCTCAGTGCTATAAAGCAAAGTAAGACATTGAGACCATAACACCCTGACACAAACTCTCCGTGGCTTGAGGTATCAGGGGTGCATTGACTGTGAAGTTTATGAAAATAAACAGCAGACACTGGGCATTGAAGAGATCTCTGCTTACATATGGTTTGCGTTTCTCGAAATCTCTCAATGCTATCTTCCAGTTCTTCTCTCACAGAGACATTCTCAGATGGTCGGAACGAAAGGCTCGGAAATCCAGTCTTAGATGGACTGGGAGGACCGGGACGCTAGACAATATGTATCGAATCAAGCCATTCTCTTATTAAAATGCTAAGTGCATGTTGCTTTTGGAATTTTTCAAAGGCTACATTTAGGGGAAGTTGTTACGCTGGGAATTATAGGAGCAGTCGATGGAAGAGGACAGAACGCCATCTGTGTAAACACACAAGAGCTTAGCATGGCTAGCTGCGGGCCATGCACCGAATGGCCTACGCTAAATCTACTTTGCTAAAAACGAAAGTTAGCAGAGATGCTAAGTTAGCTTTAGGGTCCAGAGCAGTTCTCTGAGAAGCTTTAGCTTCATCGTGTCCAGAAAAACTAAGAGAAATGATCAAAAGATATGTTTTCTTATGAATTCTCTGAAACGCTGATAAATCTGTAGCCTGAGCGAACATTGAACTAACATTGCAAATCTGGCTTCCTATCATACACATTCATTTCACACTGATGTCCAAAATCTTGTTTCTGTGCTTCATATATTGTAGTGTTGACTGCTCTTTTTAGTCCTCAAACAAATATCTTGAATGTTTTTTCTTTGACATTTTTATTGTGAATGTCAGCTCCATTGTTTTATTGTTACCATTTTTTGACAGGCCATCCTCCAGGCTAATCTGATGCCGATAGTGAGATTTCAATTTTACAATGCAATATCGTCCAAGAACATCGTACAAGCGTATATTTCACGCACATCTGTCTTTGTGTGGGCTGCACCTGTCAGTCAAGCCACTTTTCAGCACTATGTCGTCTTGTTGGATCATTTTTTGATTCTTGGCCTTTTTTGTCACTAGAGTAGCTTAACATCACATTGAGAGGAGGTCACAGTGTGCATATGCTCAAATAATTGCATGTGGACCTCCATGCGCACTGCCACAACAGTTAAAAACAGCAACTTTTTCAATTGCTGCTGATTTATGCATGTCCGTTACGGAGCTGTCACGACATCTCACAGCATGCAATAAATTCTCATTCTTGTTCGACATGTTTTTCCATATCAGCAGAGCACCTTCTCCTGCAGGGCCAAACAGCTGTGATTTCTGTCGTTTGCAGCCCTATATCATCATCCACAATGTTAAACCACAGCTGTGAAAACACATCTGAAATATAACTTAAAAAGATATAGTAGATTACGTTGTATAAGCATACTTAGTACAAGTTATGTAATTTAAAATTTCCTTTAATATTTATTAATTATACATTTTATTGTATTATTACCGATCTCTCTATCTATAATTTTAACATTCAAAATATTCACAATAATTTATAGCTACAAATACATAATACATAATATACATATTTTACTATATACTTAGTATTAATATTACTGCAGTTTAATATTTATAATTATACATTTATTCTCTCCATAACCTATAAGTTTAATATTTATAATATTCACAATCATTTATAGTTACAAATACATAATATATAATATACATATTTTACTATATACTCAGTATTAATATTACTGCAATTTAATATTTATTTTTAAAAGTAACGTAAAATAATTTAAGATACTTTATAGATAAAACCACAAAATCATTAATATAAAATGCATTTTATGGAAAATTATATTACATCTGTATAATTGTACAATAGTTATATATTTAATATTTAATTCTAATATTTATAATATTCACAATCATTTACTTTAGCCACAAATATAAGCAATAATAGTTTACATCTTATTACTGTAATTATTAACTGATTGTAAATATAATGTAAAATAATTTACATATAAAACTATAACCAATAATATAATATAATATAATATAATATAATACATTTTACGGAAAATTACATCGCATAATTGCACAATAGTTATATCATTTAATATTTAATTTTAATATTTATATTCACAATAATTCACTTG
Source organism: Cirrhinus mrigala (assembly GCA_036247105.1). NCBI lineage: Eukaryota > Metazoa > Chordata > Actinopteri > Cypriniformes > Cyprinidae > Cirrhinus > Cirrhinus mrigala. The sequence continues at coordinate 23,535,675 of CM070014.1, forward strand.
ATAGCTAAAAATAACAGCAATAATAGTTTACATTTTATTATATTCTTAATATTCTACTATAATTATTACTGTAATTAACATGTAATTTTACATATAATGTAAAATACTTTCTATAGGTAAAACTATAACAAAATCATAATATAATATAATATATTTTGGACAATAATATTGAATAATTGTGCAATAGTTATATAATCTAATATTTAATTTTAATATTTATAATATTCACAATAATTTACTTTATAGCTACAAATATAAGCAATAATAGTTTACATTTTTATATTCTTAGTGTAATTATTACTGCAATTAATATTTAGTTTTAAATACAACCTAAAATTATTCATAGATTAAACTATAATATAATATAATATAATATAATATAATATAAACATTTTATGGAAAATTAGATTGTATAATTGTACAATAGTTATATAATTTACAATTTAATTGTAATTATAATATTCACAATAATTTACTAAATAGCTACAAATATAAGCAATAATAGTTTACATTTTAATTATATTCTTAGTATAATTGTTATTGCAATTAATATTTAATTATAGATATAATGTAAAATAATTCATAAATAAAACTATAAGCAATATATAATATAGTATAATATAATATATACATTTCATAAATGTTCTAAGTATTAATATTACTATAGCAGTGTTAGTTCAGATGTCAAATCTTAAGCATTATCAGTGATTATAAATCAGTTTAATTTAGCAGAAACATCCGCTGTATCCTTCCGCTGACAATCTGAACTTTGACCCAAAGTGGGGTGAGTCCCTGACTAATTGAATTATGCTTTTAATCACACACACTGCTTGTAAATATTATTTTGAACTTCTGCCCCTCCTGAATCATCACTAACTTTGCAGTGTATACATTAAATAACTGCATTTTGCTTTGACCTTCCCTACAGAATAAGATACATCATTAAAACTTTACTCTTAAAAATCATTAAAAATGAACAGGAAAAACATCTTAAATATGTTTTTAACTTCTTTCGCTTTAACTTTGCCTCCTTGTGGTTCTGCAGCAAACAGCAGGCACACAGAAGAATCCTTCCAGACGTTTTGAATGTAATAACAAAAAAGTGCCAAGATCTCTGTGTTCCAGTCAAGTATTTCCACAGCACCGCCATCCACCTGTTTGATCGTCATCGTACCTGCCGCGTGTTCTTTATAAGGAGCCCAAGAATGCATTTCTGGCCATATGGACATGCGTCTGTTTTATTTGGAAACCAGAGTATCAGTGGGAGGGACTAAGGGCCACAGACAGACAGACAGACACGGTAAAGGCCATGACTTTTTGAGCCTCGTTCGGGGCCACGGTCACGTCGCTTATTGCATCGCTCTGGAATGAAGTGTGAACAAAACGTCTGCCATCAGAAAAGCCCCATTTAAAAGCAGGAGACTGGCGTTCATCTCGGGTTTATGAGGAGCCTTTAACAACTCGCACATCATATGAAACAGTATTAGGAGAAATGGAAGATGGTTCGGGGTAATCCAAGTTAACGCTCGACGCTTACCGCATCTGTACCGTTGCCACGGTCATTTGTGGAAATTCTCAGCACGTCCGAAGGCCTTTCATTATCACGTTTCTCGCCGTTCGTGTGAACCCTTTGCCAAGTGGCTTTCGCAGTCTTTAGGTCCCTTCCACCGAGATCTTCTGGGAGCCAATTAAATGGCAGTGCACTTTCTTTATTAAAGACCTAAAACATCACAGCCTATGGGAGACTGACAAGCCTAATGTGCAGGGAGCTATATAGTTGAAATAAAATTCATACATATTCAAAGTGGCATAAAAATGATTTCATCCACTGGCGTCGCGAAGAAGCCGAGCAATTAAACAGAAGGGAAAATGTATTTGTGTTCCACATGCGCTCAAAACCAAAAGAATCGGGAGATTTACGGCGGCCGCTGACCCCGAGCGCTCATGGTAGAAAGCCTCAGGAGAACCCGACTCAGGCTTCATGCCAAACACTTTAAGATTTAAAGAGGTGATGAGGAAACTATCCAGATGAGAAAGGAACACATTGGTAGGAGCACAATACCCTTTCTCTTCCCGTCGAACGCACATACACGAGCAGAAAAACCCGACGCGCTCTCTCTCCCGGCTGGCCGCGTCGGGCCCGTCCCACGGGGGTCAGGGTAGCTGTGGAGGTGAGGTGTTACTCGCTGGCCACTTTGCCGGCGTTGAGGATTATGTTTATGGAGATTGGAAAATGAAACGAACGGGTAGGGAGCGTTAACCACCACAGGAAGAGCCGTTGCCAGAGCCTCCATTTAGGAGCGGAAATAGAGAATTTGTCAGCGTAATCGGAAGGTAATTAGGTGAAGCGAAACAGTCCGAGTAGAGGAACGTAGGTTGCCCCCTTTTGCTCTATGAGGTGTCAACTGCTAGCTGTCTTAGCTTGGCAGAAGCCTTAACCCGCAATGGCAGGGTTCGTGAATCTGTGGTGGACCTGCAGGATCGACGCTCTGCTGAAGCGCAGTTTTTGTTAGCATATGTTGAGGGAAACGACGTGACTTGATCACAAATATCCTGAAAATGTGGTTTTAACCCAGTTTATCCTCAGGCAGGAAACAGGGTCATGTTCAGAGTTGACGCATCATTTGTATTCTCAGCTGCTAATTGGCCAGCTGTTGAGTATGACATCATTAAGGATAATGGATGTGGAGAATGCTGCGTTTCTTTTCTTTCAAAAACTTGGGATTTCCAGCTAGTTTGTTGTAACTTGTTCTTGGTGATGTTCAACTTTGTTTTTATTAGTCATTATAATGAATAATGTATCTTAAAAAAAAGCACAACATGTGACAATCATCTTCCTGAATTTTTTTAATAAACTTTTTTTTTACTTGCTGTTTTTATGTATTTAGCAATTTCTAAATGAGAACATTCTTTTAAGTCACGTCAAAGTTATTTGTATTGCGCTTTTCAGACAAGACATTTTCAGAACAGCTTTACAGAAAATCATGTTAATGTTTATATCTTAATTTTACTGTTGAAAAAAGGAAAGTATAATAATAATAGTAATTTGTTATTATTATTATTAAGTACTTGATTTTTAATTTTACAGTACAGTAGTATTGTTGCTGTAATATATTTATTTTTTGTTTTGTTTAATTTTTACATTTCAATTAAAATAATAACAATAATAATAATAATTTTTATTAGTATTAAATTGATTTTTCACTTTACGATACAATAGTATTGTTGCTGTAATAATATATTTATTTTTGTTTGTTTATTTTTTTATAATTCAATAAAATAATAATTTGAATAATTGTAATAATTATTATTAAGTACTTGATTTTACAGTACAGTAGTATTGATGTAATAATATATTTCTTTTTTTGGTTTGTTTAATTTTAATAATTCTACAAAACAACAACAACAACAACAATAATAATAATACTAATAATTTATGTTTTATAATTCAATAAAATAATAATTTGAATAATTGTAATAATTATTATTAAGTACTTGATTTTATGGTACAGTAGTATTGATGTAATAATATATTTCTTTTTTTGGTTTGTTTAATTTTAATAATTCTACAAAACAACAACAACACCAATAATAATAATAATAATAATAATAATAATAATAATAATAATAATAATAATAATAATAATTATTATTATTATTATTATTATTATTATTATTAGTTATATTTTACAGTACAATGGTATTGTTGTTATAATATATATAATATTGTTATATTTTTTTGTTTGTTTAATTTATTAATTCTAAAAAATAATAATAATTTGTTATTGTTATTATTATTATTAAATCCTTAATTTTACAGTACAATAGTATTGTTGTAATATATTTATTTTTTGTTTGTTTAATTTAACAATTCTATAATAATAATAATAATAAAAATAATAATAATAATAATAATTATTATTATTATTATTATTATTATTATTATTATTAAAATACTTGATTTTTCATTTTACAGTATGGTAGTATTGTTGCTGTAATATATTTCTTTTTTGGTTTGTTTCATTTTTATATTTCAATCCTAAAATAAATAAATAAATAAAAATAATAATTGTTATTATTATTAGTAGTAGTAGTATTAAATACTTAATTTTTCATTTTATAGTACAATAGTATTGTTGCTGTAACAATATATTTCATTTTGTTTGTTTAATTTTTATAATTCCATAAATAATAATAATAATAATAATAATAATAATAATAATAATAATAATAATAGTTATTATTGTTATTATTAATTATCATAATTAATAATAAATACTAGATTTTTCATTTTCAGTGCAATAGTATTGTTGCTGTAATAATGTTTCTTTTTTAATTTTTATAATTTAATAATAATAATAATTATTATTATTAAATACTTGATTTTTAATTTTACAGTACAATACAATTGTACTGTAAAATTAAAAATACAATTGTATTATAAAATTAAAAATCAAGTATTTTAAGTATAATAATAATAATAATAATAATAATAACAACAATAATAATAATAATAATTTAATAATTATTATGTTTGTTAGTCCATTCATATTGAATAGGATCAATAAAAAAAACAATAGTGTACATGTGCATGATTAAAAACAAACAAACAAACAAAAGTTTTCTCTATATCTCATGTAATATAAGGGAACTTTTGACCCGTTGTTGGTATGGTGGCTTCAACAGATTATTAAGCACTTAGTCATTCTACCAGCTAACATTGATTTTAATGTTTTTTAAAGGAAATCTTTACTTTTATTATGAAACTAATACTACAAAAAAGCTCACTCTCATTAAAATACCATGACACCACCAAAGGTCAAAGGTCGATTCGGTCAGGTGCAAAGGTTAACTTGCATTACACAGCTGTGGGCATCCACCACTTACTTCACCTGAATGGCCAGTGAGTGAGCACAGCTATGGGTCATGCAAGCCTGCTTAAACTCGGTCTGTCTGGGTTATGAGAAGTACAGTCCAAAGGGGTTTGAATTCTCTGAGGCGAGCACCTGAGCTCACTGTCTGCTCCCCGAGCGCTGACCCTTCATGACTGAGATATTACCGCTCCGGGCTGTTGCTCTGTACAAACCCTCCCCCTCCCGCTAGTTCTTTTTCTCCTTCTCTTTTTTGCTGTCGGCAGATTGAGCCTATAAATGAGGGGCTTTCAGGCTTTCATGCAAGATCACAGGTGCTTATTTAGAAAATGACAATTTTGCCTTTCCATAATTTCATGTTACAGCATTACCAGATCTTATCAAGAGCCGCCATCTTATTCCTGAGGTTGTGTAACTTAATGAAAGATATTTTGCCCTGCTTCTCATACAGCAGCACACACACACAGACCCGCTTGGGGGCGAGAAGAACAGTTATTCTGAAGGATTTGGATCTGTTTTTGACTGGAAAGCATGGAAAAGTTGCATAGCTCTGAACAATTGTTTCAGCAAAAGATTATTTGATTTGGCTTGAGTCATAAGATAATGTATTTTTTAACACAAAAATACATTTTCTGATATATTTTAAATGCATTTGGAAATATGCAAAAATAAATAGCCAATATAGATTTTAAAATATGTTTACATAAATATATTTGATAACACTTTACAATAAGGTTCATAAATTAAAAGTTGTGTTTGTTAACATTAAGTTAATGCACTGTGAACTAACATGAACAAAGAAAGAACTGTATTTTTACTGTATTTTATGACACCTTGTTATGCAACCTGGTCTCATGACAAAAATGTACCTTGGGGCACTTTTTCACGAAACACGAAATATGTACCAATAAGTACACATCACTGCAGTTTCCAACAGAAATGTCCACTGAGTGGCTTTTTTTTTTTTCTTTCTCCGGAACAGATGAACGTACATACAGTTTGTTTTATTGTAAAAGGTAGATGGTATACAGATGTACTGTACAATATGGTTACTGGGTAGGTTTAGGGTTTGGGTAGGTGTACACGTTAATAAAACACAATCTAATAGTTAGAAAATTTAATTTACTTGATGTTCTGAAATAACATACATCTTTCAGCTCTTTCATCATGAGTCATGTTTTTCACAGGATTCGTACCCAGGGTTTCCACATCTTAAGTCTAACTCCGTGCCGCCTGAGCTACCGAGTAAGATTGTTACGTCTGGTGTTGTGTCCATTTGTGCTACCCTGTTGTGTACACCTACCCCAACCCTAAACCTACCCTTACTGTATTAAAAATACAGTGTTGGTAGCATAATCGGATAGGTAGCACTATTTGTCGGAACACCTGAAAGCGAAACATATTGAACTGTAATCGTAGCCGTCTCGTGAAAAAGTGCCCCAGGTACGTTTTTGCCATGAGACCAGGTTATTGTAAAGTGTTACTATATATTTTAATACGTTTTTTTTTTTTTTTTTACTTAGAATTCCTCATATTAGATTTTCATTCTAATTGTATTTATTATTTTTTATATTAATCAAAATATATTGTAAGATTAGAAATATATTTTTCTTTCCCCTCAAAGTACATTTTTAATATATTTTTTGCAAGTAAATATGATTTCTGAATGTTTTAAATGAAGAATAAAGGTACATTGAAGACTTTCTAAAGACCTTTTAAAGACCACTTGAAGAAAAATAAATTAGGAATAAATGGAGGACAATAAGTTGTATAAGCAGCACTTCAAAGTTTGAAAATACATCTTACAACCGTTCTCCATTACTTTTTAATTAAATTTACAACAAAATAACATGAATAAAATAAAATGATAAAATAAAATATAGCTTAACTAGAATATGATAAAACTTTTACAGTACATTGTGATCAAAACATAAAAATCACACGATAAGAAGGTTTGTTTTCTGAGGAATATTTAAAAATGAAGTGAATTTGTGAAATATTACAAAAAATAAATATAAATAAAAATAAATAAATAAATAAATAAATAAAAATAAAAAAACAAGACTTTTGTTTCATTTTGTGTATTTGTACTGAAAAACAAGAGAAAATACTGATGTGCAGCACAGGCAACATTTATGGGCAGGCACAACTTTATAAATTTAAGACTTTCTACTCAAATTTAAGACTTTTAAGGCCTCAATTTTTTTGAAGGCAATTTTTCGCAGAAACCCTGTATATATGCTGAATGGGGTAAAAGTAAACAACAAATCTGAGAAATTAGGATTCAAAATCTAATCTAAACTTCAAAATAAACAAAGTTTTAGGACTTTGAGGAGGAAAAAAATTTAAATTCTTCACTATTTGAAAAAAAAAAAATCTTCCAAAACTATGGAAGCCCATTGCCGCCAGTGAAAAAAAAAAGGTTATTGCAAAATTTTTTATCTCACAGTTCTCACTTTTTTTTTTTTTTCACAGAATTGCGATACAAACTCGCAATTTTGACTTTTTTTCTCAGAATGGTGAGATATAAACTCGCAATTGCGAATTATAAAGTCCAATTTCGAGGGGGGAAAAAAAATTTGTTCTCAGAATTCCAAGTTTCTCACAATTCTGATTTAATAACTCACAATTGTGTAGTATAAAGTCAAAATTTCAAGATATGAACTTCCAATTAAGACAAAAAAAGTCAAAATGTTGAGATATAAGAATTGTGAGTTTATATCTAACAGTTCTGACTTTATTTCTCTGAATTGCAACTTTATATCTCACAATTCTGAGAAAAAAGTCATAATTGTGAGTTTGTATCTCACAATTCTGACTTTATAACTCACAACTGTGAGTTCATGTCTCACAATTCTGAGAAAAAAAGTCTGAATTACAAGATGTAAACTTGCAATTGCAAGAAAAAAATCAGAATTGTAAGATAAAAATTCACAATAACCTTTTAATTTGTATTCATTAGCGGAAACGGGCTTCCATAGAAAACAGTGTCAGAGGAATTGTACTAAACTAGAAAAATTACAGCATTTTCACTGGTGGTCTCAGACGTTTGAACCCCTCTGTATGCTGTAAGCCAGATTTGTCAGATGCAACCAAGGCATCATATACCAGGCAGTTTATCACAAACATCACACAAGCATGACATGACCAGTGGAAGTGATTTAAAGTGAGCGGTCAGCACCCTGAAGAGGTGTGTGAAAAGTCAAGACACTTCCTGCTGCGTCCTTTACAAACAGGAAGTTTAAATCCTGGGAGCAGACAGTGTCTGAGACACATACCGAGGCACTTGCGTTTGGAGAAATATTTTCACAGGATTAACCCAGGCCACAGCAAACTATTTTCAGTAAAGGGCTTTAGGGTCCACCAAAGTTGAAGAAAACATATCGAAGGCTAGAGGTGAACTACCATGTGTTGACGTTGTAAACGTTGTTACCAATGCTATTTTGTGTTATGCAGTTTCTCAGTCATATAACGATCCACTGAGACAAATTTCTTCTTGTTCGTTCTTTTTCTTTTTTTTTTTGAGTCGAGGCTTCATAACTCAAATACCTCCATCAAACCTTACATGTTTTTCGGGGGATGTAATTTCAGCCACTTAAGGATCATTAAAAAGAGATCATATTAAATATCGGCGGTTAAGAGGCGTACTGAGGGGGGATAGAGACGGAAATAATGAGGAGATTTGTTTGTCAGTCAAATTCTGACTAGCTGTCTGAGGGCGAGCGAAGGGTCTTTTTCTTGTGCAAATCTACCGATGAAATGTTGACAAAACAGACAATTTTGTGTAATTTTCTTCGTGGCAATCTTTCAGCGAGCCGGTCACTCAGAACCCCCTCATTTGGCGTAGCACCACGCCGTGACCTTTGACATGTATCTGGTCCCGGACTTCTTCTTCTTCTTTTGCGATCCGGCGAAGGGACGTAACAGTTGTGTCTTTCAGGTCAGGTGGACGCGGCCTTGGAGTTTAAGGCTGAAGGGCTATAAAGGATCTCTTTGTGTGTCTTTTCCCTGCGGAGCATGAGCAGAGGGATAAGAAATGTGGTTAATGGCTCAGGAGTGGGCTAATCATCGGTTGCCATTACTGCTCCAATATCAGCAGGGATGACAGACTTATCAATGACAAAGGGCCCAGGTGAAGACCCAGACCGGCCCCTTCAGTTTTGATCTCTGGTCCGCAAAGCAGGAGCTTTCATTCGAGCTAAGCACCAGTCAGTATACTTCTCTCGCTCTTACTCTTTCTGTCTCCTTCTTTCTCTCTTTTCTCTCCGCTTGTGCCAGGAATCACTCATCCGCTCTCCCCCCGTCCAGGCCTCCACGTTGTGTTCTCTCAAGCCTCAGCCATTATATCCACAATTTGGCTTAATTTCTTAGGCAACTGCAATGTGATAATGCATCTCTGTGGAGAGGATATAAAATCTCATGATTGTTCTTTTCATTTAACCTTTTTTGTTCCTTGTACATTGTGTGCAGCACAAAAAAAAAAAAAAAAAAGAAAGAAAGAAAGAGTGCTCTGGCTTTTACATTTTAAATTATGTCAGTGAAAAGATTGTTCTTTTAAAAATCATGAGAATGATAATGTCTGTTTTACTTGACCACTTGCTGCCTTTAAATAGTATATAGTGTTAAGAATACACAGACAACAGATTTTTTTTCCAAACAAAAAACAAAACTAAACTAAACTAAAAAAAACTATTGATTGAATGAAGTGTGTCTATAGAAACATCACTAAAAAAAAATAAATAAATATATATATATATATATATATATATATATACACACACACACACATATATATATATATGAAGAGTTCAGATGCAAAACCAGCTAAAAGCCATCTCGGTCAAAAATGACAATGATACTGAGTGAATGCTCTCGACACATATTATGCGTCCATCAAATACTTTTTCTTCAAACTCGCTAAAATAGCCTCAGCCCAATCAGAAGTACCGGTACTTACATAGAAACCTATACATCTGAGCCTGATAAAAATGCATTTTTTAAAGAAAGACGTCAGATGGATTTAGCTCTTCATATATATATATATATATATATATATGAATATATATATACGTGCATATAAAAATGCACGTATGTGTGCATTTTTATCCTATATATACAGGGGTTGGACAATGAAACTGAAACACCTGGTTTTAGATCACAATTAGTATGATATTGGGCCTCCTTTTGCAGCTAATACAACATCATTTCATCGTGGGAGTGACAAATACAAGTCCTGCAAAGCAGCCAGAGGGATTTTGAGCCATTTTCCTCTTGCAGAACAGTGGCCAGGTCACTATGTGATGCTGATGTGGGAAAACGTTTCCTGACTCGCTCCTCCAAAACACCCCAAAGTGGCTCAATAATATTCAGATCTGGTGACTATGCAGGCCATGGGAGATGTTCAACTTAATTTTCATGTTCATTAAACCAGTCTGTCACCAGTCTTGCTGTGTGTATTGGTGCATTATTATCCTGATACAGAGCACTACCTTCAAGGTACAATGTTTGAACCATTGGGTGCACATAATGAAACTTTACACTCTGCTCTAACTGGTGTAATGTACAGTAAGTGAAGATTGGGCACCAGACAGCGCAAATATAGCCATGAGACCTCCAATACTATATTGGCGAGTGTTTCAGTTTCATTGTCCAACCCCTGTATATATGTGTGTGTTTTTAGTGATGTTTCTACAGACACACTTCATTCAATCAATAGTTTTTTTTTAGTTTAGTTTTGTTTTTTGTTTGGAAAAAAAATCTATTGTTTGTGTATTCTTAACACTATATACTGTTTAAAGGCAGCAAGTGGTCAAGTACAACAGACATTATCATCCTCATGATATGTCAAACGATTAATCGCATACAAAATAAAAGTTTGAGTTTGCCTAATATATGCGTGTATACTGTAATTATTATGTATATATAAATACACACGAATTAATGTATATATTTAAAAGAAATATGTTATCTATGTAAAAAATATTTGTATTTATATATAATATAAATTATATAAAAATTATAATAAATACATATACTTGTAAATATTTCTTATATATGTACCTGTCACACCCAGTGGACTGTTTTGTGTTTTTTTCCCCCATGTATGCCCTTATTTGGTCTTTCCTGTTCCGTCTTTAATTATTACGTCTCTGTTTAATCGATTTCACCTGTCTCCGTGTGATTAGTCTGTGTATATAAGTTTGGTTCTGTTCCCCGTGTCTTGGTCGGTTCTTTAAAGTCTCGTGCGTTTTATTTTTGTGTGAATTTCCTGCTGTTCCTGTTTGTTCCTGTGGATTATTTAAATAAACTCTATGTTCCAAGCTCCTCGTTCCTACTCCTCATTCCTCGCACACGACGCCGTGACAGTACCTGAATGTGTACTTGTATTTATATATACATACTAATTGCGCATGGTACACACACGTTTATTAGGCAAACTCAAACTTTTATTTTGTATGCGATTAATCGCGATTAATCGTTTGACAGATCTAATATATATATTACAATAGGAATTAAACTAAAGTATATTTATGAATCTAAAATATTTTTATTTATACGATATTTTGCAAATGTATACTTTAAAATGTATTTAAAATATATCTGAATACACACATATCTTTATACACACACACACACATATTGTACTATATATTGTATGTGTATATAGTAACCACCAAAATACATTATTATTAAAAAATAATATATAAAAACAAGAATTTTGGTCAAAATAAAACTAAAATATATTTATGTATATTTATTTATGAATCTAAAGTATAGTATGTATACTATGTATGTACTATGTACATTTGTATGTATACAAATGTATTTAGTGATTTATTTTTATATATTTTCAAACATATTCTACATATATATATATATATATATATATATATATATATATATATATATGTATGTGCCCTCCACAAATATTGGCACCATTGATAAATATGAGCAAAGGCAGCTGTGAAAATAAATCTGCATTGTTTATCCTTTTGGTCTTTCATTCAAACAATTCACAAAATTCTAACCTTTCATTGAAGTAAAACAACACAAATTTCAGAAGAAATATCATTGTTAAATCAATTTTTTCTCTAGTTCACAGTGGCCACAATTATTGGCACCCAATTATTGCAACGTTCTTGTCCCAAGATAACAGCTCTGAATTTTCTCCTATAATCCTTGATGAGTTTGGAGAACACCTGAGTAGAGACCATTCCTTTATATAAAATCTCTCCAGATCCTTCAGATTCCAAGCTCCATGTTGGTTCTTCTCCTCTTCAGTTTACCCCACTCATTTTCTAGGGCGGCCATGGCAGAAGCGTCATTTTGTTCTCAGTGACACATTTTTTGTGTTTGTTTTGGATCATTGTCCTGATGGAATATCTAAACACGGCCCATTATAAGATTTCTAACAGTGGCAGTCAGGTTTAGATTTTTTTTCTCTCTTAGTATTTGATAGAATCCATGATGCCATGTGTCTAAACAAGATGTCCAGGATCTCTGGCAGAAAAATAGGCCCAGAACATTAAAGATCCAGCAGTTTATTTAAATGTGGGCATGAGGTACTTTTTATCCCTGTTTGCACCAAACCCATCTTGAGAGTTTGCTGCCAAAAAGCTCTTTTTTTAATTTCATCTGACCATAGAAGCCAGTCCCATTTGAAGTTCTAATCATATCTGACAACTGAATATGCTGGAGTTTGTTTTTGGGTGAGCAAGCAGGTTTTCTCCTGAATCCCTCCTACACAACATGTGGTGATATAGGGGCTATTTAAATTTTTTATAGGCTTTCTGCCCCCAAGACTCAACTAATATTTGCAATTCTCCATATGTGATCCTTGAAGACTCTTTGGCCACTCAAAGTCTCCTCCTCACCATCCATTATGATTATTTAGACACACGTCCTCTTCTAGGCAGATTTGTAACATCTTTAGTTGATTGAAACTTCTTAATTATTGCCCTGATGATGGAAATGGGAGTTTTCAATACTGTAGCGCTTTTCTTACAGCCACTTTCTATTTTGTAAAGCTCAGCAATCCGCACATCCAAACTATATTCTGTGGTTTTACTCCTTGTGATGGACAATTAAGGGAATTTGGCCTTAGTGTTCCTTATATTTATATCCTGTGGAACAGGAAGTCATGTGTTTATATATGTATATATATATATAAACACACACACAAAACTTCTTGTAAGATTTAGAATCTGTCTGTCTGTCTATCTCTCTATAGATATATTTATTGTAAGTATATATATATTTAAAAACCTTATAATAAGGTATTCAACAGGAAAAAGAATACTTTGTGAAGACGACTGAATACAAACTGTGACACAATCTAATGGTTATGTTTATCTACCATCGTCGCCTTTCGCAAATGTTATTAACCGCAAAAGCCGAATAACTCTGATCACCCACTGGGTGCCAAATGAGAGCGCTTTATTTCTTAAATTCAATCACCACAGTGTTTCTGTGTGGGAAAGCTCACATCAATACGCTTCAGGCATATACTGCATGATTATCATCTGTCATTAGAGCTTGCTATATTTGGGTGCAGAAGTGGTGATTAGTTGTAAAATTATCAAGAGAAGAGCCAATGAACTACAGATGGGAGTTTGAGCAGGCCGATCATTACACACATACGTATAACTGACTGAGAATATCATTTGGTTGCAATATGATATTAAATTAATGTTTCAGGATTACATCACAAACTCTTGCATCATACTTTGTAGTGATGATTATGTCAGTCTGAAACTTTTTTGTACTTCTCACAGTCTTTATAAAATAATAACTCTAAATAATTAGTCTTTTGCTCATTTTAATAAAAGGCTCACCAAGTGTCTGAGGATGTTGGTTTGTGGGATTGCAAGCGGCTTTTATGAACACACTGAAATGTGTCCAGGGAGGAAGTTCGAAACGAAGAAAATTGAGTTTTCCAGCTAAATAAACACTGTTCTTTTTAGCATGAGAAAATGATTTGAGAAACAGATATTTCTTGCTTTTTTAAATAACAAAAATGCATTCAGCAACCCTCAGAACGAAAGGATATGAAAACATTTTTTGAAAGTAACGTCTCTGTAAATGTGTGAACTACACTGACAAAACACGTGAGATATGAACATGCTCACCAATCTGATCGCCATATAGTATGTTTCAATCCCCAGCTTTGCCAAATAGTAACCTTAGAGGAATAAGTCCCGCACACACACACATGCACATGCACACCTGGACAACCCGAGCCTTTCACCGGCAGTCGTGGTGAGGAGCAGGTACTGACAGACTCAAACACCTGCTATTGGAAAGTATGTTCTCCCTCAGTGATCCTGGGTTTTACAGGACTGGGAGGCTATTGTTCTGTCCCGGTGCTGACAGCCAAGGTATTTCTGGACTCTTGGAGCACATACAAAAAAACAATGGCCAATTCATGTAAGTTAGTAGCCTATAGGAAAAATAGCTTTACTATTTCAAGTCACTTTCCAGCTTTGAACACAGAGAGTTACTAAAATGTTGACAGTATAACACAAACCAGTGTCTTTTTTGTTTGAATTCCTTCATAATATCTTTATCTGAGGGTCAAGCTTGGCTTTTGAAGAAATCTAAAGATCAGTTAACACCCCGCAGTGACATTCACCTGTGACACAGCGCTGGCTGGCCAAGAATGCAGTGCACCTGTAAACCTGAGGTACTCTGATCTCTATCTTCAGCTATCAACGGCAGACCATCAATCATCACGGGATTTTTTGATCTATCATTGGCACGGTTACGTATAAAATCGTTTTTTATGTGTTTTGAAGAAGGAAAGTATAGATTTTTGATGTATAAATCACATTAGTAATGACTAACATCCATCTCTTGGTTGATTTATTGACTGATGCAATCAATAGTTTCATCAATGAAAACGAATACAGTTGTACACTACCATTCAAAAGTCTCTTATGCTCACCAAGACTGCTTTCATTTTATCATAAATGCTGTAAAATGAAATATATATATATATATATATATCATGAGAGATTATTACTATTAAAAAAATACTTTTTGTTTTAATATATTTTAAAATGAAATTTATTTTATCAGTCTTTAGTGTCTTGTGATCCTTAAGAAATCATTCTAATATGCTGATTTATTATCAATGTAGAAAACAGTTGGAATTGAAAAAATAAAATTTACTAGCAATTTCTACTAGTAAAGTTCACATACACCTTGCAGAATCTACAAAATGTTAGTTGTTTTACCAAAATGTTTTTATTTTATTTTTTTTTTTAATTTAGTACTGACCTTAATAAGATATTTCACATTAAAGTCGTTTTTAGTAAACAAGAAAAAATAATAGTTGAATTTACAAAAATGACCCTGTTCAGTTTACACACACTTCATTCTTAATACTGTGTTGGTACCTGAATGATCAACAGCTGTGTTTTTTGTTTAGTGGTAGATGTTCATTAGTCCCTTGTTCGTCCTGAAAAGTTAAACTGCCCGCTGTTCTTCAGAAAGATCCTTCAGGTCCCACAAATTCTTCGTTTTTTTCAGCATTTTTGTGTATTTAAACCCTTTCCAACAGTGACTGTATGATTTTGAGATCCATCTTTTCACACTAAGGACAACTGAGGGACTCATATGCAACTATTACAGAAGGTTCAAATGCTCACTGATGCTTCAGAAAGGAACGCAATACATTAAGAGCCAGCGAGTGAAAACTTTTTGAAGATCAGGGTAAATTTAACTTATTTTGTCTTCTGGGGAACATGTTAGTACCTTCTGTAGCTTCTGAAGGGCAGTACTAAATGAAAGCAAATATGATATTTAGGTAAAATAAGAAAAATGTACACATTTTCATTCTGTGCAAAAGTTTTCACCCTTGGTTCTTAATGCATCGTGTTTCCTTCTGAAGCATCAGCGAACATTTGAACCTTCTGTAATAGTTGCATATGAGTCCCTCAGTGCGAAAAGATGGATCTCAAAATCATACAGTCATTGTTGGAAACGGTTGTGATGCTGAAAAACCACAGAATTTGTGGGACCTGAAGAATTTTTCTGAAGAACAGCGGGTAGTTTAACTGTTCAGGACAAACTATGGACTCATGAACAGCTATCACTGAACAAAAAAAAAAAAAAAACAGCTGTGGATCATTGAGGTACCAACACAGTTTTAAGAATCAAGGGGATGTAAACTTTTGAACAGGGTCATTTTTATAAATTCAACTATTATTTTCTGTTGTGGACTATACATAAACATCTTTTATGTGAAATATCTTATTCAGGTCAGTACTAAATATAAAACAACATGCATTTTGTATGATCCCTCATATTTTGGTAATTAGATTTAGACCTCAAATGTAAATTAGATTTTACTTAGTTGGAGGCTAAGTATAGGCTAAGTTTAGCAAAGATATATTTTCACTCACTGAGCACTCTGAGCGGTTCAGAGCTTCACTCTTCATCAAGCAATCTGTTCTATTTTTCCATTCATCTCAATGGATGTGCAGCGTACCTGTATTTGACGTACCGTAAACTCCGCCGAGCACTGTTTCCCACACACATGCAAAGAAAGAGAGCAAGAGAGTCTTACATACCATGCAAAATTGACACGCTACTCTTTGACACAATATTCTTTGTTGTGTTTTTCTGTCAAAAAAAAGTTCATTTGGAGTTCTCAAGCTACTAGTGTGCGGAGCTAGTGTGCAAACGGCAATCTCATTGGCTGGCACTCACCTATTATCGTCCCTGTTTTGATTTCAGCAAATCAGTTTGAGCAAAGGCAGACAGCATGATTAATATTCATGAACCCATCAGCTCATTAATCCTTATATTGTTTTATATTGTTATTAGTAGTAGAATTTGTGTTATTATTATTATTATTATTATTATCTTATCAGTATTATTGTTTGTTTTTTCCCCTTTATTTACAATAGATAGTTCAAAAAAACAGTATTTATTTAAAGTAGAAATCTTTTGTAACATTAGAAATTCTATGCATATAATGCATACTTACTGAATAAAAGTGTTACTTTCATTCAGAGCCTCAAAACTATTAAACAATAATGTTTTTCTAAATCGCCTAGGCATTTTAATCACATACTTAATTTGCTGTTTTTGATCCCTGATACGCAGACTTTGGAAAGTCTTGAAAATGATCATCCAGCTTGGCTTGTCTTAAGCAGGAGGGGAATTTGCAAAGTCACCTGGGCTACAAATCGCCGCAAGGCACCTCTGAGCTCCAGGGCCACCCCGATCGGGTCCCCAGCTCTGATCCCCAACGCCGACCCCGCTCAAAATCATCCCCATTAGCTTACCGCCGAGGAATTCTCGGTCAAGTGAATGCGCGGTGGCTAACAAAGCCCTATTTCAAGGAAGATTACAACTTCAACAGGAAACCCTTTGATGAGCGAGACTGTTTGAAAATGTTATCAATATCACCATCACCCCTTGAGGTCAACAAAACCATTTCTAATCACCCCATACCTGTGGCTATGTATTTTTTGTGTTTGTGTGCAGGTGTGTGTGTGTGGTTCTTTAATGGGGGGGAGAGAGAGAGAGCATGAGAGAGAAAAATGGGTGAATTATCTTACTGTCAGAGAATAGAAGAGAGACTTGTTTAACATGGGCCGCGCTCAAGAGCACGTGCGATGACAAAGCGATTTTGCTCCTTACACCGGTCACCCACCTGCACTCAGATTAGGTCAGATATTCGTTTCTGAGGCCAAGCTGTCCCTCAAATAAGATGATGAAAAAAGCTCATTGTGGATAACATTCTTTCTCGGCTGAAGTGGAAAAAAGTGCAAAAAATAAAAACCTTGCAGCGAAGGCTTCAATTACTGAATCTTTTTAGTTATATTAACTATATTGTGTCTTCGTTGAAATTACCACCAGTGATTTTATATTTAGTGCATAAACTACAATATTTTGAAGCAACAGAAAAGGCCAAATAAGCATGTGATTGGTTGGAGTAGGATCATGTGACTGAAATGGCATATGTAAATATTTTAACAGGTATATAATGTTTGGATATGTGTAAAATGTCAAATATTTCAAGACAAACTGTAAATGACACTAATTCAGTCCAATATCCAATCTGTAAACTTGATATGACTGTAGAATTTCCCCAAATGTGCTCAAAGGCATCCTGTATTTGTAGTTTAAATATTTACTTCCAACAAATAAACACATAAATGAACACATCTGTGGAATTTCAAACAGACCTCTTTGCATACATTGGTTCATTTCCAAATATATCCCTGTAAATGTAGCCCTTGAGACTATGTAAATCAATGATGTAAACAAATCAAAGGTTTTGAAGCATGATTATGAAATTATAAAGTTTCTCAAATGGAGATACAGATAAATGTAGTTTTCTTTCCCCCTGGGATGATCATATGTAGTGTTAATGTTAGTAGTAAATTGCTGTAAAAGAGTGTTGGGCAAGATTAACTCTTTTTTGAGTTGGCTCTATGACTGAAAAAAGTTGCATCACATATTCTTCATACGCTATCTTTGGTTTTCTGGTTTCAGTATAGAGAACTAGAAAATAATAACTTGGTTGTAAAAACTTACCAAGGTTCTTCTCACATTGCTTCCAGCTGAGACATCGTCTTGTCGACTGACATAAATTTGGATGTCTCAGTTGAGCGCTGCAGAAAAGCATATTCAAACATTGTAGCCTATGTAATACGTTGTTTCCGTTACTGTTCTACTTCATATCATAGAGGTTATTATATAACCTAATTTATGCCTATGTAGAGTAGCCTTTATAATCACGGTTGTTGTTTACTGAACGATGTGAACAGACGTCTTCCTTTTTAGGTTTGTTAATTTAGCCTGTGGCGCCCTCTGCTGTTGGATTTAGTAAAACAGCTCGAAACTGGCCAGATAAAGGATGCAGAAGGGTTATAATAAACTCAACTCCCAATTTCATGACAACACTATAGATTGTTTAATTACGAGTTTCGACCTTTGAAAATTCAAATAGTAGGTTAACAGGTCAATTCTTCTCCCACGTACTGTATGTGCTTTACAGAAAATACAGTATTGAATTCATATGTTACATTGTTTTACGTTTTTCTCTAAAAGGCACCAAAACGATAATACAACAAATAAATGAAATTAAACTAAGTAAATAAATAAATGCATTTTCAAATCGTTGGGTCTTGTAAACATATTCTGAAATCAGTAAATCTATTTCCCTTCTACTCCATAATGCATATTTAAGTTTATTGTTATTGTTTTTATATTGTTCGATTGTTGTTCTTTTATACGTTCATACTTATTTATAAAAGAAAATGTAAACAATATTTATATTATTATAAATAATTATAATAATAATTATTATTATTGTTATGGTATTATCATTAAACATTATAGTTATTATATTTATTAAAAATATATACATTTGTAGTAAAAATTCTAATAATAGTAACAATTATAATTATTATTTATAATTATTATAATTATCATTTATTTTTTATTGTTTGATTATTGTTCTTTTGTACGTTCATAATTATTAGATTTATAAAAGAAAAAGTAAACAATATTTGTATTCTAAATAATTATTAAGTAATTACTATTACTATTATTATAGTATCATTATTATTAAAAATTATTATTATTAAATTTACATAATAAAAGTATATTTATAAACAATAAAAGTAACAACAATAATTATTATATTATTAGCACTATTATTAAAAATTATCATTATTGTATTTATTAAAATATCTACATTTGTAGTAATAATTCTAATAATAATAACTATTATAATAATTGGTTATAATTATTATAATTATCATTTAATTTGTAAAGTTACATTAAAAGAAAGAAAAAGTAAGAAATATTTGTATTATTATAAATAATTATAATTAATAATATTTTTATTATTATATATATTATATATTTTCATTATTATTACAAATATAATTATATTTATTATTATATTATTATGATTAAAATATAATTATTATATTTATTAAAATATATACATTTGTAGTAATAATTCTAATAATAACTATTATAAGTATTGTTTATGATTATTAGAATTATAATTTAATGTTTATTGTTCAATTGTTGTTCTTTTATACATTCATAATTATTAGATTTATAAAAGAAAAAGTAAGCAATATTTATATTATTATAAATATTATAATTCATAACAATAACAATTATTATTATTATTAAAAATATAATTATTATATTCCATTAAAATATACACATTTGTAGTAATAATTCTAATAATAATAATGATTATTATAAGTATTGTTTATAATTATTATAATTATTTTATTTGTATTGTTCGATTTTTGTTCTTTTATACGTTCATATTTATTAGATTTATAAAAGAAAAAGTAAACAATATTGATATTATAAATAATTATAATTAATAATAATTATTATTATTATATATTAACATTTTTATTATAATTGTATCATTTTTATTATAATTATTCTATTAAAACTATATACATGTGTAGTAATAATTCTAATAATAATGTCTATTGTAAGTAATATTAATAATTATCATTGTTATAATTTTTTTATTGTTCGATTGTTCTTTTATAAGTTCATAATTATTAGATTTATAAAAGAAAAGGTAAACAATATCTACATTATTTTTACTATATTTTCATTACTAAAATATATATTTATTATCTTTATTAAAAAATATATATATACATTTGTAGTAATAATTCTAATAATATTAATAATTATTATAAGTACTAGTTAACTTAAACCATTATAATTATTTAATTTTGAAGTAAAAATCTGTTTTAGTGCGTTGACTTTATGCTTCTTTGATGATTTATAAGCCGGTCTCTAAATCTGGTTTAGTAGGAGGCCTATTCACAGAAATGAATTCTGGATATCCTTCACTGAAATTATTGCAACAAAGCTAACATCCTTAAACATACACTCCCTGACCCTTGTACCGAAAAGTCGAAGGGAAGGGGGCGAGCCCTGCCACTGATCTCTATAGCATCGACTGGACGATTTCTTTGACAGCACGTCAAGAAACTCGAGAGACAGAGCGCGTCCCCTGGAGACCGCACGCGTCCACTTCCGGTTGGGCAGAGAGCTGGAAAAATAGCAACGGCTGAGAAGCACAGCTGGGGAAGGAGGAGGCCAGGCTGGAGCTAAAGCGAGTCGCTGTGCAGAGGAATGGGCGACGTTTGATCGGAGAAGGTGAGGCGTGATGTTTTTAACAGCGCAGTATGTTTGCTCAGACGTCATCGTTGTTTTATTTGACGCGGTTCAACCGGACGCTTCTAAGTACATGTCGCTAACCGGCTAACTTGTTAGCATTCCGTGACAGCTTTGGTACGTGCTAGCCTGGCAGCAACTCGGCTGAGGGGGAGTTCGCATGCAGCGCTGGACAGATTACCTATCGCAACGAAAATGTCGTGAATTGACCTTACCATTTTACACCGCTCTTTAACGTAGATTACGTGTTTTTTTTTCTCTCAGATGCGGTGAGTGTTAGCTGCCAACCTCCACATTCCACATTCCCCTCAATCACAAGCAAGTGGGCCACTTCCCACCCTCCTGTTTGTTTTTAGACAAGTAAAACTTTTGATTACAACTGGAGACGTGAGGCAAAAGTGCCTTACACTAACGTATCACGTTAAGGCATTTAAATATCTAAAGTGTAAGTTATTGACTGTCTCATAAACTAGTAAGCTGCCTACCTAGATAGCTTTTCTGTACATTATAGATTGGTTTGATGGTTCCTGTTGTGCTTAAACATGCTGTCTTTGTAGGCAGCTCACAAGGTTTTGAAACTTTGAAATTGAGCCGTTACTGATTTATTTATTAAGGTGGTAATGATTTATTTGAAGTTAAAGTGAAACTACATTTAATTAGCTTAGTAACTTGATAATGAAAAGCCACAATTAATGTATTCAGCTTGCAATGTAACATGTTTAAGGTAATGAGTTGTCACATTTAGCTTTAGTTCACCTAAAATGAAAATGAAACTGTCCGGAACATTCTGCCTGTTCTTTTTTTTTTTTTTCATTTATTTTTTTATTTTTGAGTGAATAAAAATAACTTCCACATATCATAATATGTGTGAATGTCCACAAACAGTGCTGTGTTTATAAAATATTACTTTTTTTTTTTTTTTTTGACTGCTGTACGAGGAAAGTAAAGTGTTAGTGTTGTGCAAGAATGAGAAAATCTTTATAGTTTCTCTTTCAGAAGTTGTTCATATGCCATAATTACTTATTTATTTAATTGCTGTGAATGTCTTTCGTTTTCGAAATCCTTTTAAAAACTGAGTTGTTTCATATTGCTTTGCCTGTTTATATTGTACATCATTATTGGCTTGATTTTAAGAATAGGGAATAAAATCATACATCATCAAACAACAGAAACCTGGCAAGGCAGATAGGGTTGTTAAGTTCAACTCAGTTGATCGTTCATGCGTATAATAATTATCTTTGAGTTATTAAACAGTTACCTTTCTCTTAACAAGAAAAAAAAAAAAAAGTGTTTCCTTTTTTCTTACCTTTACACTTTGCTCTAGTTTTTAAAGTCCTGGTTTATGTGTGATAAATTGCTTGCTTTTTTTCCTCATTTGTGACCCTGGACCACAAAACCACTCATAAGGGTAAATTTTTTGAAATTGAGATTTATACAAACTCTAAAAGCTGGATAAAGCTTTCTGTTGATGTATGGTTTGTTAGGATAGGACAATATTTGGCTGAGATACAACTATTTGAAAATCTGGAAACTGAGGGTGCAAAAAAATCTAAATATTGAGAAAATCGCTTTTGTTGTCCAAACGAAGTTCTTAGCAGTGCCTATTACTAACTAAAAATGAAGTTTTGATATATTTGCGGTAGTTTATCTTCATGGAACATGATCTTTACCTACTATTCTAATGATTTTTGATGTAAAAGAAAAACTGATAATTTTGACCCCATATAGTGTGTTTTTGGCTATTGCTACAAATATACGTGTGATACTTAAGACTGGTTTTGTGGTCCAGGTCACATTTGTTAATCATTTTGGCTAAAAGTGGCTGCTGAATGGTTAACTGTAATTGACAAATGCAGGTCAGTAGGTTTAATCTGTCACAGCAGTTCACAAGAACAATAGAGTGCAGCAATCTTGTTTTGGAAGTAAAAATCTCATTCATTCTTTTCATTGGGCAATTGATTTGGAATGATAGCTTTTAAATACAGACCTACTTTGAGCTACAAGGTTGTTAGGAGGTTGTAGTTGAAGCCATCAGCCAAGATTATTTCAACTTATTGTAAAATAATCATGTTTAACAGCAGAATTCCTGGTGAAATTACCCAGAGAAATGCGAGAATCGCACCCACACCCATTCCTATAAAGCACTGCATATTAGGTAGAGTCAGTCTGCTTACGTTCTCAGACTACTAAAGTATTTGTATGCATAATATGCATGCAAAAAAAGTAAAAACATATGGTTTTTGTATATATTAACATCTTTAACTCAATAGTTCTATATTTCTCCATCAGTTCAGTTGTGTCTTTCGCAGTGTTTCATGGGATTGCAGTTTTTACCTCATTAAAGCCAATAAATACACAGTCATGATCTTTGCCTTGCCTGATTTTTAGATACTTTTTGCTTTAAATCAGAGTTTGTAATGTTGCAGTTCAGCTTGTAGATAATTGGTTCATTTCATGACTTAGCCTACAGCTTACAAAGACCGCAGGACAAAATAGGAGGGCATGGTTGCATTCTATAGAAAGGATATCTGGTTGAAACTTGAGTAGAAAGTATTCCTTCAAATGCCATATTTTTTTTTTTTTAAGCTTAGGTTATATAGAAACCTCTGATGTGTTCAAGGTGATTGCGTACCTGAAAAAAATGTCTTTTTGAGCAGTAGCCTGAAATTGAAAGTAAACATATTTTCTCATCAGGAAGTACAAAGTGTCTTCACTGTGGATTTCCCCACTTCCTTGTCTTTTTTTTTTAAAAGGTGTATTTCACTCACTGCTCCTATAGGTGCGTTTATGGCATCTCTGGAGGCATTAAAGTCCCTCCTAACCACTCGGAATTTTTCCCAACCAGGCTTGTCTGAACAGACGGAGCCAAACCAATTAAGCTGTGTGCATGAGTAGGCATTATTGCTTTGCACTCGATAAACCTTTCATTTTTGTGGCGGTGACTGCTTCTCTTCAGTATTAGTTGTTAAATGGTTTTGGTTTGAAAGCCCTTCTGCTCTGGCAGATTTATAGCATTGAGGGATTTTTCTTGTACCTTACACAAGACGTCACCTTCGCTGCTTCAGCTTTTGTTAGCTGCTTCTGAATGCAATGACATCTGCTGTGAGTATAATACTTGAATGTTTTTGGGAATGCTGAAGAGCAGTTTGTCCCTGAAGCTCGTGGTTCAGTGGGCTTTGGCTGTGTGTTCCTTGTCTCTTGGCCAGCTTCAATGGGGAATGACTTGGGAAAGAAGAAAGGATGCCTTTGACCTGCACGCCCGAAGCAAAACAGAATGACTTGGTGGTATTTTTATCCACTCTGATTATGCCTGTTAGATATGCAAAGCCTGGCTGATTTCCCTTGCCAGTTCCTTTATAGCGATTCTTAATTATCCTTTCGAATTTGTGCTGCAGTTTCCCTTTGATGTAGCTTTTCTTTTCTTGCCATCCGAATGGCTGGACTCGGAGATGGCGATGGGAGGAGGTACAAAACAGGCCTGGACTATGTTCTTAATGTACATTGGCCTTTTTATGATCTTTCTCCTGTCACGATCGGGAGCAATATGTTAGTGTTTTAACTGAAGATTCCTTTGGTGTAACCTCATGGCTGGGACCAGGGATGTTACCCAGAGCTTCTGACCCATTTTTCAGTAGCCGTTTGAGCTACATACTGCTGTGTTGTTGAGGTGTATATTATCATGATATATTTGCTAGCAGCATAGTGCTTTGATAGTGGTGCTTATATGAACATGTGATTAGAGATTGTAGTTAATTTGTAACAAATTTTTAAAGAAGTCTCTTCTACTCACCAAGCCTGCATTTATTTGATCCAAAGTACAGCAAAAACAGTAGAATTTTAACTGACGAAAACCAGTCAGTATCTGGTGTGACCACCATTTGCCTCAGTGCAACACATCTCCTTCGCATAGAGTTGATCAGGTTGTTGATTGTGGCCTGTGGAATGTTGGTCCACTCCTCTTCTTTGGCTGTGCGAAGTTGCTAGATATATTGGCAGGAACTGGAATACGCTGTCATATACATGTATGTGTGTTTTTATATATACATAATAAATATACACACAGTACACGGATATATTATGTAAACACAAGCTTTTATTTTGGATGTGATTAACTGCAATTAATTGTTTCACAGCCCTAGTTGAAATAATGATAAGCATCATGTGGTGAACTCTTGACAGCTCTAGACTTTGTGCAAACTACAGATCATAAGTGCACTTTTTTTGTCATGGATAGTCTGATCGAGCCCAGTGCATTATGGGTGTTGGATATTTTCCTACTTTTTTTCACCACAGCCCTTTTTCTCTAGTCACACTCATTAAAAAATGCATTTACTGCATAGACAAACATCTTTTTTTAAGACCCCATTTTGCTTGCAGTGAATTACTGCTTTAATTACACGGATGGCAGCAGGTTAGCCTGTTGTCACTGTAAGACCTCATGTGCTTATATTCGAATATATGGACACAATCTTTATGAGGATACTTGCTACTTTCTCTATCAAAGTGTTGCTGAGATAAAGCACATTGCTCAGCATACTCTGTGTTCTCATGGTAGTTCTTGAAAACCCAACTAAGTTTGCAAGCACTCCTCACCACTTTTCCGCCCTCTCATGGCCTATCGGGTTCCTCCTGCCAGACTGTGCATGTTAAGCATTTTTGGCAGTACTGGACTAGGTTTTATTTTGCAGAATAGGCTAAAAGCTGCTTATCTTGAAGCAGGCCTTCTGCGGTGTTCATTTGCCAATGCTGATATGGCGGTTTTCAGTCTTAACGGCTTGCTCAGTGAACCAGTAAAAGAAGTTTTCCCGGTTAGCCTTGAGTTTTTATTTTGACTGTTGTTTAGGGATTCTGGGTAGTGTGTGTGTGATGGTTTTATCTCTATGGCTTATTAGACCTGTTGACTGGATCTGATTGCTAATATTTGGGAACTAAAAGGCAGATTTTACCATAATGATTTTAAGAAAGCTAATTTAGATTAACCTAAGAAAGATTAGTTAGGCTGAGATGGTGTTTACCTAATTTCAACATCAGATTTGATCTGGTATGTAATGCAAATGCAGGTAAAACTGCAGTTGTAGAACAAACAAACATGCTGATCCACGAGTTAACAGATACAATAAGTAACTTATGGTTGGACATGAACGTGTCATGCAGTGAACTGAGGCAACTCGATCATGTCAACTGGGACAGCTCTTTTGATGCCAAAAAAATTAGCCTTTGACATGCACATTGGCTGTTGCCAAATCTCTTATATCACTGTTGACACTGCTGCATTATCTCATTGAGAAATTGCTAACCTTTAACAGTCAATCTTTTCACCAGTCCACCATATAAAATGTGCCTTTTGGTCTGTTACTTGTGCAATCCATAGTATGAGGAAGTAGCTTCATGATTTTATTGTTTGTAATGATCGAGAGCTGTGTTAAAGCCCCCCCCCCTCGACTCTCCCCTTGGGACATGAGCTTGAGTGCGAAACCTGTGATTGCATCTCGCTGGAGTGCTGCCAGGACACTTGCCCCGTGGGTCCACCAGATAAACTGAGTATACATTCTCTGGCAACCTGTCAAACTTGAGTTTAGCTTGGTTTGCAGAAGCAGTGGCGCAGTGCCTTTTTGACATGACTTACTACACGTACATGTGAACATAAAGGATATAAAAGGAGTCCACTTTTTTTCACATCAATTTTGTTTCATTCAAAATTCATTTCTCTTAGGGAATGTGCAAAACGACTTATTTTCAAAACTGACTAAAGGAAATTTAAATTTTTTGGTGAACTATCCCTTAAATGTGAAGCGGCAGCATGTTTAGTACTATTTGTCTGCTGTCCCTTTAAGACCTGTACACATCTAATATACAGGTATGCATCTATTTTTCTCTCACTGTTTACTTTCACTTTAGACATAACCAACTGTGTTTATATATAAACCTTGTGTGTTTTTGACAGTTTAAGCACAATCAGATGCAAAAGATAACAGTGCATGGTTTCCTCTAAAATATTAAATGGGAAGTTCACTTCCAGGACAAAAATTTAACAATAACTTATTCATTCCTTTGTCATCCAAGATGTTCATGTCTTTCTTTCTTCAGTCGATAAGAAATTGTTTCATGAGGGGGAAAAAAAATCAGGAATTATCTCCATATAATGGACTTCAATGGTGCCCCCAAGTTTGATCTTCCAAATTGCAGTTTAAATGCAGCTTCAAATGGCTCTAAATGATCACAGCCAAGGAAGAATGGTCTTATCTAGCAAAAAAATCTGTCATTTTCTAAACCAATTGACAATTTATATACTTTTTCACCTCAAACACTCATCTTGTCTAAGTCTGCGTGAACTTTTTTTTTTTTTTTTTTTTTTTTTTTTTCCGGTTTAATACGATCAATACAGTTAGGATATGTCGAAAAACTCCCATCTCGTTTTCTTCCCCAACTTCAAGACCATCCTACATCGCTGCAGAAGTACCGACCCAGTGTTTACACAGTGAACATGCAAAGAAGATGAAACACCCTTTACAAAAAAAGGTAAAAAAGCGATGTAGGACGATTTTGAAGTTGAAGAAGAAAACGAGACGGGAGTTTTTCAAAATACCCTAACTGTATTGACTCATTACACAGAATACGCATGCACATCACAGAGACGAGACAAGACAAGCGTTTGAGGTTTAAAAAGTATATAAACTGTCAGTTTGTTTTGAAGATGACTGATTGTTTTGCTAGATAAGACCCTTCTTCCTTGTTTTTAGCCATTTGAAGTTACATTTAAACTGCATTTTGGAAGTTCCAACTTGGGGGCACCATTGAAGTCCACTATATGGAGAACATTCCTAAAATGTTTTCTTCAAGAAGCATAATTTCTTATCGACTGAAGAAAGAAAAACATGAACATCTTGGATGACAAGGGGGTGAGTAAATTATCTGTACATTTTTGTTCTGCAAGTGACCTTCTCCTTTAAATTACTAGAGTAATTGGTGAAAATTCAGCTTTGCCATCACAGCCTAAAATATATTTAAAAAGAAAACATATAATACTTTTCACCTTTTTTTCTTCTTTTTATGTGTATATATGTGTATAAAATTAATTTAGTTGAAATCATTTCTCTTTCTCTTTAGTGTTTCTATGATTCCTCCCCTTTTTTCTGTTTGTCTTGACCATGGTAAAACAACATATGGGTGGCGAGACAGGTGTCTCAGCAAGCTCTGCCAATTGGAGAAAGTGTTTACGCTTCCAAATTGCTGACTGGGACTCATGCTGAATGACTAGAGATTGAGAAGACAAGACTTTAGAGTAGGTGAAGGCATAGGAAGACCTAGAGAGAAGATTGTGAAGAGGAAGATAAGACGAACGGCTTTATGGAATTCTTGTAAATTTAGATTTTCCCCATTTTTTTTTTAAATACAGCTTTTATAATGTGCTGTGCTGTTCAACATATTACTTTCAGGTTAAGTGGCTGCAGTAGTACTTTTATGCTCTTAATGATGGATCACTCGTTCTCCCATGTCGTTTTTGGCTGTGCATCAACTTCTAATGATATCTCTCAACAACACACCCATGAACATCTGAGATCTTATTTGTTCTGTGATACCTTGTCTGCTTTTTAGACTTTGCTCTGGATGACACCTTTGCTTGAGAGCACTATATGAACCATTCTTGGGGATTTTTTTTTTTGTTTTTTTTCTAGGTGTGTCTGAAGACCAGTCATGGCTATAGGCTTTTTTGTAATATAAAGAGGAGGAGAAGATTGAGCTGAGTTTTTAAAGTGCTTTAGCTTCAGTATACACAGCATACAAAGGATTGGATTAAAGTATGCGCTGGATGCTCCGCTAAATCTTGCACTCTAGAGCCACAGTAAGCTGACCATATGTTCCCTTGTCTTTTTTCTGCTTTGTGAATCTCTGTGAAATTTGTCAGATGCAGTGTCTTATTACAGAATGTTCTGGTTATTCAAAGCATTTATCCTACTGAGATCCAAAAAAAACCATGCCAGCATGTGCATTGAAAAGTTTGTGGTTAGTCATTAAATTGATCAAAAATGACAGTAAAGAAAAGAATAATGTCACAAAAGATTTAAATTAGATCAGTAGAGATTAGAATCCTGAAATGTTTCCCACCCAGAACTTAAGCAGTAAAAGTTTTTTCAACATTGATAATAAGAAATATTATTTAAACACCAAAACAGCATATTACAATAATTTCTTCAGGGCCATATCAGACTGTAAAATGGTGTAATGGCTGCTGAAAATTCAGCTTTGCCATCACAGGAATATATTACATTTTAAAATAGATTAAGTTAGTTTTTAAAAATGTAATCATATTTAAAAATGTTACTTGATTTGACTGCAATAAATGCAGCCTTTATGAGCCTAAGTAGTCTCGCTTAGGCAGACCTTAAGTCTTACGGCAGAATGTCTGGGAACCTTGGCCGCCTTAAATGGCCAGGGACCAGCCAGGGCCTGCCCAGTAGACCATATGACTGGCCGATAACGCAACCAATCACGTTTCATTTTGCACCACGTCATGTTTAGGAGTGTGGAAATGTTCCCACAATAACAGGCTGGTGTATAAAACTCTTGGACATATTTTAAAGAGCCTATGCCACAAACTTTAAATATTATATATACTTTTGAAAATCCAGTGTTTAGTTGATCCTGATAAGTGCTTATCATCACATTCGTAAACACGACTTTAAAGAACGCAACACGCACATCTCCAGGAAATCCTGTATAATTCAACCAATCTGATGACAACTTCAAAACTCCCAAAGTGTTTCCACTTTTGTTTGTGATATGCATCAGACATTCAGCCATCAGTCCATCTGTGTGACGTCTGAGGCTAGAGCATAAGAGACTTTCAAAAACATGAAACTTCTTCAAACCCTAAACTTTTGAATAGTTCATCTATGCAAGTGCATGTAATAATGCAAATAAATGTCATGTAATATAAATGTGTGTAAAATTGCCATTTTAGAACAAAGGTAACACTTTAGTATATTAGCATGCCTATTAATATTAGCTGTTTATTAGCACTTATAAAGCACATATTCTGCATGACCATATTCTACATCCATAATCCTACCCAATGCCTAAACTTAACAACTACCTTACTAACTAGACTCTTTAAAAATAAAGGTGCTTTAAAAGTTTTCTCACAGCGATGCCATAGAAGAACCATTTTTGGTTCCACAAAGAACCATTCAGTCAAAGGTTCTTTAAAGATTCATCTCTTTCTTACCTTTTTATAATCTGAAGAACCTTCTTTCACCACAAAGAACCTTTTGTGAAACAGAAAGGTTCTTCAGATGTTATAGGTTCTTTATGGAACCATTTAGACAAAAAGGTTCTTCTGTGGCATTGTGAAGAATCTTTATTTTAATGAGAGTATTATTAAGCAGCAAATTAGCTTTTTATTGAGCCAAAAGTCGTAGTTAATAATTTGTCAATAGCGAGAATTGGACCTTAAAAAAATTGTGTGTCCCAAACAAACATACAGAATGTTCCTGAAATGAAGAATAATGCACTAGTTAACAAATGTCTTCAGTGAGTGGCACTGTCTTTTCCATGTGGATGTTATATTTGTGTAGTACAGCAGCATGTTTACTCCTATGTGAAGAAGACTGGGGAAGTGTGGTTTATCCATAAGCAGGTTGACGCCAGTGTACCAAGACATCTTTTGTTTGGTAATGGGGTTAAAGTGTAGATTCGTACTATACTGTGCTGAAATTGAAACCCTGATTATTACTAGAGTTTCATATAATTGGCCCACACAGTACACAGTGCAATACATACATCACGGTGCAACATCTCAAAATATCTTAATTGGATTGTAATTAAACCTGCACCAAATATTTCTTCTTTGAGAGTGTAGAATTTGTGGGATTCTGTAGATTTCAACAGATGTGGGGAAAAATTGGCGTATTAAAGGCACAATATGTAAAATCTTTTGATTTAAAATATCCAAAAACCACTAGAACGGTGTTATATATTTTGCTGACTTGTGTACTTGCATAATCCCAAATGTTTCGAAGACACTCATTGTGTCACCTGCAAATGACGTCATACATCCTTGAGTTTCCGGTTTTATTTTGTAGAAAACATGTTTAATATCTTATGCATTTTAATACACAGGTGAGAAACGCACAGAGCACCATTTTAACAGAACTTTTAACACACTGAAATGTATCTATTACTAATCGCTTCAGTGTCCTCGTTTCGCTATCGAGACTTTCAGCCCCACCCTGCCTTAAGTCTTCAATACATAAGCTCATCTATGGATGTGATTTTTGTCCCGACGGATTGCATCGGCTTTGGGAATGAAGACGACTCCCATGATTGTACACTCAATCACAGCGTCATCAAACTGCACCTTTGTTTTGTTGTTTGTTTTGAATATGCACCCTCTAGCTGTGAAAACTTACATATTGTGCCTTTAATATAAT
Source organism: Cirrhinus mrigala (assembly GCA_036247105.1). Classification (NCBI taxonomy): domain Eukaryota; kingdom Metazoa; phylum Chordata; class Actinopteri; order Cypriniformes; family Cyprinidae; genus Cirrhinus; species Cirrhinus mrigala. The sequence continues at coordinate 23,567,164 of CM070014.1, forward strand.
CTGTTAATGAATTTGTTTCCTTATGGCTTTTTCTTCTTCTTCAGGTTCTCTACAAACCAGGAGAGACGTCTGTGAGTCATGGAGGACTGTAGTAGCCTCATAGAGTTCGATGTACCTGAGTTCAGCAACACCGTCCTGAACCAGCTTAATGAGCTCCGTCTCCAGGGCAAGCTGTGCGACATTATTGTGCACATTCAGGGCCAGCCATTCCGAGCCCACAAGGCCGTGTTGGCCGCCAGTTCACCGTACTTCCGTGACCATTCGGCGTTAGGCACGATGAGCGGCCTCTCCATCTCCGTAATCAAGAGCCCCGAGGTGTTTGAGCAGCTGCTGGCCTTCTGCTACACTGGCCACATGTCGTTGCGCCTACGTGATGTCATCAGCTTCCTCACGGCTGCCAGCTTTCTCCAAATGCAGGCTGTGATTGACAAATGCACACAGATTCTTGAGGGTATTCACTCGAAGATCAGCATCCCTGTGCCTGGTGGAATCGATCCAGATGATGAGCGCACCACCTCAAGGGCTGGACGGAATGGTGTGAAAGACGGAGGAATCTTTGTAAACCCCACCCAGATTTCACCACCTTACTATTCTCGACAAAATCATTGCACGGAAGGGCGGAGCTCAGGTAAGGGAGTGGCAGAAGAGGGTCAGTCAGACCGAGGGAGCAGTGACGGGATATCTGAGCAGGAGGTGTCCATGGAGGTCGAGACGGAACAAGTAGAGCTCATCGGCAAGGACGGACAGGTAACCGACGTCCATATCAAGCTGGAGAAAACCGACCGGCCCACCTACTCTGACAGCTCGTCGGCAGGTGATGACGGCTATCACACAGAGCTAGTGGATGGTGAACAGGTGTTGGCTGTCAGCGTGGGATCCTATGGGCCTGTGCTTTCCTCAGCCGGATACACTTACTCTGCACTACCTTCCTCCTGTTTCGTCAGCCTGAGTTCTTCTAGCCCATCTCGTTCCTTGCTCAGCAGTGTCCGAGGTGGTCGTGCCCGCCCAAAACGTCCCGTGCCTCTTCCAGCTGATCTGCTAACTCAGCTCAAGCCCGGTGCCGACGAAGGAGATCCACCTGCGACGGCAGTGACCCTCGAGAACGACATAAGGGAGCGGAGTTTCCGCGGACAGTGGTACCCCTACAACGAGCGCCTCATCTGCATCTACTGCGGCAAGTCCTTCAACCAAAAGGGCAGCCTGGACCGTCACATGCGTCTGCACATGGGCATCACGCCCTTCGTCTGCAAGTTCTGCGGCAAGAAGTACACCCGCAAAGACCAGCTGGAGTACCACATCCGTGGCCACACGGACAACAAACCCTTCCACTGCCAGATCTGCGGCAAATGCTTCCCCTTCCAAGGCACACTCAACCAGCACTTGCGCAAGAAGCACATGACCTCTGGCACGGAAGTCAACAATCACACTGACTTGCTGGCAGAGGCACCAGATGGCCAGAGAGGGGAGCAAGAGGATACCTCCGAGAGCGAAGCAGCCTGCGGAGCAGCTTACCCCGATGATTTGTCAACAAAAACCCCCAGCGAAGAAAGCGGCAAGTGTACTCCGGAAGAAACCCCTGCATCCAAACCTCTGCGTGGATACTGAGAGAAAAGCTTGTTCCTTATCTAATAAGGAAGCTTGAAGGGTTACTCTTTTCACGATGAAGCCCAGCTGTTTTTAAAGAACGACAAGAAATAACCTGCCTTGTGCATTTTCTACAAGTCCATTTTTGTGGAAGTTCTACACAGGACTAAGATGGAGAGAAGAGTTTTTAAGGAGTTTTTCAAAGGGAAGGAGTCCTATAATCGGGGAATTAAATAACCGGGGTGGAGGTCTCTGTAATCAAGGCCTCCTAAGAGTTTTATCACATTTTTTTATATATCTATATATATATATATATTTCCATGTTTTTCAACATATTTACAGAGTAATATAGGCATGTTGCAATAATGAATAATGTGAAAGCTCAGATGAGATGCTCGTCATATCACGCTTTTACCTGACCTGTTTTTGCACATGTGGCCTGTAATAGGTCACTCACTCACGAGGAATGGTTTATCTGCCAGTGCAAGGCTCTTTGTGATACATCCGTTCAATACCTCATTATACAACCTCAACATACTCATAATGGACAGTATTTGTAGCTTGTCGTCAACTCCAGCCAGGTTTTACCTCATAGCAAAGAACCTGAAAGGAGGGGAAGAAGCTTCTCTCAGTAAAGTCACATTGTTTTGTCTTCATAGGGTTTGAATGCTACGGTGAAACCCTTGAACAAAACATCTCCACTCTACCAAGGCTTGATACTTCAGTGAAATATTCCTTAGTGATTGTATTGAAATCTGGATTCATCTTTTTCAGTTTTCTTTAGCAGACATGTTGTGTATATCTATGAGAATAATGTTAGTACAAGGTGTACCTGTGGTGTATTTTCAGGATCCAGGATCTTTTTATTTATTTTATTTTTTTTTGAATTGCCATATTTTTATTAGAATCACAGCCTGTCATTCTACACTCTTTTTGTAACATTATCCATTAGTGACCTGGGACCATAAAACCAGTCATAAGGGTCTTTTTTTAAAAAAAAATGAGATTCATACATCATCTGAATGCTGTATAAATAAGCTTTCCATTGATGTATGGTTTGTTAGGATTCTAGATTTTGAAAATCTGGAATCTGAGGGTGCAAAAAAATCAAAATATTGAGAAAATCGCTTTGTCCAAATGTCCAAGTGTCCAAGTTGTCCAAATGAAGTTGCAATGCTTATTACTAATCAAAAGTTAAATTTTGATATCTTAATGGATCATGATGTTTGCTTAATATTCAAATGATTTTTGGTGTAAAAGAAAAATTGATGAATACAATGTATTTTTGGCTATTGCTACAAATATACCCGTGCTACATAAGATTGGTTTTGTGGTCCAGAATCACATTGGTTTCAGTATAAAATCAACAGTGTAATCACAGATTAGTGCTAGAGTAGCAGCACAGTCAACAATATTATTTAGTTAAGAAATCTTTTTTTTTTTCTTTCGTGCCAAGTCTCTTTCTTTCTTTTTCTTCTCAAAATCTAACTTTTAATTCTAAAAAACAATGTTATTTTATGGTTTGTGCTTTCCCAAACACCAGTAGGGAGGGTGTGCCTTTTAAAATGAACGTTTAAATTATATATTAATATATATTCTAAAAATGGAGCGGGAGTCATGCAAGTTATGAAAATTGCCTTAGGGCCATACCGCCATGAGAAGAAGGGGGGGGAAAACTTGGTGAAATATTTATAGCATTAATGTACACACTCGATCAGCTCTTCAATTTCAAACAGCTTTCTTGTGTTTAGCTGGCTTGAAAGAACTTTCGCTTTCTTATTTTGTGTATGTGGAACAGACAGCTGTGAGAAGAAGCTCTCTTTGGCTTCTCACACTTGTGCATCTGTCGATGTACAGGCCAAAGTGTATGGTGTTTCAATACAGAAATGTATAATCGAAGAAGATTCAATTACTGCCGGTATGCTTTTGCTAATGTTAAATAGTATGGAGGTGTATTGTTGTAGTGTAGGGTTTCATACTACAATAGAGCAGTAATAAGATAAACCTGCAGTGTTTTGGGCACTTTTATACATTTAGTATTGTGAAGAGAGAGAGACCTGGATGCCTGTTATCTCCACAACATCTCTTCCCATCCATTTTCATTATGTAACTGGTGCAAAACGTCATACCTCACTTTTTTTTTTTTTTTCTTTTTTTTTTTATGTGTTTTTTCTTGACCTGTGATTGAATAAGCCTCCTTGTTGTCTCACATGGCAATTTTAGATATGTTTTTTTTTTTTTTATTTCTTATCACCACACTGTCTTATTTGAATCATTCTGGCGAATAAGCGGCTACATACGATGCAAAAACGAGCGTTTTGTCATGAGCAATACACTAGATTCACTACAGTCGAGCATCTGCCTCCCTGACTGTCTGCAGTATATCTGATTTATAGTTCTTGATGTTCAGACAGATTAAAACATGCCTCACTTTTACAAGATTCAAGTGCTTTCAAGTTTGCCTGACGTACCATTTGGATATTTGCTTTACCACACCCTATATAAGTTAACTTAACAACCATCAGCCAAGGATAGTTAGCATAAGTAGCGTTCCCTTTTGTTTAGTGACTGCGGTGTTGTCATTCCAAGACAACTCCTTAATTCTGTGAAACGCCTTGGACTTAACTTGTTTCTGAAAGTTCGTTAAGTTAAAAAACACATTATGGTGCTGTTATGTGTTCATTTTCAGTTTGTCACTTCAGTGGTGTTTACTCATAGTATTTTTAAATTTCCATTTATATCACTGTCAAGTATTTCCAGATCGAACTTCAGGACTTCTGCCCTTTCTTTAAAATCATTTTATTTGATTCAAATTGCAAATTTTAGAATGCTATATTAGTGCCATTAAAATCTCTTCATGTGCTTGTTTTTTTGGCAGATGAGTGAGATTAAGCTTACGCTTTTATTTTAGCGCTTTAGAATCATTGCAGTTTTAAACAATGAGCCAATGTGATAACTCTGTTATTACAGTTAACAAGAGCCAAAACTCTGAATGCAGAACACCTTGTACTACTGACAGCATGTTTGGTGTCGTTCTGTAACATGAGATGCCATGTATGACATTTATAACATTGTAAGCCTGACTGCTTTGTTCCCTGAACATGTTTCGATTTGCTCTGTTCCTTAATATTCCCGTTCATCTTGGATAATGTGAACGTGACTTTGGCCACTAACCAAAGAGCAAACCAAAAATTGTAAAGGGTTTGTGTAGTATGTTGCACAGCGGACAAAAGAGAGACCAAAACCAAGCCCTGGAACAAATGAATCTGTTTTAGAGGTGTCAGTAGATCTTCTCCGTCTCATTTCCCAGCCTCATGCTGGCTCTAACACCTGTCGGGATTTTATAGCATTGGCTGTCATTTATTTCACACATTGGTGTTCGGTAGATTTTGTTGAGATGATGTTTTACAATGAATGAAGCTCTAAGCTTTAGCATTTGATGAACAGATTTTGGATGTCGTTTTATGGTCTTTAAAGAATGATGGTACAATTTTTTTTTTTTTTTTTTTTTTTTTTTTCTTTTGTTGATTGAAAGGAAGTTGATTGAACCGGTGCCTTGATGTGAAACATAGGCTTCACTGCTATTTGGGCTCAGTAGGATTTTTTTTTTTACTGAAATTCTTATTTTTATTTAGAAAGAATACATTCAATTGACCCTTCGCGAACAGCTTGACTGACAGGTCATCTGACCAATCATAATGCCGCCATTCTATCCGACAAAGAAATCACAAAGAGTGGATTAACTTTGGTGGACTTAAACTTGAAAAAATTGTGTGTATTGACGTTTTTCCGCAGTGTAAATAAAATGCGTTTTGATGTTCATTCATGTATTTTCGTGCTTTAAGTAGAGAAGAAAAGAGCATCGGTTCACGTGTCGGTTGATCCAATAAGGTAACGCCCCGTTCACACCAAGAACGATAACTATAACTAGAAAGATAACGTTCTAAAAATCGTTTCAAATTTAAGAGACTATAATTATAAGGATAGAGAGGAACGATATCGTTGGGATCTCTTTAAGAACTATTTCTTTACAGCTGATGAACGATAAAACACTGACAGCTAATCAGACTTCATTCAAATGTAAAGGGCGACATTGTAGAGAAGCAAACAGACATTGCACAGCAAACAGAGAAACATAAAATTACCTCAGGAATTCAGCGCTAGTTTGGACAACATTGTCTTGCCTCCTTTGAAGTTGCAGTAGAAAAGAGTACGTATTGTTTTTCTTCCATTACATTGACTACGCTAGAGATGAGATAGAGTACGCTAGATTCACTGTTAGATGCGCTTGAAATGTGCGTGCTGAGGACATCTACTGGTTGAGTTCGTGTAAATGCAACAAAAACAGACGTTCACGGGTGTGGACGCAAATATAGTTATCGTTGTATTTCTATCGTTATCATTCTTGGTGTAAACGGGCCGTTAAGAGGCACAAAACGGTATTTATTGTTTGAATTTCTTAAACAATGACAACATTTTAAAGCTGAGACCTTGTTTCATACCAGAAGTATCTTGTTCTGTTATGTCTGTCGGCGGGTTGACAGTTTCCTCTTTGTTCCGCGATGTATTTTTCACTGGCTGAGAACATGATTTTAATGTGTAGTCTGAGAGCGTCACTGTTTGTCGGACATAGCAACAGTAACTAAGGAGGGTGGGTTTTTGCGAAGGGTCAATTGATCAAAAGTGACACTAAAGTCATTTGTAATGTTACAAGCAGCGTTGAGGGTAACACATTACAAGTAACGCAAGTTACGTAATCAGAATACTTTTTTTAAGCAACTAGTAAAGTAATGCATTACTTTTAAATTTACAAGAAAATATCAACTGAAGTTACTTTGTTTTCCCATTTATTGACTGACAGCTCTTGTGTCTCCATATTGAAAGAAATCAGAAATAAGTGCAGAGGCACTTCCTTCCGCTGGAGGCTTATTTGTTTCACTTTTGGTGTAAAATGGCCTTTACAGTTGCCAAAAATATAACTTGAGTTTTTTTGTTGCATTACTTTCCATAAAAATACCTAAATAAGTAATGCAATTATTTACTTTTTTATTTAGTAATACAATATTTAAATGCATTACTTTTAGAAGTAAATTTCCCAACACTGGTTACAATTTTTTTTCTATTTTTTTTCTTTTTTTTTTCTTTCTTTTTTTTCAAATAAATTCAAAGAAAAAAATATGGTTTGCATAAAAATACTGAGCAGCAAAACTGTTTTCAACATTAATAAGAATGTTTCTTAAGCAGCAAATCATCATATTAGAATAATTTCTAAAAGGTCATTTGTCCCTGAAGACTGGAGTAATGATACTGAAAATTCAGCTTTGCCATCACAGGAATAAATTAAATTTTTAAATATAATAAAATAGAAAATAGTTAATTTAAATTGTAATACTATTTCACAATATGACTTGGTTTCACAATAAAATTGTTTTTTGCAACCATAGGAGACTTTTAAAAACATTAAAAAGTCATACTGACCCCAAACCTTTGAATAGTGGTGTATGTGAATCACTTACACCGCAGTTTTTTTTTTTTTTTTTTTTTTTCTTTTTGTGTGTGTGTCTCACCATGCAAGATTATGGGAATGAGATGAGGGGTTCCTTCAAAGAAGGTGAAAATGTTTGTTATTTTTGGATGTATCAATGTATCAGCCTGGTCTTTTGTAAAAATATTGAACTAATGGTAATATGCAAAAGCAATATGCCTGTTAGATCATAATTGAGACATGCAGTAAGGTTTCTCTCTGTATAGGTGCATTTGTTGTATTCTGTATCATTTTTTTTTTTTGTTTGTTTGTTTTTCTGGGGAAACATCCTATTTGTAGGGGATCGATATGCATTGAAGCGACAGAGATTTTCATTATGCAGTTTCGACAGAAAGCAAATATGCTGAAATAATAAAACGGGACAATCAGCTTCGCAATACAGAAGCTTCCTCTTAAAAATTAGTCGGTTTTTTTTTTTTTTTTTTTTTTTGCTTGGCTATAATCTCATCAGAATGATGATGCTTTCAGGTTAGCAGATCGCTGTATTATGTATATTGTTTGGTCTGAGGGGGGAAATATGCATGCCGGCCCACTTATTGTTCAAGTAGAATTGCATGGTGCCCTCCGCGGTGTAATACGAAACTACAGATTACTTTTTGTTTTGTCTTAAAACTTGAAAGTGATTTTCATTTATAGCTATATCTCTTTTGTAATATTTCACCTGGCATGCACTTAATGATTTTTTTTTTTTAATAATAATAATAAATAAATGTATTCCATAAGGGATTATTAATTGACCATGTAATGCTCCCAACTTCTGGGACTCATAAGGCCTCAAATATTGTATCGCTTGGGATGTGTTTCCCCTTTAATGGTGCTTTACGACTGGTCAGGTTTCTTTTTGGTTTTTTTAATAATGTATAAGCAAAAAGATGTTTAATCGGTGATATGGGGTTAACGTACACTTGTAAATGATTTGATGAACTGTACTAATAGAGTCCTACTCCGCCAATTGACCTAGATTCTCATGGTCCATATTCACTCGCTTTGTTCGCATCAAACCAGTTCAGTTTGTGCCATGCACAGTAATCAAAAAAGAAGTGTTTACAGGGAAGGCTGTTGGACTACTTTTTGATTGTGCAGCTCGTCCTTTTTAACTGTTGAAAACTGTTGACTTACTTCAGGTAGTTTATGAACACTGAGCTAAACCTAGAGATATTGAAGAAAAGGAAATCTTGAAGTCTTCCATTGGTTCTCCACTTCCAACATGTCTTCACTGTGTGATATGCAAAAGCAATAACCTTTTTAAGAGCCTTTTTTTTTTTTTTTCTCTTTGGAGTCTGTCTGCCTCTCAGATTGCAGGAGGATTGTGTCTCAAAATGAATGCTTTCAGGATGTCAGGGAGCTGAGGTCATTTATGGCAAGGAGAGGATCTTTTTTTTTTTTTTTTTTTTTTTAAGATAAACTTTTATTTGAAAACTTGGACAGGTTGGGCAAATATGCTTCTACAGAGTGGCTTGTTGTTTTTGTGGTTGCCACAATACATTATTCTGTTTGTACTTCATCTACCTGTCACCTCAGTGTCACTGGTGAAAAGCTGCATCTTTTTTTTTTATCTGTGTCAAATAAGAAAGGGATCTCTAAGAGATGTAACCTGCCGCTATGATGTACGCTAAAGATCTTCTTTCTTCATGCATCAAGATTGAACAGACCAATCAGAATTATTAAAAGAATAGTTCACACAAAAGTGAAAGTACACTACCAGTCAAAAGTTTTTGAACAGTAAGATTTTTAAGCCTGCATTTATTTGATCAAAAGTACAGCAAAAACAGTACAATTTTGAGATCTTTTTACTATTTAAAATAGCTGTTTTCTATTTGAATATATTTTAAAATGTCATTTATTCCTGTGATTTCAAAGCTGAATTTTTAGCATCATTACAGTCACAATAGAATAACATTGTTGAAAACAGCTGAGTAGATATTTTTCAGGATTCTTTGATAAATAGAAAGTTCAGAAGAACAGCATTTATCTGAAATAGAAATATTTTGTAACGTTATAAATGTCTTTATCATCACTTTTAAACAATTTAAAGCATCCTTGCTAAATAAAAGTATTAATTTCTATAATTCAGCTTTGATCACAGGAATAAATGACATTTTAAAATATATTCAAATAAAAAATGGCTGTTTTAAATAGTAAAAAGATTTCAAAATTGTACTGATTTTCCTGTACTTTGGATCAAATAAATGCAGGTTTGGTGAGCAGAAGGGACTTCCTTAAAAAACATTACAAATCTTGCTGTTCAAAAACTTTTGACTGGTAGTGTTTAAAATGTGCTTAAAATGTACACGCCCTCAGGCCGATGTAGATCAGTTTGGTTCTTCATTTGAAGAAATGTAGCATTTTTTCACTTGCTCAGCAATGGATGCTCTGCAGTGAATGGGTGCCATCAGAATTCAGAGTTCAAACAGCTGAACTCCACATGACTTGCATAACTCTGACCAATTAACATCTTGTGAAGTAAAAATCTGCATTTTAATTTCAAACCATCACGTCTGACTAAAATACCGGTCCGTAATTTATAATACAAACTCTTCTGCTGATGTAATAGTCCATCCCCTGTTGTCTTTTCACATCAAAATCCACTGACGAATTTGTTTAGAATTGTTTTAGACTTTTTTTTGCATCTAAACAGTGCTTGATCTGTGCATATTTCTCTCCTGATTTAGACTAGACGACTTTATGGATAGCAGTATTATGGATGGAGGACTTGCATTTTAGCTGGAAGCAGTGGTTTGAAGTTAAAAAGTTTTGATTTAGATCGATAAGATGTTTCTATCAGCTGTTTGGACTCTCATTACGACGGCACCCATTTACTGCAAAGGATCCGTTGGTGAGCAAGTGATGTAATGCTTAATTTCTCCAGATCTGCTCTGATGAAGAAACAAAGCTACATCTTGGAAGGCCTCAGGTTGAGTACATTTTGTATTTTTGGTGACTATTTCTTTAACTCAAACTCATGTATTCGGGACATTGCAAAAAGAAAAAAAAAGTAGAACTCAGGGTTTACTAGTATTCAGAAAATGCCATTTTGGATACGCAGTGATCTTTGTGTGTCCAAAACTAAGCTTGCACTTTTACTTCAGGTGGGGAAACAATTCCTCAGTCATTGGTTCCCAAAACAGTCTGCCTCATAGGTGTAGTGAGATGCACCTAAATGTTTCCGTTCTTGCTTTTCCCAAATGCATGGGAGCTTCACTGCGGAGGAAAGCAGATCTTCAGCTGTTATTGTATTGTAAGTAGCAGCCTGTCCAACCTTCTGTCATCCACTATACGTACAACCTCACAACCCAACTGTGAACCTCAGAACTCTACTGTTTTATACAACTATGAAGTACATGAAGCTAGCTGACGCCGATGCTGTAACAATTAACTCGCCATTTATGAATTTTATTTTATAGCATGAAATATAAAGTTATATTTATTCAAATGATATATTTTACTCATAATCATTCTGTGCTGCTTTTTATTTTCGTTCTTAAAGCTTGTATATTGCTTTTTTATGATACAAAGAAATGTCAATAGATAAAAAATGCATTTGTTTGTACAATAAAGATGCTGATTTGGCAAAACGTCTGGACATCTTTGCTTTACTTATCCCAAAGAAATATGAATTGAAATGTTTGCGAGTTTGTGCATTACTGCTGATGTCCACTAGATGGAGCACATGCACAGCATACGTATTACTGCTAATTAAAATAGCAGCAATTTGTAGAGGTATTGCAACTACAGTTTACACTTTATAAGCACTTGAACAGAACCCGTTCATTTGAATAAACATTTTTGAAAATTATTCAAATGAATTTTGCAAATGACCCATCTATATATCTCTAAATATATCAGTCTAAAGTTTTGTCATGATGACATTGAAATTAGATTATATTTTATTGTCCCTGAAGGAAAATTTGTCTTGGACTTCAATGTGAATTCAAATGATTTAGACGATGTGTCAGATGGGCTACCAGCTGGTGGGACCGACGTTGATCTGGTAGACCTTAATCAAGCTGGTTAGAGCTGGCAAAACATTTTGGACCGGTAACAAACCGACCATGCTACCAATTCCTAAAGTCCAGACTGGCCATGAGGTGCTTTCACATGATTTTTCAAGCATAAAATAAATAAACAGTTCAAGTGAAAAGCAATGCCTGACTGCATTTATCACATTGAAATTAAATAAAATGTCAGTATATTTACATTTAGGAAGGTTGTTGCATCACAAAAACAGAAAGGCTGAGATTATAACAAGATCATTATAGTTAACAAAAACAAAAACCATATGTGACACTGGACATCCAAACCAGTCAGTTTTTTGAAATTGCGATTTATACATCATCTGAAGCTGAATAAATAAGCTTTCTGTTGATGTATTTGTTAGGATAGGACAATATTTGACCGAGATACAACTATTTGAAAATCTGGAACTGAGGGTGCAAAAAATGAGAAAATCACCTTTAAAGTTGTCCAAATTAAGTTCCTAACAATGTATATTACTAATCAAAAATTAAGTTGTTTATGGTAGGAAATTTACAAAATATCTTCATGCAGCATAATTACTTAATTTACTTAATATCCTAATGTTTTTTAGCATTAAAAAAAACAGTAATTTTGACCCATACAATGTATGTTTGGCTATTGCTACAAATATACCCATGCTACTTAAAGGATTAGTCCACTTCCAGAACAACAATAATTTACTCAGCCCCTTGTCATCCAAGATGTTCATGTCTTTCTGTCTTTAGTCATAAAGAAATTATGAGGAAGAAATTTTTGAGGAAAGCATTTCAGGATTTTCCTCCATATAATGGACTGCTATGGTGCCCTGATTTTGAACTTCCAAAATGTAGTTTAAATGCAGCTTCAAAGGGCTCTAAATCCCAGTCTTATCTAGCGAAACAATCTTTTTTTTTTTTCGAAAAATAAAAATTGTATACTTTTTAAGCACAAAAGCTCATGTATCACAGGCTCTGGGATGCGCATCCACAATGCTACGAATTGGTGATGGGTCATTCTTGAACGATTCGTTCATTTTGAACGAATTTTTAATGTGACTCGGGAAGAACGAGTTGTCTTGGGGAGTGATTCGTTCAGTTGCACATGTGCAATATCCAGTTGCAATGTCTTTTGGGGTTTTCGAGTCGTTCGTTCATTTTATGGGGCTGTCACGTGATGCAGATTTTGCTAAAATGAACGTAATGACTCGAAAAAAAAAAAAAAAAAAAAAAAGAGAAAACGAGACTCAAAGGTCAGAGTCGATAAAATGATCCGAACTTCCCATCACTACTACGAATCACATCTAAGTTCATCGTCTGTGTACTCTGGCTCAAAAAGGTAGAGTATGGCAAAAAACTCCATCTTATTTTCTGCTACAACTTCAGAATCGTCCGACATCGTTGTATCTTTTTGTTTGTAAACAGCGTTTGACTTACTTGCACTTTCTTAGTCTTTGTGTGTTAGCTTTGTAAACACTGGGTCTGTAGTTCTGCCTACGTTTCGACATGATTCAATAGTATATAGCGTCGTGAACGCGCATCCAAGAGCCTGTGCTACACGATCTTTTGTGTTTAAAAAGTATACAAATTTTTATTTTCTGAAAAAATGACCGATCGTTTCGCTAGATAGGACCCTTCTCCCTCGCTGGGATTGTTTAGAGCCCTTTGAAGCTGCATTTAAACTACATTTTGGAAGTTCAAAATCAGGGCACCAATGAAGTCCATTATATGGAGAAAAATCCTGAAATGCTTTCCTCAAAAACCATCATTTCTTCACGACTGAAGACAGAAAGACATGAACATCTTGGATGACAAGGTGGTGAGTAAATTATTTGTGAATTGTTGTTCTGGAAGTGGAGTTCTTCTTTTTGTGGTCATATACAGTAGTTACTAAAAAACTAAACTAACTAAACTTATTTTATTTTAGCAACATTTCATAGATTAGCTTAAAGCACTAAAATAACTAAAACTCAAATTTTATTAACAATTGATATAAATTAATAAAAACTGAAAAAAAATTAACAATAAATATAAGGTTTATCTATGCTAATACATTTACAAAATACATGTCACTCTTCTTCAAATCATAAAATTAGCAGATAAATTATTTAAATAGGTGCAGTAATTAAAATAAATAAATAAAAATAATATAAATGAACAAAAACTATATAGGCATATTTAGAAATATATGTTTAATATAAAGTAAAAATATAAATATTAATTCAAAATATTAATAAAAAATACAAGCAAACACTGAATTATAAGCTTTTATCCATGCTAATACATGTCACTCTTCTTCAAATCATAAAATCAGGAAATAAATTACATAAATAACCACATTAAATAAAAAACCTTGAACTAAAATTTAAATGTCAATTAATATAAATTAAGAAAAAAACTATACAGGAATATGTAAACATGTATATTTAATATGAAAACAGAAAAAATATGGATAAAATAAAAATCTAAATATTAATACAAAATATAAGTGAACACTGTATTAAAAGCTTTTACCTATGCTAATACATTTACAAAATATATGTCACTCTTCAAATCATAATATCAGCAAATGCATTATATAAATAGGCGCAGTAAATAAAATAACTAAAATAAAAATTTAAATAATAATTTATATAAATTAATAAAAACTATGTTGACATATTTAAAAATATATATTTAATATGAAAACAAAATATTAATTCAAAATATTAATAAAAAATCCAAGTGAACACTGGATTATAAGATTTCATCAATGCTAATACATTTACAAAATACATGTCACTTAACTTCAAATCATTATAAAATCAAATGTATTATATAAATAGGTACAGTAGATAAAATAACAAACTAAAATTTAATTAACAATTAATATAAATTCCTAAAAACTACACAGACACATTTAAAAATATATATTTAATATGAAATCAAAATATTAATTCAAAATGTTATTAAAAAATACAAGTGAACACTGAATTATAAGATTTCATCTATGCTAATACATTTACAAAATACATGTCACTCTTATTCAAATCATTATAAAATCAGCAAATAAATTATATAAATAGGCACAGTAAATAAAATAACTAAAACTAAAATTTAAATAACAATTAAGATAAATTAATACAAACTTATAGGCATATTTAAAAATATATATTTAATATGAAAACAGAAAATATACAGATCAAGTTATTATTTCAAAAATTAATACAAGTGATGCAATATGTTTTTCGTTTTCCCAAATTTTAATTTCAGGAGACAACAATTTTTCATCAGGGGCAAACTTTGCAAAACCTTTTTGTAAGATATACACTTTTACACATTTTATCACAAGTACATTTAAAGAATCTTTTTTTTAGAGTTGCATATACAAAAAGTTTGTCTTGTTTTCCTTAAGTGTTTTTTTCTTCTTCTTCTTCTTCTTCTTTTTTTTTTTTTTTTTTTTTTTTTATATTTGAATTTATTATAATTACATTTATTGTATTATATTGTTGAATGTTGAATCTGGATCTGCCATGTAATAGCATGTAAAGCTGATTTGGACATAAATTTAATTACAGCAACAACTGTTCCCCCATTGAAAATTGGCGGAGACATAACAATTTGAAATAACAAATTGAAATAACAATTAATATAAATTATTAAAAGATATATATATATATATATATATATATATATATATATATATATATATATATATATATATATGAAAACAGAATTTTAATTTTAATTCAAAATTTAAGTGAACGCTGATTTATAAGCTATTGTCTATGCTAATACATTTACAAAATCATCTCTTCTTCAAATCATTCTAAAATCAGCAGTAAATAATAATAATAATTATACCATATAAGACGTCTTAAAATAATCTCAAATAATCTTAAGAAACTAAAAATAAACACTGCATTTCTTCAAAGGAACATCAAAATTAAACAAACCTGTTACCCTACACCCCTTTCCACACATATTTCCAATGCTGCGTTCACAAAACAAGGAGACATATGCGAGCGACAGTATTGACCTAATTAATGATTGGTCATTCAATTATGAGGGCGGAACCTGGCGTCCACCCAGACGCCACGCAATTGGTCAAAGCTTCTGTCTATTAAAATGTATGGGTACAACACTTCCTGATGTCGATGCCCAGCTGTTGGCAAATGACCCGCATCTCCACCATCCGATAACATCGTCTCCACACACAGGACTGCCCTCACTGTTTGGCATCATACCTGCTCGAAACACGCTGCCTGCAATGACGACGGCCATGTACGGAGCAGAAGAACTGAAATAGGCTTAGAATTGCCCAGTGGATGAGAGTGAATCCTGTCAAATTGGATTTTTGTGTCCTTAAGGTCGTGCTGCAGTACAGCAACATAAGCTTCGCGTTGACCGGCGCGTACATCTCAACGGCGGGGACGAGGACACTGGCATATTTTCACTGACAGGTGAGTTGAACTGTACGTGCCGTTGGCATCTGTATCTGTATAGAGCATCAAGCGCAAATGAAAACAGCATCAGCAGGGATGGAGTTGCGTCACGGGGGGTCGTCTGCCTCTCTACCCAGCTGGGTACCACACTGTCAATATGATGCATGGCGCCATTACATCTAAAACAGCGTGCATATGCAGGATGCTCGTTGTCACGGTGTTATGTTTAGATGTTATGATACCATTTTGCTGTAAAGATACTGTTCTGTTTGATGTCTTATGCAAAGTGGAGGATTAAATAATAGATTTTTATGTGGTGGCTCATCAGTATTCAGAAATCTGCTCTGCTAGTTATACCTGCACTGTCATATTATGAAAACACCCATTACAAATATGAGATAGACGTTACATCTTTTTAAAAAGAGTGAGAATCTCAGCAATACTGTAACTGACAGGGTGATGACAGACAGTTTAAAGCAGCATACTCCCTGAAGCTGTTCTGCATTGTGCTTTTGTTGATGTGTATATGCTTATTTATAGGTTTGGAGAGTTTTTTGTATGGGGATTTTAGAAAGAACCAGCCTTCTGTGTTTGTTTACGTGGCTGATGTTATGGCCCAGAGAGACTACCTTGACTTTGGAAAGTACCTGTGTTTATGTGTTACAGTAGTTGTACTTTCACATTGCAGTGTGGAAAGGGCTGGGAGTCCAAGGTACATATTATACATCCAGTTTATGTAAGTGCGTTACATTTAGGATTATAGAGAAACTGTGATGAGTGATACGCATCAATATAGGCTCTTATTCTTAACCGAGTATTAAAAATGTACATGCAATTAAAATTATATTTGACACTGAAATTAAACTGCTTGTTTATTATTTAAAAAAAAAACAAAAATTAAAAAAATTTATTTTTATCAAAATACCTGATACAACATCTGACTGTGCAAGTAATATAAATACTTAATGAATTATTAATAATTGAATTAATAATGGATGTTTCTATTGGTTCACACACCTATAACAGTTTATTAATTTTTTTAGTTCGTTTACTGATCCCACAGTAGAGTATCTTCTGTCTTTTTTCAAAGGTTAATAAAATATGTCATTACACATTCTACAGCAGTGGTGCTCAACTTTGTTGACATGAGGGCCCCCCATTGTCCAACACAATATTCGAAGTTCCCTTATATAAGATATTTCCTCTGATATTTCCTCTGATATTTCTGCTGTAATGATGACAAAGTTGCTTATTTTCAAATTTTTTGATCTTAGATTTTTTGTTGTTATTTTAATTTATAATTAATTTATTAATAGTTCACCCAAAAATTAAAATACCCCATGATTTACTCAAGCTATCCGAGGTGTATATGACTTTACTCTTTAAGACAAATACATTTGGATTTATATTTAAAAAAGTCCTGGCTCTTCCTAGCTTTATAATGATAGTGAATGGCTGTTGATATTCAATAATCCAATAGTGCATCCATCCATTATTAAAATTGCTCCACACGGCTCTGGGGGATTAATAAAGGCCTTCTGAAGTGAATCGATCCTTTTGTGCAAGAAAAAAAAAACACATTTAAGACTCTATAAACCTTAATCTCTAGCTTCCACTAACTGTTGTACAAGTGTTCACAAGAAGGCATTCCAGCGGATGATGCACGTAGGCGTAGCGTAAGCTCGGGTGAGATTATGGTAGTCTCACGAGAACAAGTTTTGTTTACAGAAGCAAAGAAAGCAGAAGGTTTACAAAGTTTTAAATATGGATGTTTTTCTTATAAAAACATGTCAATTTGTTTCAGGCCTCTCTTAACCTCCAGGAGCCGTGTGGAGTACTTTTTATTAGAGATGCACCAATTGAAATTTTCTTGGCCAATTCCGATTTCTGATTTTTGTGACCAGATTTCTGAAGTGTGACCTGCCGATTTGGATTTTCTTTCTATATGCAAACAAAAATCTATACTTTTTATGGTGCAGAAAAAAAAAAAACGCATAATAACAATTCCCCCAATCTGGACTAAGTTACAGATGTTCTCTCACTTAAACAACTCTCAAAATAAAGTGCTCTGTGACTGGAAAAAGTTTATAAATGGTAATTTTTCCCTAACCTTATTAAATGTGTCATCTTTCATATCAGATTCTTACATTGTTTCAATTAGTTCAGTTGAAATGATGAGAAACTGTAGATTTGTTACCATTAACAAACTCCATCTTTCCAGAAACAGAAGAAACAGAAGCTGCACCTGGAGTGGCATTAGATGTATTTACACAGATTGTTTGATGAAGTTCAGGTGCCATAAATGCATTTAGACTGCAAAATTGCATAAATAATGCATAAATAATTTTATAAGAATAATGTTTTAAATATTTTTTGAACATACAAATAAGAAATGTTGGGAAAAAGGCAATGATACTTTTAAATATGAAATCAAACCACCAGTAGGTGACGGCAGATGACCGTTTGAATAGGTGAGTCATTTAGTCCTTCATTCA
Source organism: Cirrhinus mrigala (assembly GCA_036247105.1). Taxonomy (NCBI): domain Eukaryota; kingdom Metazoa; phylum Chordata; class Actinopteri; order Cypriniformes; family Cyprinidae; genus Cirrhinus; species Cirrhinus mrigala. Next base: position 23,585,204 of record CM070014.1, read on the forward strand.
GCAGATTCGTTCAAATCGCTGATTCATTCAGAAATGGGGCAACTGTTTTTATGAATGGGTTGCTGAATCATTGACTCATTTGATTAGTTCGAAAACATGGATTCATTCAGTAATGAAACATCGCTTTGTGTTGCTCAGAGACACACCACAGTTCTGTTATGGCTTTGACTGGAACTGATTCATCAACGAAATTGAGCAAAAACAGTCAATTTTGTGTCTAAAATGTATGTCACTTAATTTAATAAATTTCTTGTTTATTAAACTACTGTTGTATAAAATCAGCATCACACTGCAGTCGTACTGATATTCAGGGAAACGCTGTGCAATGTTGCTTACCTAAATTATATATTGTAAATGTCTTTTTTTTTTTTTTTTTTTTTTTTTAACCACACTATGCATCTAGGTTATAACTTTCTGTGAGAGCTGTTGCGCTAATTTGTTTTGATTTCTGCACGAGTGTTTCTCACACACTCACTCATCTGGCACAACGTAAATAAATTATCAGTCGGCGTAAGTGTGACGTCAGAACGGAACTGGAATTGGCAAGACTGACTGGCTGGTCACCGGTCCGGGCCGATCATGTGGAAAATTGGCTAATTCCGGTCCCTGGCCGGTCAATCAGTGCATCTCTACTTTTTATGATGGATGGATGCACTGTTTTAGGCTTCAAAATCTCAACACCCATTCACTGCCATTATAAAGCTTGAAAGAGCCAGGACATTTTTAATATAACCGTGATTGTATAGACGGAAAGAAGGAAGTCATATACATCTAGGATGGCTTAAGGATGGCACTGTTGAATACTACACTTTCTTTTGACATTTCAATAAAGAAGCACCAAAATATCAGTTTTGTAGCAGTTTTTGTACTTCGTCTGTAATAAGTTTGTTTTGAGTTTTCCCAAATTTTAATTTCATGAGACATTTATCAGGGCAAACTTTGCAAGACCTTTTTGTAAGATAGACACTTTTACACATTTTAATACAAGTACATTTAAAGAATCTTTTTTTGTTAGAGTTGCATATACGAAATTAATTATTTTTTTTGCACACATTTGTTGAATGTTGAATCTGCATCTGCCATGTAATAGCATGTTAAGCTGATTTGGACATAATTTTAATTACAACAACAACTGTGCCCCTGCGAATGCCCGTATAGTGGATGAGAACCTCTAAACTACAGAAATTGCTCCAAAAAACAAAAAACAAAACAAACAAAAAAAAATGACATAAGTAGCCATCTGATTATTTTTTCCAAGTTTTACAAATAGTTGAGAATAAAGTTTGTAAAGTTATATTAAGTTTCAAAGACACAGTTTGTCCTGTAGGTTTTTATGCACCTTTGGCTGTTAAAGAATTATAATATAGCTTTATATTATTTTCATTTTAACATTAATAACTTTCATTACATTTAATACTATGATCAGTAGTTAATGTGCACTCAAATAGTTATGAAACTGATCCATATACTGTTATAAATATTAATAATTCAAAATATGCTCAAAAATGCCTTACCTGTTAAATGTAATGTTTAATGGATTCACATGACATTAAAATTTTATGAAAGTTATGAGTAGCCAAATACTGCAGAGCTTGCAGACCTTTTTTTTGGCATCATATTAAAGTATTGCATTTTGTTTTTTCCCCTTTACTTATTTTTACTTATTTAACAACATTGACAATGTTTTCTTCTCACCATATAGGGGTGTGACTTGCGTAATTTACCAGTGAAGTTAATTTGCTTTTAGTATATTTAACATAGTAGATGTGTTCTTTCTTGTCCTCCACATTGTGTTTCTCATTAGCTTTGTATTGCTTCTGTATTTAATGTTTAGAGTCGATGGCAAACTTTCAAGTGCGTGCTAGGGTAGCCAAAAATCTGCTACGCTATATTGTGTTGTTTTGTTGTGTTACGCCTCCGTGAAATCTGCTGTCTGCTGCAAGTGCTGATGAGGAAATCTGTTATTGTTTCAGGAGCAACCTTGTGTTTTCTGTTTGTTTGAGACCTTAGAGTTCCCGGAGCTCGACTGGTAAAGCAAAATATTAACAATGACAAGGTTATCATGGGTTCAATTCCCAGGGAGCAGCAGATATTGATAAAGCATATAAATTGAATGCACTGTAAGTCACTTTAGATAAAAGCATCTGTCAGATGAAATGTTGTATTGTTGAGATCCATACTTTTGTTACCAGAAAAAAAAAGATGTGCTATACAGTGGGTCCTCTGGAGTCAGGGGCAAGAAACATTGCCAGTGTTGAACATGTCGGACATCCAATGTGGCAGATTGTTGCCTGCAGACTGCTCTGCCCTCGTGTGTATGATATAAAAAATATGAACACATTACAGCTCTCAGTTGCCATAGAAACTATAACTGTCTTAGCAGTGAGTGCTTCAGCTGAATCTGTTTCTTAGATGAAATGGGGCAAAAACACACCTGTGAGTCTGTAGGGAGCAAAATTATTACAAGAACAATTGTAGTTTTAATGTCTGACTAACGCAGGATTTACAAAACGCTTGCTCTTGAAAGATGGCTCAGTACCCAGTTTATTTTACCCAGCTGGCTCAACTGAATCACAACCTGTAAGTATGGTAAATAATAATTGTTCTTATTTTCTATTGAGCGTTCAAAATACAGAACTATGATAATGTGCGTATTGTTTCTGACACATTCTGTATGCAGTAGACCAATCACAACAGACTGGGCCATCTGACCAATCAGAGCAGAGTGGACTCACTGGAAGGAGGGGTTTAGAGAGACTGAATCTTTGAACTGCTTCAAATGAATTGTTTGAGAATCACTGGAAAATTAGGTGATATTAAAGTGTCCTTATTATGGATTATGAAAAGTTCATATCTTGGTTTTACAGGCTGACATGCATGCAAGGTCAAAAAACACTTTCATTGTCTTGTAATATGCATTTATTTTTACTTTATTTGCTCAACGACTCCCAAATGGTTTGCGCAACGATTCATTTGTTGAAACCCGCTTCTTTGCGTGATGCTAATCTGTGGTAATTGGTCCGATGGCCAAGTCTGTTGTGATTGGTCTACTCCACTGTTAAAAAAAAAATAAAATAAAATGTTGTTTCAACTTAAAATAATTTGTTACCCCGCTGACTTAAATTTTTTTTGTTTAGTCAACTAAAATATTCCAGTTGTCACTTAAATTAACATTAAGTAACTTAAAATTTCAATTTGACTGAACAAAAAATTTTAAGTCAGCGGGTAACAAATTAAATTTATTTAAAACAACTTTCTGAAAGATTTTTTTTTAGAGTGTGCGTGCAAAGCATGTCGGAAACGGAACGCCCGTCACCATTACATTAAACACCCAAACAGCCATGGTATTCATTAGCCCAACGCAGAAATGAATTGATAAAGCACTGCAGTTTGTACACTTAGGATTCGATTTAAAATCGACTTGTTTAAATGACTCGGAGTTGACTCTTTCCTTTGAGAGGCAATAGCTTTATACATGGTGCACTTTCAGATTTAAAACTTTGCAGGATATTTTCATTCACTTAGAGCTGTGTTATACACTGCATGAAAGGTAATTTTCAAAAATCCATAATAGGGGCACTTTAACACACTCTGTTAGCTTAGATAATTTAGAAGTTTAACCTGGTCTTGTTGAAATATACAGTATCATCAGCAAAACAATGGAAGCTAATCCCATATTTTCTAATAATATTACCAAGGGGCAACATGTATATTGAAAGTAGCAAAGGGTCTAGGACAGATCCTTGTGGCACGCCATACTGGCATTAACTGAGATGATTCCCCGTTTAAACAAAGTGATAGCGGACGAACAGGTAGGATTTTAAACCAGTGTTGCCAAGTCTGTGGTTTTCCCGTGGAATTGGGCTACTTTAACAACGGGTTGTTTTTCATGTCTGCGGGTTAAAGTGACCCCAGTAACGTAATATTTAGCCCCTGGAATGTTAATTTTACCAGGGGAATCCTGCCAAAAAAACATGTATTTTACCCCCCTTAATGCGAAAATTATTATTATTATTATTTTTTTATTTTTTTTTCCGGAGGACCCCCCTCAAAACGCGATTGGGCTAGTTTTGAGCAGCAATTGGAAGGGTTTTGTTGTGAAAACCTGGCAACCCTGTTTTAAAGCCTGCCCTTGAAAACTTACATAGTTTTGTAATCAATCTATGAGTATTTGATGATCTATGTGTCGCATACAGCACTATAAGATCAAGTAAAACTAGCAATGAGATGCAGTCTTGATCTGACTCAGGAAGCAAATTTTTCATAGATATAATTTTTTTGCTAACATTTTTCTAAAATTTTAGAAATAAAAGGAAGATTTGAAATGGGTCTTTAATTTGCCAGTTCATAGGATCTAGTTGTGGTTTCTTAATGAGAGGCTCGATAACTGCCAGCTTGAAGGGTTTTGGGACGTGATATAGAGATAACAATGATTTGAAAATATTGAGAAGCAGTTCTTCTGTTACACGTAACAACTCTTTTAGTAATTTAGTGGGTACAGAATCTATTAAACATGTTTTTGGTTTAGGCGCAGTGATACAATTATTTAACTCTTCCTGTACTGTGGTTGTAAAGCAGGGGTGTCCCTGCTGCTGTCCTGTTTCGCTCCAACCCCAATTAGACACAACTAAACCAGTTAATCAAGCTCTTACTAGGAATACTAGAAACTTCCAGGCAGGTTGAGGCAATTTGAAGCTAAACTCTGCAGGACACCGGCCCTCTAGGACGGAGTTTGGGCGCCCTGTTTGTAACCAACTACAATGACTTCTGCATCTGAAAACCTTGCAATGGTAAAAAGGGTCCATTATATTATTATGTAAATACTTTACATAATACTTTACAAGTATTTTAAAGGGTTACCATAAAGTTAGTATACGTCAGTTTGAGAAATTATTTTTAAAAGAGACAGATTTTAATTTTTGGCACTTTTATTAATTGCAAAGTAAAAACAGGACAGTGATTTATGGGGAAAAGATGACCACTATAGGTTATTGTGTCAGAGCATGTGTGCTAACTGTGCTAGGGTTCAACAATCATTTATAATTGTTCATCTGAGTTTGTCTTTGGTTTTAGGCCTAGTTCTTTACGCAGCTGATCCATCTTTTCCAGCTCACTGCTTATGCTCAGCACATCAGCATTCATCATCAAAAATGCAGAAGAACTTTCAGTGGGAATTCTGTAGTTTTTCTCCACCACCAGTGAAAAGCCACCAGGCAGAAAGTACTTCACAGTGCTGGTCCTGGTCCAGCTGTCATGCATCTGAATCCGGGCCATGTTCAAAAAGTTCTTCATGGTCATACTTTGCAGATCATTATGGGTCAGGGGAAGCTGGAGACACTTTGTGAGATGCAGCATGATGGAGCATGGGTCGCTTAGTTCTGTGTATGCAAGAGATGTATCCAGTGTTCTCTGAACTTGGCTTTTGGACATGGCCTTTTCAGGACACTCAAAGTCAGCACCTGTTTCTGATTTTTCTTCATGTGATGAGTTAAGTATTTTGGTTTTCTTTTCTTCATAATGTCCAGCTTCCAGCTTTTTGATGTGGTATGATTGAGCATGATTAAGCTGTTGTTCTTCTGCCAGGATCAGTCCCCATTGGCCGTTATGCTGATTCAACCAAGTCTGTGTAGAAGCCAGTTGGAAGCTGTCAGTATCATAGTAGTACTCTACGTCTAAGGTTTCCCCCACACAGCGGGCGCCCATTTCCTTGAGGCGATGCTCTGTCTGCTCTCCCAGCTCATACTCCATCTTCACTGGAACCCGCATGATGTCTTCAAATACTTTGGGACTTTCATCCTCTCTCATTTTATTTAGAAACATCAGTTTGAATTCAGAATTTGAGTTTTACTTTTACTTTTTTACTAGTGCAAGGCAGAATCTGAATAGTTTTAATTGTATTTGTCAGACTGGCTTGCAATGTGATGGTGTATGTGAAAAAACAGCAGTCAAATTCAATTACCTAGAGAGATAATTACAGAGAAATAAATAGAGCATGTGAATTACATTTCTAAGCTGAACTAATTTAAAACAGTTTAGCATTTGACCAGTAACTCAGAAAAACAGACATCACTGTATTCCAGGTTATTCTTTGCTCTAGTGATTTTAGTGTTATCCTAGATTCTGATTGGTTACATGTGATGGAAAAACAGTATATTTGCACATTGTCCATGCAAACTGACTGACTGCTGCTGCAAATGGACTTTTTTGTTAGCAGAAACTTTAAGTTAATCTAATTTAATTGGAATAGTACAATTTCAACTCCGGTCAGTGTTTCAAGTTCAAGTAGGTACACTACCATTCAAAAGTTTTTGAACAGTAAGATTTTTAATGTTTTTTAAAGAATTCTCTTCTGCTCACCAAGCCTACATTTATTTGATCCACAATACAGGAAAAGCTGTAAAATTGTGAAATATTTTTGCTATTTAAATAAACTTCTTTCCATTTGAAAATATTTAAAAATGCTACATTTTCAGCATCATTACTCCATTACTCTTCAGTGTCACATAATCCTTCAGGAAATCATTTTAATATGCTGATTTTCTGTTCAAGAAACATTTATTATTGTTTAATATTATTATTATCAATATTGAAAACAGTTGAGTACATTTTTCAGGACTCTTTAATGAACAGAAAGATCCAAAGATCAGCATTTGTCTGAAATAAAAAGCTTTTGTAACATATTATACATTATACCTTTCGAAAGCTTGGGGGAGAATTTATAGAAATTAATACTTTTAGGATGCTTTAAATTGATCAAAAGTGATGATAAAGGCATTTATGTTACAGAAGATTTCTATTTCAGATAAATGCTGTTCTATTGAACTTTCTATTCATCAAAGAAACCTGAAAAAATTCTACTCAGCTGCTTTCAACGTAATAATAATAATAATAATAATAATAATAATAATAGTAATAATAAAGTTTTTGAGCAGGAAATCGGAATATTAGAATGATTTCTGAAGGATCATGTGACTGGAGTAATGATGTTAACAATTCAGCTGTTTTTGTTGTACTTCGGATCAAATAAATGCAGGCTTGGTGAGCAGAAGAGACTTCTTTAAAAAAAGATTAAAAATCTTACTGTTCAAAACCTTTTAACTGGTAGTGTCAATCTTGAAACTTAAGAGTGATACAAGACCCCTCTATACTTTGTCAGGGTACAGATCCCTCTGTCAGGGTTTATTTTATCATTATGACTGACTGAATTATACATTATGCCTTGTGTATCTGTCTGAAACGACAATTAAGCATTTGTTCAAAACAAATATAGTGTTAAATTCAGTGTTTGTTTTATTAAGCAAGTTACCTTATCTGCAGGGCTGTGTACCACCAAACAATCCAAAATGCTTTGTAGGTTGCAGTTTGGCTAAAGTTTTCTTTTTAGCTGTGTTGTAGATACAGTCTGTGTCTATGGTTACTGATACAATGCATTGGAAGCTCTAATTTTATACTTTCTATTCATCAAAGAATACTCAAAACATGTATTACTGCTCACTGTTATCAGCACAATTGTTTTCAGCACTGATAATTGGAAAGGTTTCATGAGAGCCAAATCAGTATATTAGAATGATTTCTGAAAGATCATGTCACACTGAAATAATGGCTGCTGAAAATTCAGCTTTGAGACATTTTGTAATATATAACAATGTAGAAAACAGTTATTTTAAATTGTAATAATATTTCACAAAATTGCAAACAAATGCAGCCTTGGTTAGCATTAAAGTCTTTCATATTAACGTTTATTTTAGAAACATGAATAAATTTTACCAACCCCAAACTTTGGAACAGTGGTGTAGCTAGTATAAGTGTAATGTAGTGGCATTAGGCATTCACAAGCAAGCCATATGGACAAATGCAGCCCCGCCTGTAGACAGCAAACATGAGTGCTAACAGTATTGACTGAATTCTTCACACTCGATTACACTAGTTAAATGCTGCTGCTTTCAAGTAAACAGTGAGTTTATCCATGCCTCTGGCTGGGATATTTAACTTTGAAACACTATCAGTCATGAAGCATAAAAACCTCACAATTCTATTTGTTTATATACATTTAATATTTTTTTCTATAGCTAATATATATAATTGTGAAACCAACCTTGATGAAAGTTTGTGTTAGAGTCTGATGCACAGCTACACCCTGGTGAATGATTTGTATTTTACTCATAAAGTCAGAGTTTATTGAACTCATAATGATCATAACGTCTTTCTTCCTGTTATCTCTCTTTCTCTTTCAGTATTACTAAAGAACCACCGCTTGGGATGGCCTTCACCAACCCTGCCATGCAGATATTAGCCATGTGAAAGATCTGGAAAAACAAAATGGGTATGCAAATCTACACATATTGTTAGTTGTTGTACAAATAAATGTTTGCTAATGGGATCATGTAATGAAATACCATTTTGAAATTTGATATACTATGTAAAGTTTAAAAATTCAACTTTACTTCAGACAGAGGGTTAGACATGACCATGAAAAAACTATATGATGACTGTTTTTCATGCAAAAACATTGACTAACATTGTAAGTCGATCTCAGGGAAAATAAAATTAGAAAAATGTACGATATGTCCACTTAGAAAAATTTAAATTAGATAATGTAATATTAAAGCTCATGTTTTTTCCTCATGTTTGAGCCTCATTACTTACAGTCATGGCCAAAAATATCGGCACCCTTGCAATTCTGTCAGAAAATGCAACACTTCTGTCAGAAAATTGTTCCAATTGCAAATGTTTTGGTATTCACGTGCTTCTTGTTTTTGTTTGCACTGCAACAACACAAAAAAACTGAGAAGAAAAATCTAATTTGATAAAATGTCTCACAGAACTCAAAAATGGACTAAGACAAAATTTTTGGCACCTTTTTAAAATTGTAGGAAATAATTGCTTTTCAAGCATGTGATGCTCCTGTAATTTGTATTTAGACACACCTGTGGCAGGTAACAGGTGTGGGCCATATAGTAATCACACTTGCAACCAGTTAAAATGGAGAAAAGTTCACTCAACATTTGTGTTGTGTGTCACACTGAGCATGGAGAAAAGAAAGAAGTGTAAAGAGTTGTTTGTGGATTTGACGGAAAAAATTGTGGAAAAACATGGGCAATCTCAAGGCTACAAGTCCATCTCCAGAGATCTTAATGTTCCTGTGTCCACTGTGCGCAATATCATCAAGAAATTTACAGCCCATGGCACTGTGGCTAACCTCCCTGGACGTGGATGGAAAAGCAAAATTAATGAAAAATTACAACAAAGGATTGTTCGAATGATGGATAAAGAACCCCAGTTAACTTCCTAAATTCATGCTGATCTGCAGACACAGGGTACAACAGTGCCAGCATACACTATCCATCGAAAAGGGACGCTATGGTAGGAGACCCAGGAGGACACCACTGCTGACACAAAGGCATAAAAAACCAAGACTGGAGTTTGCCCAAACTTATATGACAAAACCACAATCCCTCTGGGAGAACATACTGTGGACAGATGAGACAAAAGTAGAGCTTTTCAGTAAAGGACATCATGGCACTGTTTACAGAAAAGAAATGAAAAAGAACACAGTCCCTACAGTCAAACATGGTGGAGGTTCAAAGATGTTTTGGGGTTGCTTTACTGCTTCTGGCACTGGATGCCTTGACTGTGTGAATGGTATCTTGAAATCTGATGATTACCAAAGAATTTTGGGGCACAACGTAGTGGCCAGTGTCAGAAAGCTGCGTCACCACCAGAGGTCATGGGTCTTCCAGCAGGACAATGACCTGAAACACACTTCAGAAATGATTACAAACAAAGCGCTGGAGAGTTATGAAATGGTCAGCAATGAGTCCAGATCTGAATCCCATAGAACAGCTGTGGAGAGAGCTCAAAACAGCAGTTGGGAGAAGGCATCCTTCAAATCTGAATGACCTGGAGCAGTTTGCAGAAGAAGAGCGATCCAAAATTCCAGTAGAGAGGTGTAGGAAACTCATTCATAGTTACAGGAAGTGATTGCTTTCAGTTATTTTTTCCAAAGGGGGTGCTACCAAATATTAAAGGAGAAGTCCACTTCCAAAACAAAGATTCACATATAATGTACTCACCCCCTTGTCATCCAAGATGTTAATGTCTTTCTTTCTTCAGTCGTAAAGAAATAGTTTTTTCTCCATATAATGGACTGATATGGTGCCCCGATTTTCTGCAGTTTAAATGCGGCTTCAAATGATCCCAAATGCGGTTGTAAACAATCCCAGCCGAGGAAGAAGGGTCTTACTCTGCCTGGACTGTTTTTGTTCTGGTTCATGACAGTTAGGGTATGTCGAAAAACTCCCATCTCATGTTCTCCCTCAACTTCAAAATCGTCCTATATCGCTGTTCTACCTATATTGTTAAGGTTGTTTGATCTTCTTTGCATGTTCACTTTGCAAAGACTGTGTCAGTACTTCTGCAGCGATGTAGGATGATTTTGAAATGATTTTTGAAGTTGAGGGAGAAAATGCGATTGGAGTTTTTTGACATACCCTAACTGTCTTGAGTCAGAATACAGTTCAGGGAGAGAAAGACAAGACAAGCGTTTAAGATAAAAAAAAAAAAAAAAATGCGTTTACAACCGCATTTGGGATCGTTTGAAGTCGCATTTAAACTGCATTTTGGAAGTTCAAAATCGGGGCACCATATCAGTCCATTATATGGAGAAAAATCCTGAAATGTTTTCCTCAAAAAACATAATTTCTTTACTACTGAAAAAAGAAAGACGTGAACATCTTGGATGACAAGGGGGTGAGTACATTATATGTGAATATTTGTTTTGGAAGTGGACTTCTCCTTCAAGTTAAGGGTGCCAATAATTTTGTCCAGCGCATTTTTTGGGTTCTGTGTGGAATTGTATCAGATTCGACTTTTCTGTTTTTTTTTTTTTGTTTGTTTGTTTTTTTTGTGTTGTCCTAATGCAAGCAAAAAAAAAAATAAACATGAGTACCAAAACATTTGCAACTGCAACAATTTTCTGAGAGAAGGGTTGCATTTTCTGACAGAATTGCAAGGGTTGCTGATATTTTTGGCATGACTGTACATGTACAATATCAAATAGCACTTAATAAAAACTGCTCTGCATAACACAGTAACTTTTTCCCTTCCTGTCTGTCTGTCACACACTTTTTCTTGATATCTCAGTGCTGAAACTGCTCTTTTATAACTTGAGCTGAATATGCTGAGATCATCTCTTCTAGCTTATTGCTTTACGTAATTTTTTCTAGTAATGAGCACATAGGGTGGCACAGTGTTATTTTATTATCATTGAGATACTGTTATAGTTTTTATGAGTATTTTGAATTAGTTTTTATTTGTGTATTATAATTTTAAAGTTTTAGTGATTTTGTGTTTTGTCATTTTATTATTTTTTTAATAAGTCTGTGGTTTGTTTTATTTCAATAAATATTTATTTTAAAAAATAATTGTGTGTTTTTTTTATAGTGAAGTTTTTTGTTTTAGTTACCTATAATAACTCTGGTGTGGCAAGTTGGACTTGGGAAATTGCAAAAAAAAAAAGAAAAAAAAAGAAAGAAAAAAAGGAAAGAAATTAAACTACAAATAGTAAACATTTAGAACAATGAAAATGTAATGGAGTTAATTTCAGAATACTTCTGGCCTTGTGCTTTTTTGATAACAGTAATACATTTCAGTGCTTTAAGGACATATTTCTCTAACATTGTACAGTAAACAGTATTTGAAAATGTTGGGTGGCCATTTACTATCAAACTAAAAATCTAAATCCTGAAGTACAGCCAGCTGGGATCCACTGTTTTTTAAGGTAATAATCTGCAGATACTATTTCTGTTGCCTGTGCACTTTAATACTGGACTGAATTAGGCCAGACTGAAATATTTCATGAAACGGTACATAGTAGAGCAGCTCTGCAGGGTCTTTTCATGACATGGCTATGATATGGATATGGCTCATTTGAACAAGAAATGGCTGTCTGGCAGAATGTAGGGCAAACGCAGGAGTCATGTTGAGGGGAGAGATGCTGCATTTATAGTGAAGACCTCCCTCTACTGGCTATATTATGCATTGCTCCTTAGAACAAGCAGATCCCAAATACAAGGGCACAGTATGTTAAACAACAATGATGATCATAAAAATACTGTATTAGTCATAATTTAATAGGCTTGATAAAACAAATCTGTTTTCTAAGTTGCCGAATACATCTGTTTAGGCATGAAATAAGGTGTAATGTATGTGCTTGTGTCTTCCAGGGATGGCTGAGAGGTCGTGTGTGGCGGTGAGCAGCTGAGGTCGGCTGTGATCTGGGTCTTCACTTCTGACTGAGAGCATGTACAGGAGGAATGGACTCCCTGCCAGCGTCAGCATCACCTCCCGCCACACACAGGTATGCCATACACATTCTGTTTGTTTACTAAAGAGTTCAACTATGACCGTTATACCTGGCAACCAATTTTATGCATAGCTGTGCCATGGATTTATGTATTTTCAAAAAGATTGGTAAATAAGGATAATCAGCTAAAGCATCAGCACTGAACATTAAACTGTGCATAATGGATTATACAGTGTCTTGCAAAAGTATTCATACCCCTTAATTTTTCCACGTTTGATTATGTTGCTAACTTATGTTAAACTCCTTTAAATTACTTTTTTTCCCCACATCAATCTACACTCCATACACCATAATGGCAAAGCAAAAAACTGTTTTTTAACATCTTTGCTAATGTATTAAAAATAAAAAACTAAGATGATTCCATTGCATAAGTATTCATAGTAGAATAAAAACTCAGTGCACCAAACCCCGTCCAGAGCATTCAGAACCTCAGACTGGGTAGAAGGTTCACCTTCCAACAGGACAACGACCCTAAGCACACAGCAAGAGTGACTCATAGACAACTCTGTGAATGCCTGGGCTTGAACCCAATCAAACATTTCTGGAGAAACCTGAAAATGTGTCTACCTCCATCCAACCTGACAGAGGTTGAAAGGGGAAGACATGAGGAGAAGAATGGCAGATAACCGCCAAATGCGGATGTGCAAAGCTTGTCGCATCATACCCAAAAAGTTTTGAGGCTGTAAAGGTGCTTCAGCTAAGTACTGAGTTAAGGGTATGAATACTTATGCAATGTACTTATTTCAGTGTTTTATTTTTAAGAAATTTACTAAGGTGTGACAATTCTGTTTTTGTTTTGTCATTATGGTGTATGGAGTGCAGATTGATGTGGAGAAAAAAAAGTAATTTAAAGCAGTTTAGTATAAGGCTGCAATACAAAACATGAAAAAAATGAAGGGGTATGAATACTTTTGCAAGGCATTGTAAATGAGAGATTTATTGCAGGTGATTGTTATAGCCTCAGTGGTGCGTGTGATTGCTCAGCCACTGATTGGGGTCGCTGTTGAGTCTGAACTGAATGCTGTGTACAGCATCCAAGTTAGATCACATGATATTGGCTTGCTGTGGGGAATCAGATCAAATCAGAGAAATAGCAGCTTGTTGGCCCATCAGTGCTGATCAGTTCAAACACATACTGGCAGGATGCTGCTCCAGTGGCACAGTGTTACGTCATTGACATACCATGTGAACTCAAACTCAGGGATTGCTCAGAAAATGTGACACATTGTGTTTTCCAGTTATAGGTTCATAAAGTCTATTTTTTTAACCGTTTTTGTGTTGCCCAATTGTAATTTTTTTTTCAGCGTAGATTCTGCAAATTAAACTAACAGTTAGGAATTTAATTGCAGCAGTGATGCATATTGCCTCAATTTTCTTAGAGGCCATTTAGTTTATTTGGAAATAATGTGTGAGTTTATGGTTGGCTTAGTCTAGTTGTTTTGAACAATAACCTTCAGCTGACGTATTTTAAATAAATAGTTTACCCAGAAATGAAAATGAAAACCTCTTGTTGTTCCAAACCTGTGTATGTTTCTTTCTTATGCTGAACACAAAATAAGATGTTCTGAAGTATTTTGAAGAACCAAACAGTTGTTGGTCCCCATTGATCTCCTTAGTAGGGGAAGAAATACTATGGAAGTCAATGGGGAACATCAACTGTTTGATTACCAGCATTCTTCAAAAGATCTTCTTTTAGATTCAACATAAGAAAGAAACTCATACAGGTTTGGAATGACATGAGGGTGAGAAAATTATGACAAAATTGTAAATTCTGGGTGAACTATCCCTTTAGGTCAACACATTACTGTTGTGAAACCTCATCAGTGTTGGCTAGCTAGAAAACATCACATTGTGGTTGCAGATATTTATTTTTTAAACAAATGTTTGTGTGTGTAAAGCATTAGAGCACATATCGAAGAGAAATAAATGTAAGATGCAGAAGAGAAATAGGCTAAAGAAATAGGAGATCATGAATATTTATTTTAAAAAATGTAAGTCTTGCTTAATGATTCAGCAGAGAAACCATTTATGTCCCCAAAATAAAAAATACTAGTAATTTGTAACATTACAGACCAAGAAAAATGATCTCCGGTTAAGAAAGAAGAATGATTTCACAGCCTACCCTTGAGACCATCCATTCTTACATCCATGAATACAGATACAGTGTACTAAAGTTTGATAATACGTGCTACCATTTGTAAAGTTTTTGAAATATTGCAATTTAAAAATAACTTACAATTTAAATTAACTTTCCCATTTTAAAATGTAGTTCATCTGCTGGAAAATCTGTATTTTCAGCATCATTACTTCAATCCTTAGTCTCACATGATCCTTTAGAAGTCATTCTAATATGTGACCCTGGACCACAAAACCAGTCATAAGGGTAAATTTTTTGGAAATCATCAAAAAGATTTTATCATATAAAAGCTGAATAAATAAGCTTCCCATCGATGTATGGTTTGTTAGGGTAGGACGATATTAGATACAGAGATACAACTATTTGAAAATCTGGAATCTGAGGGTGCAAAAAAAAAATCTAAATACTGAGAAAATCACCTTTAAAGTTGTCTAAATGAAGTTCTTAGCAATGCATATTACTAATCAAAAATTAAGTTTTGATATATTTATGGTAGGAAATTTACAAAATATCTTCATGGAACATGATCTTTACATAATACCCTAATGATTTTTGGCATAAAAGGAAAATCGACGAATTTGACCCATCCAGTGTATTTTTCGCTATTGCCACAATTATATCCGTGCAACATAAGACTGGCTTTGTGGTCCAGTGTCACGCTGATTTGCTGCTCAGGAAACATTTCTTATTATTTTCAGTGTTGATGAATAAAAAAAAGTTTAAAAGAACAGCATTTCTTTGAAATGGAATTCTTTAGTAACATAATAAAAGTCTTTACGGTCACTTGTGATCAATCTAATGCATCCTTGCTGAATTAAAGTATTACGTCCAACCCCCCCAAAAAAAAAAGAAAAAAAAGAAAAGATAACAATCTTATCTTACTGACTTCAAACTTTTGAACGGTAGTGTGCTCATTGAATAGTAATAACCCGAAATGAGGCCACATGAACAAATCTTTCAGCAATTAAGGGTGCACACAGAGCAGATAAGACACTGAGAAGATAAGACTGAGATTGTACATCAGTACGGATATTACACTGGATGGAATGGGGGGACTTCAAAGGAGATCTGTCAGGATAATTTGCTGAGGAGAAACCGTTCTTTTCATTGTGACTGTATCTTTCCCTCTCTGGCCTTTGTTATGTGGTCTATTTTTGTCTGGCTTTAATTAAAATATGGGCTGGATTGGCATGTTGCCTGTTAATAAAGTGATGTGGTTCCATTCTGATCCATTTTTACCATCTGTGCTGAATAATCAAATGGAATGAAGTAATTCAAATGGACAATGGTAATTAAACTGATTAATTTAAGGAAGAGTGGCCATATGGACTTTATAGGTGTATGAAATATCATCACTGATATTATGTTCAGTTTTTCTATCTCTTTCCAGCCTAATTGTTTTCCTCATGTGTCTGCAGGACAGCAGTAGTTCAGAGTCCCTGGATGGACGGAGTTTGGACTCTGCCAAGAGCTTTGACGCGGTGGTGTTTGACATGCTTAAAGTGACACCTGAGGAGTTTGCTGTAAGTATATAATATGTTGATGTAGGTGCAAATTGCTGCAGTTGTGGAAATGACCACTAATGCTGCTAAAAGCCCTAGGAATTTTATTCCCATTGAAAGATAAAATAAATATTAAAGGGGATGTTTTTCAGTCACTGGAAACCTAAACTTTACTCTGATCCTCACACAAAGCTCATGTCTCTTCTAAAGTTGAATTTTGGATTCAAAATCAAATTTAAAATCCAGATCGGCGATGGTTTGAGGTTAGAGTTGTGTTACTTTTGTTTGCTTTTCAACATTAGTTGATGATAGAACATTAATATTTTAACCTTAGTAAAGCCTCATCTGTAATGGAAAAAATAAAATGCATTTTTAGTGCCATTTAGTGAGGGTTTGGCAGGGAAACTGTAGTGATTTAAAACTAGGGCAACATATTTCAGTTTTTTCTGAAACATATGCATCAGTGTAAGTAAAGTCAAATGTTCTCAGACCTTGGCAGCACTTATTATCAGATCATTGCTCGTACTGATTCCATGTCAGTTCCATCTCTGACTTAAAGTGCACAATGGCCTACTTAGGAAATTTCATCTTTCCATCTCATAAATGTACTATCTGAGCTCAAGGGAAGCATTTAATTACCCATTCATTAGATACGGCTCTTTTTATAATTATAGAAACCCACTATGTTCTAATAAAGGTGCATTAAGTAACTTTTTCCACTGTAAAAACGTTTCCCGCCAAGAGGTAGTACTTTTGAAACGTATGTAAAACTGTACGCTCACAAAAACATAAACATTGCATGTAAAGCAAAAATTACTGCCCTATTTAAATCTGTTAATGTAATGATTTTAATGTAAAAATAGTCAATTTTTACTTTTTCCCATACAGTGAAAGCAAATGGTGACCACAAATGACAGCATTCTCCATCTGTTTTCATTCTATGGAAAAGAGCAGCTTGAACATTCTGCTAAACATCTCCTTTTGTGTTCTATGCAATAAAGAAAGTCATACAAGTTTGGAATGACATGAGCTTATTAAATGATGACAGAATCTTATTTCTATCTTTTAATTATAGCTTTTATTTTGCAGAGTCAGATCACTTTGATGGATGCTCCTGTATTCAAAGCGATACAGCCTGAGGTGAGACCAATACCCATGGCAACAAAATACACATCTTCTGTGTTTATCAAGCCACACAGAACGCCACAGCTGTGAACTGATCTCATGTGCTTTCATATTAGTGTGACGTGGCACTGTAGCGGTGCATTAATGACACACATACACACACGCGCACACAGACCGCGGTACCCACAGCATCTAGCTCCACATTCTTCCATTACTTTAACCAGAGCCTCTCCTCTGCTCTGGGTTACACAGCCTTCAGTACTTTCCTTAATTAACATTTTATGTGAAGACAATGGAATGGCGCTCCTAACAGATATGATAGATTTGGACCAGGATCAGTGAGAAGTGCTGAGTTTTTTCCACAGATAATGAAAACATGTCTGCCAAGACATTTTGCAGTTTACTGCAGGTTTTGTGTAGACAGTTTTCAGTGTGATTAAAATTTCATTGCCGTTTACATTTGGGCATTTAACATGGTAGCTGTTATGCAGATCTTACATAAGTATTTAGTTTTTGTATATTATCTTGCCATGATCAAAAGATAGTTGGTTGGCAGGTTCAGGAAACTATAAAGCAAAACGAGAGGCACTATCAATATAATATACATTTTTTAAACCATCCAGTTAAAAGGGATAGTTCACCCAAAAATGAAAATTCTGTCATTAATTACTCATCCTCTTGTCATTCCAAACCCGTAACACCTTCGTTTATCTTCAGAATATAAATGAAGATATTTTTGATGAAATCTAAGAGCTTTCTGACCCTGAATAGAAACGTAGTAAGGACATTGTAGTCTATGTGTCATCAGTGGTTCAACTGTATTTTATAAAGCTGCTAGAATACTTTTTGTGTGCAAAGAAATAAAAAATAAATATAGCTGCAAGCAGCAATTATCAGGGTTCAAGCACTTTAAGGCATTTAAATCAAGCCTGTAATGACATAAATCAATGATTAAAAAAAAAAAAAGTGTTTTTGGCACATCCAAGTCATTTACCATAAAAATATGATGTTTTTTTAACGTTTATGACTGTTATTGTGCCAGCTGTGGTCCGATCTCCCTACAACTTTGCGTGCTTGTTTAGAATCACCTGTCACATGTGCTCACCAGTTTTCGTGAAGTTTTGAGTTTTCGTTTAGGCTTTATAGGCTTTTGGGTATATTTGGACAGGCCCCTTTTCTAAACGACCCTGTTATAGCTTCCCAAAGGGTAAATTTCAACATTTTTTCGATAAGTATTGACCTAGAGAGCCCGAAGAATTGTACTGCGGTGTTTTTCCCAGATTGAATGAAAAACCTAGGACTAGTTTACAAAAGCAGGTTTTTTACATTTTCTTAATTATTTAAATAAACGATGATTGACAGCAGTAGTTCTAGAGGCAAAGTTGTTAGGGTTAAGGAGGTCTATCATATGAGACGAATATTGTGCGTATGTGTGAGAAACTATGCAATATACAATTGTTTATGCCCTTGAAAAATGTGATATCGCCCCAGTGGCTGTTTTCTTTCAAATTTCTCACAGATCTTTAGGGCCTTGAGTAAAACAGGCGCACTGAGTTTCGTTCCAATCGACCTCCGTTAACCTTGTCTAATAGGTGCTCAAATTTTGTATTGATTAATGATTTTCATGTCGATAGGACAAACGGTTGTGTAGTTATGGCTGTTTAAGTTATGGCCAAGCTCCATGACTTTTTTTTTCTATGACCTCAGATTCAGCTCTTACATACGCGTTGTGAGTTTGCTGAAGATATCTCATTCTGTTCAAAAGTAATATCCGTTTTAGTAAAGACAGCCCTGCCCCTTTCAAACGTTTTGCCGTCCCTTTGCGACAGAGAGTTAAAAGTTCCCTTTTTTTTTCAATAATTATTGATATTCACTCTCCAGAGAATCTTCCTGCACTACTTTGGTTCCAATCAGGTGAAAAACCTAGGACTACTTTGCAAAAGTAGGTTTTTCAAAATATGCAAAATACCCAAAAATTTCGCCAGGGTGACGGACAAATCCGAGGCATCTGTTTTGTCCACTGTGAACAAGAGGATTTTAACGACATAAGACACTTTAGCCTGCGACGAGCAGTTTACGAGTGAGGGATTTTGTACTTTCGATCGTTGTAGCGCCCCCGTCAGGCCAATTGGAGCAAGCCTTGGTGAGGTTGTAGATGGTGTGAGTACTAACATCCCTCCAAGTTTCAAGTCTCTACGACTTACGGTTTGGTCTGCCCGATCAGTTTTACGTGGAGATTGCTGGTCCTTGGCCTCTTTTAACAATTACAGTAGGGTTTCAGTGCTACACCTCATGACTTTATTCAGCAATTTCTTCTCTTCCATTTCAGTCTTCGACGCACGTTCAGTAGAATACCAGCCTTTCTTATTTAAACCAGAATACAGAGACGGTGAACTAAGAGAGCTGGAGGTTGTAGTCTGTAAATTGTTGGATAAAGTTGTTATTTTTGTTTTCTTTGTGCACAAAAAATTTACGGCTGAACCACTGATGTTACAGGGATTATTTTAACCATGTCCTTACTACCATTTTGACCCTTGAATGCGGTAGTTGCATTGCTGTCTATACAGGATCAGAAAGTTCTCAGATTTCATTAAAAATATTTGAGTTCCTAGGATAAATGAAGGTCTTAAGGGTTTGGAACGACATGAGGTTGAGTAATTAATGAAAAAATTTTCATTTTTGAGTGAACTATCCCTTTAGCTAAAAACTGATTTCATCACATAGTTAAAAAACACATTTATCAAATGAAAACAAACACATAACTTTTGTCTCACATTTTAGGGTTAATATAAATGTGGTGAGAACCATTTTGGTGTCCCCATTTTATCATGAAGAAAAATTAGCCAGGCTTCTTCCAGGTCTCTCCAGACATTCTCTCCAGTGATGGTGTAATGCTTGAGCAGAGAATTGTTTGGCAGTCTGTTTAGCTATTACTCCTAACCAAGCAACTTTTCTCAGAGCTTCACGTCTGGAATCGTTTGGTTCCATTCATAGTGACCCTGGTTTGAATCTCTGCCCTTTTTCAAAGAGATGAGCAAATCGATTTTAACATTTAGTAAGAGTGAGTCAAGATCGTTTGAACTTTATCCAGAGTATGAGTGAGCGTGAGTATGTGATGATGTCCATTGACCTACATCTTTGCGGCCATTAGTTAACATGACATCACCTCTGTGAGCTGTGTGCAACCAGTGAGTCAGTGTGGATATGAAGTTCTCTTTATGCTGGAATCATTTCTCACTGACAGCCACAGACATTCCAGAGTGGATTTGTTTAAAAAGGCCATGGGCTTATTGTTATTTATTGTTTTTCCACGTGGCAGCATTAATAGTGAGCTTTATCAGATTTTCAACCATTGCTGTTTGATTGATTCTGGTGATCCTAGCCAACGGTTTGGTGTGTTAACAATTTGGATTTCCGAGTTTTACCACTTTCAATGAATAAAGGACAAAATGGAGGCTAAAAATTCAGTGAAAGAAGGTGCTTAATCAAAATCAGATTTATTTTATATATTTAATTACCATTTAAAAGTTTACGGTCATTTTTTGGGGAGAAATTATTTAGCAGGGATGCATTCAGTTGATTGAAAGGAACAGTAAAGAAAAGTTTAACAGTGTTACAAAATATATATTACAAATAAATGCTGTTCTTTTGAACTTTCTATTCATAAAACAATTTGTATCACAGTTTGTACAAAAATATTAAGCAGGACAATTGTTTTCAACACCAAATAAGTGTATTAGAATGATTTCTGAAGGATGATGCGACACTGAAGACTGGAGTAATGATGCAGAAAATTCACAAGAATAAAATACAGTTTAAAGTACACTACAAGTCAAAAGTTTTTGAATTTTAAAGCATTTATTTGATGCAAAATACAGCAAAAGCAGTAGTATTGTGAAATATTTTTAGTATTTAAAAAAAAAAACTGCTTTTGAATGTAATTTAAATTGTAATTTATTTGTGTGATCAAAGCTAAATTTTCAGCATCATTACTCCCGTCTTCAGTGTCACATGATCCTTCAGAAATCTAATTTAGAAATAAATTCTAATATGCTGATTTGCTGTTCAGAAAATTTTTTTTATTACTATCAATATTTAAAACAGTTGAGTACATTTTTTCAGATTCTTTGATAGAAAGATCCAAAAATCAGCATTTATCTGAGGTAAAAAAGCTTTTGTAACATCATACATTTTAAAAGCTTGGCATCAGTTTATTTATTTATACATTTATTTCTTTTTAGATTCTTTAAATTGATGATATAGACATCATGTTAAAAATATTTCTATTTCAGATAAATGCTGCTCTTTTGAACTTTCTGTTCACCAAAGAAACCTGAAAAAATTCTACTTAGCTGTTTTCAACATAATAATAATAATGAAGATTTTTTTAAGCAGCAGATCAGAATATTAGAATGATTTCTGAAGGATCATGTGACTGGAGTAATCATGAAAAAAAAAATCAGGTTGGAAATCACAGAAATAAATTACATTTCGAAATATATTCAAACAGAAAACAGTTATTTTAAATTGTAAAAATATTTCAAAATTTTACTGTTTTTGCTGTACTTTGGATCAAATAAATGCAGGCTTAGTGAGCAAAAGAGACTTCTTTAAAAAAAAAAAAACCTTAAAAATCTTACTGTTCAAAAACTTTTGACAGGTAGTGTATATTAAAGTAGAAAAAAGTTATTTTGAATTATAATAATATTTTACAATATTACCGTTTTAATTGTATTTCTAATCATATAAAAAAGCCTCTTGCAATAACATAAAAGATACTAAAAATAAAAATGAACTAATTTAAAAGTAAAGCAACAACAGAACATGGGTAACATGGTTACATGTATAGTAACATTTATATATTTATTCCAAATTAAGCTGACACTCAGTAAGGACTAGCTAATTTGTGTCACCATGTGCTGGTTTGTAGTTATTGGTCAATAAATAAAACTACTTGTTTGATAATATTTTTAAAAAAATGTTGGTAACTGGGTTTAAAGGTTGAGTTTGACAGATCCTGGCCAGTGGTAACGCTATACTCCTCTTTTATAAAATGGGGTAAAGTTATGCATCAACAGGGTTGAGTATTTAATGCTGGCTACCGTTATTGCTCTTCTCCCTTTATCATCTAAAAACAAAATCTAAATGAAAGCATATGTCCTTCAGACTGCAAAAAAGCAATGCACTTAGGCCTTTGTGTAGGTTTTTAACATTCTGAAACATTAATCAAGGTCTGGATTGGGTGTAGGAAACTGCAAAGAAGCATTTTACATCTTCCTCCCCCCGGAGTCTCTTTAGTCACGGGTGAAAATGGGTTTTCTCTACAGCTGACAGTGCTGTCATGTTTATCTGCTTGTACTCAAGGTGTTGCCAGTGGTTTTATTGCTAAAAAATGTCAGTTTTGGACTTAATTGGTATTAAGGGAAATTATCTGATTTGTGGGGCGTGAGCTTGTTTTATGTCAAGATGAATCTTCCCTCCTCACTCCTTTAAAGATATTTGCATCTCAGGCAGCACATAAATTGTTCAGCTGACTGATTTTATATAAAGCAGCAAAACATCTACCGTCATGTTCCTTCTCTGAAGAAGCCTAGAGTGTGAAACATATTGAATTAATTTG
The DNA here is from genome assembly GCA_036247105.1 of Cirrhinus mrigala. Lineage (NCBI taxonomy): Eukaryota > Metazoa > Chordata > Actinopteri > Cypriniformes > Cyprinidae > Cirrhinus > Cirrhinus mrigala. Next base: position 23,607,952 of record CM070014.1, read on the forward strand.
CTTACAGCAGGAGTTCCCACTGGAAAAGAGCTAATTTTAAAAATGCTGAGTTTGACCTCCTCAGCCACTAATTCAGGACTCCTTCATTACACTCAGTCTTTCCAACCCTGACATATTTGACAACGAACGTGGGCTTGTTATTGTTGAGCCCTTTGCCTGTAAGTTTCATTGGCCTGTGGAAACGCTTGTATAAGTACATTTTTGCGTTTGACCACATGAACATACATTCATTCATCAATATTTTAGCTGCGTGCTTCAGGGATTATTACAGATTCTAAAAGGAGATGTTCGTGAAGTTGACACGGGCAACTGCATTAATAGACTTCAGACGTACGTTGGTTCTATAACAACCGCTAAATTGTTAGTGTTGTATGAGTAATCTGAGCAGACAGCGTCTCTTTGCATAAAGTGGTGTGCTGTACAACTGTCTTTGGCTACAAGCATCTTACAGAAATTATATAGAGTCAGAAAGAAAGAGGTTATATTTGCTCTTCTGAGATAAAGATGACTATAAAACATACTGTTTCAGAAGTCATAACTGAAAATAATAGTGATATAATAGTACAATGAAGCATAGCTGATTAAACCTGTTCTTGGCTGTGTTTATGGCGTATGACGCTCTGGATATCCTTCCCCATGATGAAGTTTGTTCCTCATCATTTCAGTCACATTTCAATGAGGATTGTTTAATGATCCTGTTACAGTGTCATGCCAATTTTGCAAAGAGGCTGTTAGTAAAGGATAAATCAGTTAAAAAGTATATTACATGAATGGTGTAGTTAAAAAAAAATCTACCTGCAGGGGAAACTATGCCAACCAACCAAACCATGACCCATTCAGTGCTGCGTCTCATTTCACGTGTCATGGGCGTTTCTAAACAGACCAGTACAGACACACACACATACGCTACACACACAAAAAATGTAATTCTTAGGGTGAGAGAGAAAGGTGGAAAGTCGTAATGAAAAACTGAATTATGTCTCTTTTGGAAGTAAAAAAATAGTAATAAAAATGTATAACCCCCTGAACTGAAACTGAAATGTACAGCTAATAGACACTGTTATTCAAAGGTTTGGGGTCTGTGAGATTCTTGAGCTCATCAAAGCTGCATTTATTTAGTCAAAATAGAGTATAAAAGAAACACTGAGAAATTTTGATTACAATTTAAAATAGCTGTTTTCAATGGAAGCCCATTTCCACCACTGAATCAAAATTAAAAAAAGGTGATTCTGAGATATAAACTCGCAATTGCAAGTTATAAAGTCTGAATTGCTAGATATAAACTTTTTTTTTTACTTTATTCCTCAGAATTGTAATATAAACTCACAATTGTGAGTTATAAAGTCAGAATTGTGAGATATAAACTCACAATTTTGACTTTTTTTTTCTTAGAATTGTGATATAAACGCAATTTTGACTTTTTTTCTCAGAATTTGTGATATAAAATCACAATTTTGACACTTTTTCTCATAGTTTTGTGATATAAACTTACAATTTTGACTCTTCTCATAATTTTGTGATATGAACTCACAATTTTGACTCTTTTCTTAGAATTGCGTGATATAAAATCACAATTTTGACACTTTTTCTCATAGTTTTGTGATAAGAACCCACAATTTTGACTTTTTTCTCAGAATTGTGATAAACTCACAATTTTGACTTTTTTTTCCTTAGAATTGTGATATAAACACAATTTTGACTTTTTTCTCAGAATTGTGTGATATAAAATCACAATTTTGACACTTTTTCTCATAGTTTTGTGATATAAACTCACAATTTTGACTCTTTTTCTCATTTTGTTTTATGAACTCAATTTTGACCTTTTTCTCAGAATTGTGTAATTATAAACTCACAATTTTGACTTTTTTCTCAGAATTTTGTGATATAAACTCACAATTGTAAGATAAAGTCAGAAGTGCGAGATAAAAACTCACATTTTTTTCTCGCAAATGTGAGTTTGTATCTCGCAATTCTGAGAAAAAAGTCAGAATTGTGAGATATAACCTCGCAGTTGCAAGTTATAAATGGGGGTGTGTACAAATAATTGAATATTCTAATTTTCAAATATTCGTTCTGTAATTTTTATTTGAAAAATAAAAACATTGTTCGAATTTTACTACATGTTGCATTGTTGGCTGTAAATGCAGAGAATCCATGATAAATCCTAAGCAAGTGAACTAAAAGTCAGTTATACCTAAATGCACTGGATGGCGCTGTGGAGTTTGTTGACAAGCTGATTGTATTTGATAACATGACGTATACTTATAAGATGTAAACTCGCAATTGCAAGAAAAAATGAAGAATTGTGAGATAAAATGTCACAATTACCTTTTTTGATTTTTTTATTCATTGGCGGAAATGGACTTTTTCTATTTGAATTTATTTTAATATGTAAATTTATTAATGTGATGGCAAAGACAGTTTTCAGCAGCCATTATACTGCAGCCTTCAGTGTCACGTGATCCTTCAGAAATCATTCTAATATGCTGATTTTCTGCTGAAGAAGCATTTGTTAATATTATCAATGTTAAAAAGTTCTGCTGTTTAATATATTTGTGGAAACCATGATAAATTCTTTTCCAGGATATTTTGAAGAATAGAAAGTTCAAAAGAACAGCATTTATTTGATAGAGAAATCTTTTGTAACAATGTAAAAGTCTTCACTGTCACTTTTGATCCATTGAATTTACTTTGCTAAAGATAAACATTTATTTCTTTACAAAAATAAAATAAAATCTTACTGACCCCAAATGTTTGAATGGTAGTGTCCTCTTACACTATAGTTGTGCTGTGTCCCTGACAAAATGTGTGGCTTAAAGTGATGACTTAGCAAACAGACCTAAAATATTTTGGTAAGGTACTGTACCCAGACTGAGCTGCTTATTCACATGGAAATTCCACTCAGTCCGTGTGGAAACTGAAATGCCTTCGAATGTTTCCATCTGCTTTTAGTCCGCACAATACAATAAAAGTGTTAGTATTCATAGCTCTGTGAACCTGAGGAGGTTTAAAACCATATAAAGTCCCCATGCAAAGCTGTTCTGTCGACGAGATAAAAGCAGCAGATGTGTTGTTTTGTTCTATGCATTCTTTTCTCCCTATTTTACAAAACCTAATATTCCAACAGTTCATTTAGAAATTATTTCTAAATTAAAGGATTAGCTCACTTCCAAAACAAAATTTTTTTGATAATTTACTCACCCCCGTGTCATCCAAGATATTCATGTCTTTGTTTCTTCAGTTGCAAAGAACTTAAGTTTTTTTTTAAGGGAGAACATTCCAGGATTTTTCTCCAAATGGTGGACTTCTATGGTTCCCAACGGTTTGAACATCCAAATTGCAGTTTCATTGCAGCTTCAAAGGGCTCTACACGATCCCAGCCAAAAAACAAGGATCTTATCTAGCGACTTTTTAACCACAAATGCTCGTTTTGCACCAGTTCGGCCTTGTGCGTTATGTAATGTTGTTTAAAAGGTCATGTGTGACGAAAACGGAAGTACCGACTCAGTATTTACAAAGAAAACATGCAGAGAAAGTGACAAAATAAGTAAAACAATGATGTTGGATGATTTTGAAGTTGGAGGAGAAAATGAAATGGAAATGGAACCGAAGTACACATATGAAGAACTAACTGCGCATGACCATTTCAGTGTGATTATGCAATGCGTGAAGTCACAGAGGCGCATCACAGAACTAGTGCAAGACAAGTGGGTTAAAAAAATACTATGTATATATATATATATTTTTTTTAATGATTAATCGTTTTAGTAGATAAGACTCGTAATCCTCAGCCCTTTGAAGCTGCATTAAAACTGCAGTTTGGACCTTTAACTCATTGATTCTCATTCAAGAACACTATATGGAGAAAAATCTGAAGAAAGCAATGCATGGACATCTTGGATGACATAGGTGTGTGTAAATTATCAGGAAATTTTTATTCTGGAAGTGAACTAAACCTTTAAGTCAATACAAGGATGGTATATTTAAACTATAAGTCACTATAGGTCAAAAACAAACTAAATATGTAGTAAGTTTTTATTATTACTATTATTTAGCAAGAAAATTCTCAAAAATTATCATGTTTTCCATAAAAAAATTAAACAGCACAACTTTTTTTTTTTTTTTTTTTAAAGTGATAATAGGAAATGTTTCCTACACAACAAATCATCATATTTCTGAAGGATCATGTGACTCTGAAGACTGGAGTAATGATGCTGAAAATGTAATTTTAAAAATGATTAAAATATATTCAAATAAATAAAAACTGTTATTTTAAATACTATTTTACAATATTACTGTTTTAATGTATTTTTGATACATAAAAAAACAACTTACTGACGCTAAACTTTTGAATGGTGGTGTAGACAAAATGCACGCATTATTAAATATTACACTCAAAAAAACTGGAAGAAAGTTTGAACTATTTGGTTGTTTAGGAGCTGGCGAGCTGTGGATGGAACAAGAAGGAGAAGCATAGCCTTTCACCCAACGTTGTGGCCTTCACACGGAGATTTAACCAGGTAAGCAATATTGCGCTAGTGAATGTAGCCAGATCATTTATTTAAACCTGTATGCTGCTCCGGTGTTTATTCCACGTTTGCTAAACTTAAAAACTTGTCCTAAACGAACAGCTGGTGCCATGAGCATCTTGCAGCGTGTAATTTTGCTATATGGGCACACAGAAATGTTCTGTTTTAAGATATTTTGTTTATAATTTACATTATTAATATTGATAATTTTACTTAGTTTCCTAATGTATTGGTCATTTTAATAAGATTCGAGTTTTGTTTCCTTATATACTGTAGCAGTTTAAGAGACGGTTTTATAACAGATACAGCATGTTTTTTTTTTTCTTTTATTCATTTATAACCCCTTTTCAGGGTTCAAGACCTAGGTCCATTAGCACCACCAGAAATAACTCATATAATAGAGGTCAATGGATGTTATTACACTGGAAGAGGAACATTGTTACACAAGCTAATGCACTGCTGATTTGACATGGAATGTGTTTAGATAGGTCAGCTAGAAACCTCACTATATAGCTGATAAAGTAGATTTTATATAGACTGTTTTAGAGCTTACCATTTAGGCTCTGTGTTTAACACACAAGCCTATTCGTGTAAAACAGAAGACCATTAGGTGTCCATTTATACAAGCTCAAAAGGAGGATGCATCTTGTTTCAAATCACATGAAATTTCCTCTCTTTATGGGATATTACAGTTTTGTAGTACAAAAACATGACTTAGATTCATCATGTTGTTCCATTTAGTTATTTTATCTAACAGCTGCATTAAAGGAGAAGTCCACTTTCAGAACAGAAATTGACAGATAATGTACCCACCTCTTGTCATCCATTCATGTCTTTCTTTCTTCAGCTGTGAAGAAATTGTTTTTTGAGGGAAACATTTCAGGATTTTTCTCCATATAATGGACTGATATGGTGCTCCGATTTTGAACTTCCAAAATGCGGTTGTGAACGATCCCAGCCTAGGAAGAAGGGTCTTATCTAGCAAAACAATCGGTTGTTTTCATTAAAATAATACAATTTCTATCGCTTGTCTTGTCTCACTCTGCTTAAACTGTTTTTTTCCGGTTCATGACAGTTAGGGTATGTCGAAAAATTCTCATCTCATGTTCTCCCTCAACTTCAGTATCATCCTATATCGCTGTTTTACCTTTTTTGTTGAGGGTGTTTGATCTTCTTTGCATGTTCACTTTGCAAAGACTGTGTCAGTACTTCTGCAGCGATGTAGGATGATTTTGAAATGATTTTTGAAGTTGAGGGAGAAAATACGAAAATAGTTTTTCGACATACCCCAACTGTCTTGAGACAGAATACACAGAGTTCAGGCAGAGCAAGACAAGACGAGCGTTTGAGATTAAAAAGTATTTAAATTGTATTTTTTTTAATGAAAATAACCAATCGTTTCGCTAGATAAGACCCTTCTTCCTCGGCTGGGATTGTTTGAAGCCGCATTTAAACTGGATTTTGGAAGTTCCAACCCGGGGCACCATATCAGTCCATTATATGGAGAAAAATCCTGAAATGTTTAACTCAAAAAACATAATTTCTTTATGGCTGAAGAAAAAAAGACATGAACATCTTGGATGACAAGGGGATGAGTACATCATCTGTAAATTTTTGACTTCTCCTTTAACTCCTTTAGATAAATGAATACACTGCACTATAAATGGGTTTTTCTCCTTTTTTTCTAGACTAATGCCAGCCAGACTTCTTTTTCTACTTCAGTTTTTGCCGCATTTATTTTTTTTTAGGTCTCTTCTGCAGTGGCTTTAAGCAAGGGTCAGTGAAGTGCATAGTAAATAGTGCTTAGACATATAGAACTGTTGTTTTACAACAGTGGATCTTAAAATCAGAAATATTCTCCTTGATACCCTGCATCCTCTTTCTGTGCACAGACCACACACACACATTATAATGACCTGACCAATTCATCAGTTCACACACTTTTACTGTAAATGCACAACACTTTCTTTATACCCATTTCTGAAAATACGCTTATAAATATCCGCTTACGAAGGTCAGTATGCAGTAGGAATGAATATGATTTTTATTTAAATGGCATTTCATTTTGGCAGAGCTTAAATGTCTTGGAATGTTAATGGAAGTGGCTGTTCAAGGTCTGCAATTACACTTGCCATTTCAGTCTTTTTAATGTCATCACAAACAACAAATTTCTTATATTTTCAGAGGGAAAACAGGAAAGATTGAGTTTTGCTGCTTGGTCTCATTCTTAGAAGGCTCATTTGACTGATTTTCTCGCCCTGTTTTAAGCCTATAAATTAGAGGAAAGAGCTTTCTCCTCATAAATTGATGATTTCCTGTATTTTTCATTAATCTGTCTGTGTGTTAAAGTTTTATCAACTAGTGTGTGCTGCACATTTTAAGCCACTGTTGCTAAAAATGGTTGCTTTTTGTCATCACAGCAATTACATAATATATAACCATAAATTATATATACGTCCTTGTAGTTTTAAATGCATTTTCTAAAACCTGCATTGTGGGACTCATTTAATTCACTTACTGGCTTTTCTTCTCTTAGGTCAGTTTCTGGGCAGTGAGGGAGATACTGACGGCTCAAACACTGAAAATCCGAGCAGAAATATTGGGGCACTTCATCAAAATTGCCAAGGTGAGACATTCTTTGGTTTTTACTGGTCTTCAGCCAGTGCAGCTTGGTTTCTTTATTTATCATTTGTTATGTTTTTTCTTTGTCTGTGTTGCCATGGCAGCAGAAATATAACTGACCTTATAACTTTCATCAAATTCAATCATTTATTAATATTTGTATTCACATTTGAATTGCATTTGGAATTATAGTAATTGCCCTTGGCACTGGCATTACCGTAACCGGTGGTGTTTTATTGGAAATTCAAGCAAGACAGGTTTTCATGGGCACTTTCAAGAATTTTCCTTTAACAATGGGTAATTTTAATGACGTTATACTAGTCTTGATGGATTGCAGCTTTCTGTTTAAAGTCAGTGAGGACGAGTAGAGACATTGTGCAGGAGCGGTGAGTGTTTATGGCATAAAATGAGGATGAGAACATCATAAAAATGAATTCATCTGACTGTGATTCATCTCAGACTCGGTTTAAACGGCCTGCAGTATATCATTCTTTCTTCTGCCTCTATTTGTGATTAAACATTTAAATCACAAACAAATTGCATCCATTACATTTCTGATTTATCTTCAAATGACGATAAAAAACACATGCAGAATATAAAAAGCCCTTCTAGTGTCAAAAATGTCGTCATTATTACTCTGTACCAAACACTATATGTGACCCTGGATCACAAAACCAGTCATAAGGGTCAGTTTTTCAAAATTGAGATTTATACATCATCTGAAAGCTGAAATTTTATTGATGTATTGTTTGTTAGGATAGGACAATATTTGGCTGAGATACAACTATTTGAAATTCTGGAATCTGAGGGTACAAAGAAATCTAAATATTGAGAAAATCGCCTTTAAAGTTGTCCAAATAAAGTTCTTAATAATGTGTATTACTAATCAAAAAGTTTTCATATATTTACAGTAGGAATTTTACAAAATATCTTCATGGAACATGATCTTTACTTAATTTCCTAATGATTTTTGCCATAAAGAGAAGAGTTTCAAGTTTTACTTTATTTATTTTATTTAAAACAGCCACAAGACTGACCAAAGTTCTTTACGCTTAGAGACATCATCACAAAATTATAAAAGAGAAAATCAATAATTTTGACCCATACAATGTATTTTTGGCTGTTGCTACAAATATACCCCAGTGACTTGGGTTTGTGGTCCAGGGTCACATATGCATATTTTCTCATTTCAACATAACTGCTATTCTCAATAACTTCTCTTGAATCATTTCCTGCATTTAATTTGACTTTCCATCCATCTTATTGCTTTTAAAATGTAATTTAATACAGATACATTGTATTGAGAGTAAATGTAGCTATCCTTCAATGTAAACACGTTATAAAAAACAATTTGTTGATTCAACTTAAAATAATTTGTTACCCAGCTGCCTTAAAATTTTAAGTTCAGTCAACTCAAAAAAAAAAAGTTTAATCAACTTGAAATGTTAAGTTGTACTAAGTGACAATTTAGATATTCTTTCAACTTAAAATTTTAAGGCAGCTGGGTAACAAGCCCAGCTTTTAAGTTTAACAAACCAAATTGTTTGTTTAGTCAACTCTAATATAAGTTTTCACTTAGTACAACTTAACATTTCAAGTTGACTAAACTTATTTGAGTTGACTGAACTTAAATTTTTAAGTCTGCAGGGTAACTAATTATTTTAAGTTGACTCAACAAATTGTGTTTTCTTTTTTTTTGTTGTTTTTTACTGTGCAGTCTGTAAAGTTGTTAATCAAAAAGTGCATAATAAACAAAGATATTGTCTCTTAAAATACTCAGATTAAGAATCCCTTTAATGAGTCATTATATGTTTGAATCTTCTGCCTGTTACCGATCTACGTCACTGGGTAACACTTTAGCATAATTCCAACCTGCCTGAAAAATACAAACAGTCTGACCTGCCCACAAACACTTCCGCTAGTTAGTGTGTTTACATCACGTCGAGAAGACGCTGTTTTCTGCGCTGTCAAAGCGAGTTTGTTTTGTTTTTATTGCCGGAAGACGATGATATGAAGAGTCAGTGGTTCAAAATTTTTTCCACAATACTACAGCAATACAATTCGAACCTTTTGTTGTGCTCATCATTTTACCGAGAACTGCTTCTCTAATCTTGGCTTTTATCTTCGTTGGCTTCTAATCTTTTTTATTTGCACTAACAAGTGTTTCCGAACCACAACCTGTAAGTACGACTGATGCGTTATGTGTAGATTTTTAATTGAGTGCTCAAAATATGAAGTTGTTTTTGCTGTACTGTATGTGATGTATACCTAGTGCAGCTTTAGGTTTTCAGGTAAACCACGATATTACTGTCTTACTGAAATAGTTTGATAATTTGCTGTGAACCCACTATTTCCTAAGAATGTGTCGATTAATGTAGACTGTCATTGTTCTAATTACTTCGTGTAATAATAAAGAATGTAACTTAGACATATTTTAGTTTACAAACTGTTGTTTCATCAGTTAGTCACGTTAGCACTCGGCTAACATATCGACCGTTATTGTTTTGTTAATTGTTTACAGTTTAGCACCTAAACTTTAGCTGTGGGCACAGTTTGCTTGCATAAGTGCTCAAATGTTTTTATGTCGTTATTTTAACAAAGGATTGGAGCACTATTATTGTTTTGGTGCATGCTTTGTCAATGATAGCCAGGGTTGCCAGGTTTTCATAACAAAACCTTCCCTATTGCTACTCAAAACTAGCCCTAAACTAGTTTCGAGGGGGGTCCCCTGTTAAAAAACGCGTTCCAAGGTGTAAAATACACATTTTTTTTTGTCGGGGTTCCCCTGGTAAATTCGCATTCCAGAGGCTAAATATGACGTTATTGCGGTTGCTTCAACCCGCGGACATCAAAAACAGCTGTGGACTTGGCAACACTGATGGCAGCGCTCGATAACTTACTTGAGTACTCAAGTACCAATCACAACGGGCTTGGCCAGCTGACCAATCAGAGCAAAGTAGGCTTATGGAACGGAGGTTTATAGACATTACGCTCAGAACTAGTGTTGCCAAGTCTGCAGTCTTCCTGTGGAATTGGGCTACTTTAACATTGTTGCCACGGGTCGTTTTTGATGTCCACGAGTTGAATCGACTCCAGTAACGTCGGATTTAGCGAATTTCCCAGTGGAACCCCGACAAAAGAAACGTGTATTTATATTTTTAATGGTGGACCCCCTTCGAAACGTGATTGGGCTAGTTATGAGTAGCAGTTGTGAAGTAGTAGTTTTGTTGTGAAAACCTGGCAACCCTGCTCAGAACTGAATGAACTAATAATTTCGAAATCATTGAGAATTGACTTGAGAAAATTACAATGTTTTCTGAACTTAGATGCATTTAAACCTATTGTAGGCGACTGCAACACAATTATTAGGGCACATTAAAATACCGTATGAGCTGCTCTTTGAAAGAGTTTTTAGAAATTTTGTTATATTTCCAGTCCACTTCAGTTGTTCAAAGTAAAGTGACAGTAATATGAAATTTATTGCTTCTGAGTTTTATACTTTGATTTCTTATGTGATTTAAAATTAGGATTTTGTTCAGAAACTCTCATAAAAATTAGTTGTCATTTTTAGCCTTTCTTCTGTATATCCTTATTGCATGTAATTTTTTTAAGCTTGCATTTATAAATAAATATTTTTTTTTGAAATGATACTTCAAAAAATTTCCAAACAATCATGCCATTATCTAGATGCTTATCTTGTTGTTCGTGCCAGCAGTCACACACACAGAGACACAGATTGCTGTGAATTCAATCAGCCTACATGCTCTCCTGAAACTCAGTATACCATGACACAGGAAAACCCACTGAACGACTCCTTATGGTTGAACACTCACCCTGCACTACCTGCCAAACCTGAAAGAGCTGTATACCCTGCTACCAGCAGACGTGCCCCAGTAAGCCTGAGTGGGTTATGCTAACGGTTATGCTGATGGATAAAGCAGATCAACCGGTGACTTAAAAAAAAAAAACAAGCTTTGCCTTTTCTCCTACTTTCCATGAAGCTGCATAGTAGTTCACAAAGGTCAGTGTCAGTTTAGAGGAAAAGAAAAGTATGACAACAGCATGGCTTGACCAGACCGGAAATCACAGTGGAATAAATAAATGAAGGCAGAATATAACTGAACATAAAATACACCTGTATATATTGACTGTATTACAACTATTAAATGGAAATTAGAAGGCTTTAGTGGATTTAGTGGGTCCTGGTTTTTATTAAGACTACATTTGTGTCTTCCATGAGGCATGTAACTGAATTATGTTTATTAAAATTGTATGTCTTCTGTCTGTCTTTATAGAAACTCCTGGAGCTGAATAACCTGCACTCTCTGGTGTCGGTGGTCTCCGCACTTCAGAGCGCACCCATCTTCAGATTGAGCAAGACCTGGGCGGTAAGCAAGAACGTTTTTATTTTATTTTATTTTATTTTATTTTATTTTATTTAGGGCTGGCAAACGATTGATCACTATTAATCGCATACAAAATAAAAGTTTGAGTTTGCCTAATATATGTGTGTGTACTGTGTGTAATTATTATGTATATATAAATACAAGTACATTCATGTATATATTTAAGAGAAATATGTTATGTACAGAATATTTTTATTTATATATAATATAAATTCTATAAAAATTATAATAAATACATATACTTATAAATATTTCTTAAATATATACATGAATGTGCTTGTATTTAAATCTACATAATAATTACACACAGTACACGCACATATATTAGGCAAACTCGAACTTTTATTTTGTATCCGATTAATCGCGATTAATCATTTACCAGCCCTAATTTTATTTTATTTTATTTTACATTTTTATTAATGACATATGACTTTTATTTAGGACATTTTTATTTTCACATCTATTTAGTCAACATTTAGGATTATTCATTTTTTTTATTATTGTATTTTTCTATATTTATTCTAATTATAATAACACAAGCCATATGTATATACAATAATATCTATGTAAATAGCAATACTTAAAATCTTAAAAGTAAGTTTTTAAGATCATTATAAATATGGTTTGCATGGGTATTTAGTGTTAAAGGAGATAAATGAAAATGAAAATTCTGTCTTTAATTACTCAGTCATGTCGTTCCAAACTTGTAAGACCATCGTTCATCTTCGGAACACAAATTAATATATTGTTGATGAAATCCGAGAGCTTTCTGCCCCTGCATAGACAGCAGCACAACTACCACGTTCAAGGCCCAGAAAGGTAGCAAGAGCATTGTTAAAATAGTCAGTGAGACATCAGTGGTTTATTTTTGGGCAAAATATCCCTTTAAGTAATGGCATCATAAAGTATTATGATTATTTCATAAATTCTTAATTTTTAATGTGTCATGTAGTATCAGAGTATCAAAGCCTCTACAGCAAAGGAAGTTTCCATATTATTTTATTTAGGAAGACATAAGGAAAAAACTCTCCTTTAATATTCTGTTCGCTTACAGGGGATTTATTGTGCGTAACCACCAAATGCTAGCCGTTCTGCTGCTTTATAATTTAGCTGACAATGCAGTGTTTGTATTTATTTCTCCAGAGAGCCCCACTGCTCTTGGATTTCCATTGATCTTATTTGCAGAGCTGTAGATGAGAAGGCCGTCTGAATGCATGGGGACAGTGAAAGAATGAGTCCATTGGATCCCGTTCTGAACATTTAAGTGGCTTGGAAAATTTTGAAAGAGCTGTTTCTAAGACCTTGTTTAACGTTGCCAAAGCTTTAAATCTATTTATAAGTATTTGCATCACCCCAGTTTGAGGTCCAAAACCTCTTGGCCTCTTTTCTCAAGGAAAAAGTAGGAGGGCTAAACCCTATATGCTGTACAGAAAACACTTACAACAGGATACTTGTAGAAAGCAATATGCATTTTAAGAACATATACAATATGAAGAATTATAATTTCATATTTATCTGTAGTCCACTTTCCAAATAGTTTTCTGTGTAGTCATTGTCATTTTAATAAAAATATCTGTGGCAGATATGCCATTCCTTGCATATTCTGCCTAAAATCATATTCCATACCTAAAGTGCCCCTATCATGGATTATGAAAGGTTCATATTTTGCTTTTAGAAGTCCACAACAACACACTGACATGCATGCAAGGTCAAAAAACACTTTCAATGTCTTATAATATGCATTTATTTTTATCTTATTTGCTCAACGACTCCCAAGCGGTCCGCTCAATGATTCATTTGTCCAAACCTCCTCCTTTGCGTGATGTTAATCTGCGGTGATTGGTCCGATGTCCCAATCTGTTTTGATTGGTCTACTGCGTTCAGCACATGTCAGAAACAGAACGCCCATCACTATTTCATTAAACACCCAGACAGCCATGATATATGCGTTAGCCCAACGCAGAAACATATTGATAAAGCACTGCAGTTTGTACACCAACATATTGCTCTATTCCTTATCATAACTCCAAGTAATAACAATGACAAACATTCATTATCATCGACACATTTCTAGACAATTGCGAGCGAACAGATTTTGCTGTTAGCCAGTTAGCCAGAGACCTACAATCTACAACACACACAACTAAATATGTATTTTGCATGCTACGGAATACATGAGAGCTACAATTTTAAAGGATTACTCCACTTTCAAAATAAAAATTTCCTGATAATTTACCCACCCCCATGTCATCCAAGATGTTCATGTCTTTCCTTCTTCAGTTGCAAAGAAATTACATTTTTTGAGGAAAACATTCCAGGATTTTTGGATCTATGGGGATCAATGGATTAAAGGTAAAAATGCATTTTCAGTGGAGCTTCAAAAGGCTCTAAACAATCTCAGCCAAGGGTCTTATCTAGTGAAACGATCAGTCATTTTCTTAAAAAATATATATATTTATACACTTTTTAACCACAAATGCTCGTCTAGCTCTGCGATGCACATGCATACTCTGTGCACTCCAATTCAGGATAGTTAGAGTATGTCGAAAAAGTCCCATCTCATTTTCTCCAACTTCAAAATCATCCTACATTGCTGTTTTACCTTTTTTTGTAAAGGGTGTTTTACCCTCTTTGCATGTTCAATTTGTAAACACTGGGTCGGTACTTCTACAGCGATTTTGAAGTTGGAGGAGAAAATTAGATAGGAGTTTTTCGACATACCCTAACTGTGCCCTAACAGACCCTCCTAGTGCAGAGCTCAGCATCTTCTCCACAGAAATCCACTACAGTGTTAATGAACAAGTAGGTGGGCAATATGCTAATGTTTCATGTTGACTCGTTTCAATGATTCAGAGTCGACTTTGAGAAACAATAACTTCATACAAGATTTCAAAACATTGCAGGATGTTTTCATTCTTTTAGAGCTGTGTTACACACTGCATGAAAAGTCATTTTCAAAAATCCGTAATAGGAGCACTTTAAAAGTGATGACTACCTTTTAATTTTTTTTTAAGTGGTTACCATTTACATGAATGTTACTTTGAGAAGGATGGTCAAAAAAATAGGTGTAAACAGATCCCAAAAAGCTGAGCGCAGTAGTTTTAAAGGTAGTAAATGACTCTTTCAGAGGCAAATCAGGCAGTTTTCCTATTCAGTCTTTATTTTGTTGAGAGATGTCGGTGGTAGCGAGTTCAGACTCACTGGGGGCCTTAATGATTTGGGATGCAAGCGGCTTCCAGAGTTGACATTCCACATTGAACCACAGCACTTCTGCAAATTGAGAGAAGATGGAAAAAGAGGGAGCATGTTGTTTATAAGTAATTGCGGAGGGGCCGTTTGTCTGATACCACAAGCCCCACTCTCTTGCCATACATTTAGCTTTGCCACACGGGAACCTTGACAATGACATTAAATGGAACATTATGTATCGTATTAAATTAAATAGTGTACAGTACTTACATTTAACAACGTATTCAATTCATTAGTGTAATTCATTGATTCTGTTTATATCACAAAACCCGTAAGACCTTCGTTCATCTTCGGGACACAAATTAAGATATTTTTGATGAAATCCAAGAGCTTTCTGATCCTGCTTAGACAGCAGTTCACCTGACAAGGACTGACTCGGAAGAGAAGAAATTGTTGAATAAATTCATTATTTTTGTTTTCTTTGCACACAAAAAGTAATCTTGTAACTTCATAACATTACGGTTGAACCGCCGATGTCACATGGACTATTTTAATGATGTCCTTACTACCTTTTTGGGCCTTGAACACAGTAGTACTAATTTGTGTTCTGAAGATGAACGAAGGTTTGGTACGACATGAGAGTGAGTAATTAATGACAGAATTTTCATTTTTGGGTGAACTATTTCTTTAAGAGGTTTCTTTTCCATAGGTCCCAGAACCTTGAAGCTTGAATTCAAGAAAATGTGTGTGTTCAACTATGGTCCGGTTTTAATTATAGGTTGGAGCGTTTCGTTGGTTGTCCTGTTCATAATGAAAAGGCACTTGCGTGTATTTGCTGACAGTTTTGCCTGACTATAATGACTGTTTTTGGTCTTTCTGTGCAAATGGTTTTTGTTTCACTGTTCATGGCACAGAGTGGATTGAGTAATTCTTTATGTCATATGTTCCAGCCAATTTCTGAACCGCTTGACTTCAAGGCCTTGTTTCCACTTATTTGAAGATTAACTGCTGATTTCCCAGTGGGCATGCAATGCATTAGGAGCAATATGGCAGTCACTGGTACACATTTTGGAACAGATTATATATGATATAGATTTTATATGACTCTATCTTTAAATTCAGCAATTTTAGGTTTATTGGCCTGTTCTGGTTTATACATGGATGCTGTCAGTTATGAAGTCATGAAGTAAAAAATATTACAGCACACATATAGTAGGGTCCATAAGTCTGAGATCACTTTGAAAATCTTTTTTTTTTTTTTTTTTTTTTAGTGTACAGTTGAAATAATCCAAGGATTTTAATAATAATAATAATAATAATAATAATAATAATAAAGAAAAAATAAAGTTTAAATGTAAGATGTATACTTTTATACATTAAATATAAATACTTTTTTGTTATTTTTATTTTTTTCATACAGTGAGATGTTCTTGCACCCATTGAAACTCAAGATACTCTTTGCATAATCTTAAATCATTCTGGAGAATATGAGTATGTAGATTTTATTTTTTTTTTTTTTAGCTTTTCACTCAAATTGTTACACTAGTAATACAGTATTTTACTTTTAGCAATTTTATTTTGTTTTATTAAATATTTTTAGTTTTATTTAGTTTTATTTTATTTCGATTTGTTTTATTTTATTTAATTTTGATTAATTTAATTTAATTGAATTTTACTTTATTTTATTTTATTTACTTTGTTTTATTGTATATTTTTATTTTATTTTGCTTTATTTCATTTCATTTTATTTTTTGTATTTTTTTTATTTTATTTTGTTTTATATAGGTTTGTTTTATTTCATTTTTGTTTTATTTGAATCAATTTCATTTTGTTTTATTTTTTTATTTCATTTCATTTCATTTTATTTTGATTTGTTTTACTTTATTTTTTATTGTATTGTATTGTATTTTGTTTTATTTTTTATTTTATTTCTTTTTTAATTATATTTTGATTCGTTTTATTTTATTTTATTTTGCTTTATTTCATTTCATTTTGTTTGTATTTTTTAGTTTTGTTTTATATAGGTTTGTTTTATTTTATTTTTTGTTTTATTTTAATCAATTTCATTTTGTTTTATTTTTTCTTTTATTTAATTTAATTTTATTTTGATTTGTTTTTTTATTTTTTTCATTGTATTTTATTTTATTTTGTTTAGTTTTAGTTTTTTTTAATTATTTTATTTTATTTTTATTGGACTTCATTTTATATAGATTCATTTTATTTTATTATTACGTTTTATTTTATTTTAATCAGTTTAATTTTCTTTTATTTTTATTTTATTTTGTTTATTATTCTATTTTATTTCTTTTTTTATTTCTTTTTGATTCATTCAATTTAATTAAATTTAATTTTGTTTTATTTTACTTTATACATTTTTATTTGATCTTATTTTAGTCTCGGAATTTGGGACTCCACTGTATATATTCACAGTGTGAAAGTATGAAGATGAGACAAGTGTCAGAAGAAAAGACAACAGAGAAAGGAGAAAGGAAGTATAAAAAGAGTTAGAGGGCATGTTCACAGAAAGAAGAAAAGAAGTAAAGCTTTTGGCGGAGAGATGCGTGATGAAGTAGAGTGGATTTGTTGACAGTCAGACAGATGGTCTCTTGATTCCAGTGTGTATCTCAGCAGTCTCTCCATGTTACCCAAAATTAATACTTAGCAACTGTCAAATGCAAGTAAAAATTGGCTTTGGAAAACAAATGAAACCAGTTGGCCAGTCATTTTATAAGAAATTGCAACATAGTACACAGTGCTCCTTTTCTCTTGCATGATTCATTCTCCTACTTCTATTTGCTATTAACCGTTCCCCTATTCTGCTCTTGTTTCGATCCTACGTTAACCAAAAAATGAGAAATGACACATTCAGATCTTAACATTGCACCTACGGCTAAGAAGCTCATCTCAGTCAAATTCAGTCTAAGTGTAAAGTTGTCCTGAATGTGTCCCTGCGCTCAGTGCCGCTCCGTCATTACAGCTGCCGATGCATTGAGGCTTTAACTGCCACCTGGAACGGCTACAGAGCACAAGCCTGACCTCCATGAACTGTGCTATAATCAAAGTCAGCCATGTGTTTCTGCATAATAAAATAAAGATGTTAGTGGTTGAAGGAATCCCCTCACTTTTATCGCCCTCACAGGGATTGTTTAGCACTGTGTATGTGTCTACGGGAATGAGTAATGCCACTGTGGCAGCCGCTCAAGTCCCTGTACTCGAGGAAGGAGGCCGGCTGCTGCTGTGGTGGTGGTGGCGGGTGATGGAGGCTTGATAAAGGAGATCAGAAAAAGCTTTTGTTTTGACATTTGGTTGCTTTAAATCAGGCAGAAAATGACTAGTGCTGAGATGGTACGCACACGCACACATGGAAATCACATTCACTGAAACAGGTCGGTGGAGTTGGAATTTATCCTGTTCAGCATTTGTAATTGCTTTGTAATTAGTTTTTCCTTAAAATATCATAAGCAGTCTCCCTTAGCTCATAGTACTTCTTCAAATCTTTGTCATAATATTATCTTTTCCACACCAGGCTCTCTGATTGATGGTGTTGTGATCTAACTTGCCTGCCATGGATTATCTCAGCTCCGTTTAAAATCAACTGCAGTTTTTACCACTTCCTTTTGTTGAATAAAAAGGGAAAAATCACTTTTCTCTTTCTCTGTTGCAAGTCCAAAAGAGAAACATCCAAGTTGTGGTTCATTAAATTCTTCAGGTTCATTTTAGGCCAACATCGAAATGATGAACGAGAGCTAGTTTCCTGTCAAGTCAACTTTTCACTCCCTTACTATTGACTGAGTATAAAGCAGTTGTAACATAAATGTCCATCTAAATCTAAAAACCAGGCTCATTGGAGTAACGTGTCTGGTAAATGACTAATATAGTCTAATTGCTACAGTCTTTCAGATGCATGACATTTAAATCAGGCTACGTTTACACAAGTGTGTTTTTGTTTTAGGGTTCCCACGGGTCCTTGAAATCCCTGAAAGTTTGTGAATCCGAATTTTTTTTTTTTTTTTTTTCAAACCCTGGAAAGTTTTTGAAAATAAGCATATATAGATATAGGTCCTTGAAAGTGCTTGAATTCGTTTTGTGCAAGAAGTTAGAAAAAATTCCCTATTATTTCCTTCTTCATACTAGCTTGCTTGATTTACGTTAGTTAGGGTGACCATACGTCCTCTTTTTCCCAGACATGTCCTTTTTTTGGACCTAAAAAAATGCATCTGGCCGGGATTTCTAAATCACCCAAAATGTCCGAGGTTCGGCTTTTGCTTTCTACAGTCATCATTCATTGTGTGCGTTTTTGTATTAACCCTTAAATGCATACCTCGGGTCTTTAGTGACCCGGGACGTCATTTACTACCCTCTCCCTCCTTCATTTTTTAAAGTTCGACATTAACCTTCTTAGTATTCTTCAGTGTATTAATTATGATCCCGCTCCCTCTGAATTTAAGGCCATTACTGCCTGCTCAAGCAATCATTCTAATATTGAATATAATTTTTGCGCATCAGGGAGCCACTATCGTATACACAGTATTTAAATCTCTTCTGAATGAGCGGCTATTCACTTTCACTTTCAATTTCACAATCACATGCACTGTTGCGAAGGGTTGATTTTTCTCCTGTGGGTTAAATGTTTGAAATATTGCATAAATTACATTTGACTGAAATGCTTGTATTGAAACACTGTGATAAAACTGTGCAAGATGTTAAGTTTTGTGATGGCCAATGGCTGTGTTTTTTATGATCAATCTGCACAAGGGTGACTGTAAAATATACATTTTAGGTATGGAAATGAAATATTTTGAGTTTTGATATGGGATATGGTCATTGGGCTACTTTGGGGCTATTTAACCCCCCCACCCCCCCACCCCCATGCATCTGGTTCCCACTGTCCTCTTTTTTGCAAACTAGAATATGGTCACCCTGTTAGTTACGTGCATTTATGCATTACGTTAAGTGTTTCCCGCTTGAGGTACTTTGTCTTGTACATTGCCATGATGTTCACCATGAGGTATCTCAACGTTTCACAGACACACTGTGAAACATTGCAAAAGTAGTCTGAAACTGCTAAAATGTGATGCCTGGAAAATGCAAGTTTCAAGATATTTGGTTCAGCAAAGAAGATTACAAAGAATGGCTTGCCAGAGATCCAGAGAACCATCACTTGGCCAGGTGCAGAGCCGAACATTTTTCAGTTTTATGCAAAACAGAAATGCAACGAATAGAAAATCAGATCTCTGTCATATGGCCAAAAATAAATGCAAAATAATAATAATAAATAAATAATTAAAAAAAATGCTTTTTGCATAGTTGTTTTGACACATGTAAAAAATGTAACAATGTATCTTACAAGATAACACGGTGTAGCCTTGCTCTCACTTGAAATGTGTCCCCACATTAAGTCCTTGAATTTGAGGGTATTGGACTTGGAAAGTTCTTGAAAGATCCTTGAATTTGAAGTTGACCAAGGTGTGGGAACCCTGTTGTTTTAAAATGCGTAACTTTTGCTCTAGTTACGCCTGTCGTTTACACTACTCTGGCATTTTCGACCCTCGAAAACAGAGACTTTTAAAAACGCTGCAGACCCTGTTTTAGTTTGAAAACTCCTGGGTTGCGTTTCAGTGTAAATTGACCAAAACGGAGACTTTTGAAAATGATGGCGTGGCTGCCCACATTCGCTCTGCGTATCCTTGACGACCGTGTAAACAACAACATCCTGCTCATTGTTGTACCCATAGATATGTATAGATAGAAGCCCCATTCAGCCACTTCAAGCACCTGACGCATCTGCCATCTAAATAATAGGTAATCTACCTATACATATCTGTGGTTGTACCTGCATGAATGGTCATGTGACATGTAGGGTCGTGTAGTGTAGACGGAGATTGTTTCTGAAACGCAGTGAAAATGCTAGTGTAGACGAGGATCATTTTCTTTTTAAAATGCCATTTTAAAACGAAAACGCACTATTGTAAACAGGGCCTCAGTCTATAAATACTTCCATACAATCTATAAATACTTGTTTTTTCTGAAATAGTGTTTATCTACATCACTTAAAATTTTAGCTGTAGATATACCACTGTTCTACTAACATGTTTGATAAAATAACCAGAGAATTTCAACAACAACAACAACAAAAAAACATTATTTTGTGGATTACCCTGCTGAAAAAAAAAACAGTCTAAGTTGTTTTGCTGGTCTAAGTTGGTTTAAGCTGGAAGTAGCTGGTTTTAGCTGGTCTCCAAGCCTAGCTAGGCTAGCTGATTTTAGCTGATTTTAGCTGGTTAGCTGTTTTTTTTTTGTTTTTTTTGTTTTTTTTTAATTAAGCATTGGTCTCCCATAGTAGCAAGCATACTTTTTAAATCATGATAAACAGTTAAAACCACATGTAATACCTCAATACCATGGTAAAAATATAACTACATGGGTTTTATTGGTAGCCTATTTGTATGAAAAACGGTAGTCTAAAAACATTTAGTATAAATGCACACCTGCTTAATCACGAATACATACATAAAATAATTATATACCATTACTCCTGTAATAAAATTCAATGTGAATATCCCACATTGCTGCCACAATACCATGGTGCAGTAAGTGTTACTATAGTAAATCCATGTCCGAGCAGATAAATGGTCCGTGTGGCGCAATTCAAATGAGTCGCGCTGTTTTGTTCCGCTTTTGGCACATAAAAATTATATTGAACATTTATCGAACTCTTCATATCGTTTTATCAAGGAAAATTATATCGCAATAATTATCGTTATCGAATTATCGCCCAGCCCTACTTGGAAATCAGCTAAAACCAGCTACTTCCAGCTTAAACCAGCTAAGACCAGCCAACCAGCTTAGGCTGGTTTTAGCTGTTTTTTTTTCCAGCAGGGCAGTGATCAAAATTACGGTGTACTCACACTAGGTGCAGTTGCCTTGAACCAAGCCAAAGCGCGATTTTACCCCCTCCCCACTCCCCCACTGGCCTGCACTCACACTTGCACTAAACTTTCCGGGCTGGAGCACGCTTACGTCATGTACGAGATAACGGAGAAAACCACTTTCACTAATATTCTGCCTAATAAATGTATCATTCATGCCGTGCATTGATTTTTCACTTATATGTATCAGAGAATTATTACAAAGGCAGCTGACGTTAATGAAATAATTTGCAGCTTTACTCGGAAACTGCAATTCCTTTTCATCAATAAAACCAGACCCATTAAACGGGTTAAATGAACCGGGCTTTGGGGGTCAAACATGCTCAGGCACCGTTCAAAATGCCTAGTGTGAGTACACCATTAGAGAACAGTAACAACTATGACTAAAATTTTGGAGGGTTACAGCTGTCAGAAATTAGTAGGAAGTGTAGAGGCCCTTGCTTTGAATGACTTTAGCACATCTGTGGCTGCAGGACAACACTAGTTTCTCAGAATGTGCTGGGGTGATTTTGGTCCACTCTTCTTCCACTCTCTTCCATAGTTCAGTAACTGTGGTGGTGGGTTTCTTAGCCATGACTTTTTCACCGAGGATTTTCCAGAGATTTTCAGTTGAGTTTATATCAGGACTCGACCATTTGATTGTTTTAGTGTTCTTAGCGTCAAGAAACTGCTTTAACTGTTTTGCAGTGTGACGGGGCATTGTCTTTATTTATTTATTAATTTGTTGTTTAAGGATATAGTTCAACCAGAAATTAAAACTCATTTACGTCATCATTACCTCACCCTAGTTTTGTTTTGTGTTTTGTTTTGTTTTGAATAGTTCACTCAAAGAATCTCTGCTAGAAGAGTCAGAGGGCATTTTAGAAACAGAGTTAAACACAATATGAACATTAAAAAGGGAAAAACAGTACTGTGTGACTACATCTCTGGAGACTGCCAACAGTGTGGTTTCACGAACTGTTGCTTCCATTGTTGGATAAAATCTCCTCTCTGGCCAAACCTAGAAAAGAGTGAACTGACTGACTATGTGTATCTGTCTTACACTGGAGGAGCATGTTGAAGCACTTTGTGGAAATGCATTTTTTGATGTGATAAAGCCATGGGAGATGGCATTCTTCAGTTAATGAGCTTTTTGTTAATCCTAAAAGGGGTTTTGCACATGGTCATCCCCACAGATTCAATAGCACATGTGCTGTAAAGAAGCGTTGGGTGAAATTATGCCGCTCGTAAAGGCACAAGCCTGTTTATTGTGATCATGCGCTTTCCATAAATTAGGAATATACCCAGTGCCTGGAGTTCAGACGCTGAATTCTGGGAACTTATCCTTTAACACAATTTCATTAGTCTCCCAATGGGTTGTGTCTTCTTTTTCATATTTATCGTATTTGCAGACAGCTGTATTTAGATCAGAAGTTTTAGTGGGGCTCCCCTCTGACAAAATTTACAAAACGGCGCCTCCTCAGGTCTCCACTACTAAAGTTAGTACCCAACTGGGAGTAACTGTGTTTATTTTCCAGAGGCAGTATATTACTGAATTTGCTGCAGTATAATGAATTAACAGAGGCAGAGCTGAGATGAAAAATATTTCCTATTATGATAAATTCACCAAGTAAAAACAAGAATATTAATATTTAAATTTTTAAATGTATTCAAAAACATAACTGCAACAGTTTTCCAAATGTAGTTATGTCTTTGAGTACAGTTTTTATTAGGGCAAAAAAAGGTGAAAAAAAAGAAATTTCAGATTTCTTGATTTTAACCAATTCTCATTTTTACGAACCAATATCAGTTCTTAAATCCCCAGAATCCCCAGTCTAGCCTGTTTTCAGTTAATGAATGGAACATTGTAGCACACCTCCCATCCAATAAACTGCAATAAGCTTTGTGCTTTGTTACTTTTGATATGAAACGAAGTCTCAGATTTCAAATTTTGTCCATTTTATTTCAGTATTCAAACAAAACATACCGCCGGTTTGGCACTGTTTAATGTGGAGTGACAGATCGCTGTGACGCCTCCGTTCAAAAGAAACGGCAGTGTGAAGCGCACATGAACAGATCGTCTCCTCCACTTTAATACCAGTTTCAGCACAAAAAAAAAAAACGTGAATATGCATCCGAAGGTATGTTAAAAGAAAGAGTTTAACCTGCCGAAATCCATATCATGTAATTGCTCAATCAGTATTTCAACTGCAGAAAAACATCTGTCACTTTTCAGTTACCTCAGAAAAAAACATATTTGGTTCCCATAAACTATTTATTCAGCTAGAAAAATGATAGTAGAAATGGTATTGTGAATAATTTTTTTGAGAATTTTATTTTCCTTGAGAAATTTGGCATGTACTGTAAAACAATGACTGTATAATTTTGAGATCCATCTTTTTTACACTGAGGACAACTGAGGGACTCATATGCAACTATTACAGAAGGTTCAAATGCTCACTGATTCTTCTTCACTGAGGAAAAATGATACATTAAGAGCCAGGGGTATAAACTTTTAAACAAAATGAAAATGTGCACATTTTTCTTATTTTGCCTAAATATCATATTTTTTTTAATTTAGTACTGCACTTCAGAAGATACAGAAGATACTTACATGTTTCCCAGAAGACAAAATAAATTAAATTTAC
The DNA here is from genome assembly GCA_036247105.1 of Cirrhinus mrigala. Classification (NCBI taxonomy): domain Eukaryota; kingdom Metazoa; phylum Chordata; class Actinopteri; order Cypriniformes; family Cyprinidae; genus Cirrhinus; species Cirrhinus mrigala. Next base: position 23,632,254 of record CM070014.1, read on the forward strand.
CCTGATCTTCAAATTCAAAAAGTTTTCACCCTCATCTCTAAATGCATCATGTATTCTTCTGGAGCATCAGTGAGCATTTGAACCTTCAATAATAATTGCATGTGAGTCCCTCAGTTGTCCTCAGTGTGAAAAGGACAATTGTTGGAAAGGGTTCAAATGCTGAAAAACCAAAGAATTTGTGGGACCTGAAGAATTTTTCTGAAAAACAGCAGGCAGTTTAACTGTTCAGGACAAACAAGGGACTCATGAACAACTGTCACTAAACAAAACAAAAAATAAAAATCACAGCTGTGGATAATTCAGGTAACAACACAGTATTAGAATCAACAGGGTCATTTTTATTTTCTCTTGTGGACTATATGTAAACATCCTTTATGTGAAATATTTTATTGAGGTCAGTACTAAATAAAAAAAATAACATGCATTTTGCATGATCCCTCTTATTTTGGTCAAATAATTAACATTTTGCAGATTCTGCAAGGTGTGTGTAAACTTTTGACCTCAACTGTATATCCAAAATAATCGATGTCGAATTGAATTTGATCAAATCGGAAATTGAATCGAATTGTAAGCTTGTGAATCAGAAGAGAGTCATATTGTGATATTTATGTCAAAACTCAGCCCTAGTTTTTATATATAAATATTGCATATTGTTATTGTTTTTACTTGAATTTTTTAGCTTTTTATCATTTTTGAGTGGATTAACACTGGTAACTGAGAAAAAAACATATTTTATGATGATGATAATTTTTGATATCTTCAAATACAATTTGAATTGGATATATGAATATTTTTGTTTTTACTTACATTTATAAATAATAATAATAATTTTGTTTTTAAAACAGTTGTATTCAATTGTATATATTGTATATGTTAAATTTTTCTTCTTGTTCCCATCCTGATATTCACACTTTGAATACCTCTGATTTAGATGTTTTATATTTTAGACATCCATTGGCTATTCCTATTTTACTGAGTGAATAAACTGTTCATTTCTTATGTGCTTTCTGTCCTAAACAGTTGATCAGTCGAAAGGACAAGGCCACCTTTGAGAAGCTTGACTTTCTGACATCAAAGGAAGAGAATTACAACCGCATGAGAGAGTACATCAGATCCCTCAAAATGGCCCCCTGCATCCCCTACCTAGGTAAGTGTCAGTAAAAGACAATTTTGTAGACTCCATCACTTCGTATCATGACAATATTCAGCCGGAAATGTCTTGAGAGGTTTACTGGCTTTGGGAATTGTTTTTAATAAAGGTTTGTTATTAATAAAGCTGTAACTAAAGCTGAAGATGCATACTTTGAGCAGAAGAATGGGTCATGGGCCACTGGACTTACCCAGCCTTGTGATATTGACTCAACCAACTGCTTCAGTATAATGGCTTCTACATTTTTTTCTTAGTATGGTTCATTTTAAATTAAACCTTATTATTTTTTGGCCTCGTCTCAAATGCACTTTATATGGTGAACAGCAGAGGGCGTTTCAGTATACCACTCTGGTTCAGTAATGATTGACATATGTGTTATATTCTGTTTTAGAAAAGAAAATTGCATTCGTCAAATCATATCAGGGGTTTTTAGGATTTTTTTTGCTTATGCTTAAAAATTCTGTCATGAACTGAAAAACCTTTTGACTTTCTCTCTATCCACTTCAGTGGCTTTAAACAGGATGTATAGATGGAAAATGCAATGAAATCAGATTGTAGCACTTATTTATTTCAAATCGGTAGCTTCTTTTCTCTTTTATGAGTAGACGTCTGTCAGAGACTCTCATTGGATGCGATTAGTAACACACACATCAGTCTTGTTTGAAGGCACTGACAGCGCTTGAAATGGATGGCTCTCTCAGGATTGTCTCTTGTGGGGAACAGGATCCAGATCCTTCACTCAATTACGCCCTTCCATCTTGCTCATCAGCAGCAAGGTCCGAATTACTAATCCAGCTGTTTGGCGAAAGCCCGACTTGATCCGAAAGGGATCTGGAGGCTTTGTGTTTAGGAGGATGTTTGACTGTCTTGTATTTTACGAGATGCATTTTATAAGATGTGGATGTTTGATTTTGCAGCATAACAGACTGTTCAGTAAGTCACTGCCACATGCTTGAGTCCCAAGCTTACGCTCATAGAGTTTTCCAGGTGCGCTTGTGTCATTGTGGTATGCGAATAACTAAAAGGCCAGTCAGGAATAACTTCAGACGGCTGTAACTCAAATTGTCTCTTAGTCTGTAACTTGCAGGCTGGTTCCTTTCTAGAGGTCTAAAATGCACAGACAATCACTGTCATTTCGAAGAAGGTAAACATGCAGATAGAGCCGTGGCATGACGTCTCGTTTTTCTCAGCTGCACACATCTTTCTCATTAACCAAATTTCCTTTACATAATCCACGCTGAGTGTCTGCTTCCACTTGGGCAGCGTCCCACTCAACACAGGCCTTTCTCAGACGTCACTCAGCAGAAACCGCTGTACCTGGTGCCGGTACCTTGTGGTTTAGTTTTATTCCCGTTTCTGAACTGAAACCGCAGGGACGGAAAGACTGTCTGACGTGGCTGAGGTCGTGCGGGCTGTCACTTCAAATCTGTCAGTTTCCACTGTGCTTCTCCAGTGGCCCTTTCCATTTCCCATTGGGGCAAAGGAAAAAGGAAATGAAAAGGTTTGGGGTTTTTGTCAAACACTCTTTTAATGCTTTTTGATGTATTTACTGGAACTTGTATTATTGGTTTGCTACTAAAAATGATTGATACCTTCGGTTTGTATAAGAACCTTTGAAAAGGTGCGTTCTGTCTTACACTTGGAGAAGTTTATGGGAAGTTCATTTTTTTCCAGATGAAAAAAATAATCGTGATAGTGCTTCAAAAGTATTAAAGCCATAATTTACTTGCTTCCCTAACAACGGAAAACATTAGCCTCAGTGAAGCTTAAAGGATTAATTCACTTCCAGAAAAGAAAAATTCCTGTTAATTTACTCACCCCCATGTCATCCAGGATGTTCATGTCTGTCTTTCTTCAGTCGAAAAGAAATTAAGGTTTGTTTGGCATGTTTTTGAAGAAAACATTCAAGTGTTTTTCTCTATATAGTGGACTTCAATGGGGTCAGTGGGTTGAAGGTCCAGTTTCAGTGTAGCTTCAAAGGGCTCTACACAATCCCAACCAAGGAATAAGGGTCTTATCTAGTGAAATGATTGGCCATTTAAAAAAAAATAAATAAAAAAATGCTTTTTAACCACAAATGCTCATATGCGTCTTCACGCATTACGTAGTCACATTGGAAAAGTCGTATGTGGTTAGTTCTTCATCTGTGTACTCTGGTTCAAAAAGATAGGGTAAGAAAAAAAAAACCTTCATCTCATTTTTCCTCCGACATCGTTGTTTTACCTTTTTTTGTAAAGGGCTTTTGACTTTCTTTGCACCTTCGCTTTGTAAAACACTGGGACCAGTGCCGGCCTGTAGGTTTGTGGGTCCCTAGGTAAGATAATGAAAATGGGCCCCACTAGTGTAAAAAACAATTAAAAAAAAAAAAAAAATAGGAGTGCAAGTGAGTTTGAGTAAATGGATACACATGCCTCACAAATAAATAAAATGTAAAGAAAGTGTACACAAAAACTAAATAAAATAAACAGAGCATAAACAAAATAAAAACAAAATATAGGCCTACTAATATTCATAAATGATAAGAAATGCAGGCTGTTTTGTTTTGCTTTGCTTTGCTTTGTTTTGTTTTGTTTTGTTTTGTTTTGTTTTGATGAAAAAAAAACTTTATTGCATTAGACACTGGATCCAGGTCTGATCATGGGCATCATTGCATGTATAAAACAAGTACTACAGCAATAAATATTATGTATATAGCAGTCAAAACATCTTTTTTTCCAGCTCCGGAAAGATATCGTTTGGATTCCATTTCTACTACAACTTCACTTAAATAATCATACCTTCGTTTCAAATAATTTAAAAATAGCATTAATGTGTAATAAGACTTCATTTCGAGAGATTGTTTTCTGAGAGGCTATATTGAGTGAATTCAAAAATCTGAACCGTAACAACAAAATCTGAGCTGTAACAAAAAAGGTTTTCAAAAATGATAAAGAACATTCGAGTTTGTTGTGCCTGATTGTAGGGCTGCACAATTAGGCCAAAATCTTGTTTTTATTAATATGACTAATTCTGATTATTGGTATTACTAAATAAAAACATTAAACAAAACAATAATTATTGCTAATGATTATCAGTATATTTTGCAACTGCAGCATGACCTGTTTGCATGCAGGAGGACTAACTGAATGTTAGCTTTATGTTAAATGTTAAGAAAGGTATAAGGATGTATTATAATATTATGATTAAAAATCTTTGACAAAAAAAAAAAAAAGAAATTGGTCAGAAAATCTCATGCATTCACTGAGAGAGAGGGAGAAAAACTCCTCTACACTGGAGGAAAAAAAAAAAAAACTTATTAAAAAGTATTATCATTCCTATTTTTACCCCAAGTAAGGTGTTGTGAGAGTAAGTGCACACATGTAATATAATATTTCATTCTTCTTGTTCTTCTTTTTGTTCTTCGTCTTCTTTTAGTTTTATGGCGGATTAGTTATGTGCATACCGCTATAATGTTTCTTTCATATAGGGAATTCCTAATATGGACAAAGGAATACACTTTCGCGTAGCTGAATAAAACTCAGATAGACGTTTTAACTGATGAAACATGGAGACATAGCTCATGCGGTACTTTGATTTTAAACACCTAAACGCACCTAAAAATCCAATTGACAACCTTGCGGCCGTGGGGCCCTCCCCCTGTATCGCCTGTTGGAACGGCCAGCACTGACTGGGGCGGTACTTATGGCTATGTCACGCGTAACTTTTCCAACGTTACTATGTAATGCGTAATGCGTCAAGCTAGTACAAAATGAGCATTTGTGGTTAAAAAGTATTTACTTCTTTTTTTTTTTTTTTTTTTTTTTTTTTTTTAAAAAGAAAATGACCTATTGTTTCGCTAGATAAGACACTTTTTCCTTGGCTGGGATTGTGTAGAGCCCTTTGAAGCTGCATTGAAACTGCAATTTGGACCTTTAACCCATTGGCCACTATTGAGGTCCACAATATGGAGAAAAATCCTGGAATGTTTTCCTCAAAAACATTTTGGATGACATGGGGGTGAGTAAATTATCAGAAAATTTTTATTCTGGAAGTAAACCAATCCTTTAAGAACTACTTTGGATAAAAAAAAAAACTAACTGCCTAAACCAATATGCTTTCCATTTATCTGAACAGCTTTTAATTTTAAAGGTGCGGTCAAATAATTGTTCTGCAGTCATTTCGATTATATAAAAAAAAACTTGTTTTAAAGTGTAACAAGCTGTGCTTCATGCATCACTAAACAATTGACAGTAGACAATAGACTTTTTTGCCTACAAAATCTTATTTCATTAAAATAAATATAATTGTGTCACACAGATCTAATGACCTGGGAATAAAATAGCTAATTATTATTTTATTTTTATCAATTTAAATCAGAAAGTTCAAATTCTGATTTCTGGTTTTAAAGTGAGAGTTTAACCAAAAATGAAAATTCTGTCATTAATTACTCACCCTCATGTTGTTCCAAACCCATAAGACCTTGAATTTACCTTCAGTGGTTCAGCCTTAATTTTATGAAGCTATGGGAATTTCATCAAAAATGTCTTAACGAAAGTAAATAAAGGTCTTACAGGTTTGGAACGACATGAGGGTGAGTACTTAATGACAAAAATTTTCGTTTTTGGTTAAACTCTCACTTTAAATCCCAAATTACTTTGGCCTTTTAGATTTCCAACTATAGACAGGACAAATTAAAATTAGTATAATTTGACAAGCCACATATGCTCAGTGGAGCTTGTTATATTTATATCTATAAAATATTTCTTCACTTAGTCAAAGAGCAAATTTGTCATGTCATTCTTATGTAGCATTTTCTAATAAATTCAACCCATGTTCAATGGAAATGCGTACCTCTACATTCATTACTGCAACACCGTAATTATGTACTTTACTGCACGTTTCACAACAGTTTCTAAGTGAAATGTCCAGAAAGTGGCATTACAGCACATGTTCAATGCGTGGCTGTGGCACGGTTTTATTATGCTGGTACAGCACGTATTGCTGTGTTTTTATTACGCTGCTTGAGGTACGTATTGTGGCTGTTCAGAAATATCCAGGTAGTGTCACTAAAGGTTAATGCTCTGTCATGTTGGAAATATCACCTACACTAAACCCAACCCTAAACCTAACCGAATGCAAATGCAGAAGTGATATAAAACACAAGAAGGTTGATGTTTAACCCTTTAACTTTTTTAACGTTTACTTCACCATATTACATATAAATCCTAATCTAATTATGACAAACTATACATCGTTGGAAAGGTCTAAGACTCCTAAATAGATATTTTACCATATTTTTGTGTTACAAATTATGTAGGAAAATTAACAGATTAATATATGTCAAGAGTGCAACTTAAAAAATCTACATCATAACATGAGTTCTGACCTTTGTCACAAAAGGTTTTAACGCATTAGATATCATAAGAAATTATACATCAGTTCAAAACTTAAAATCTCAAAATTCATCCTTTGAAAGGCATTTTAAAATCAGACATTGCATTACCATGGAAAATGTACATCAAAATCATATTACAAAATGTTTTCATTCATGAATTCTAAAAATTTAGGATAGTGTCTGGATAGTGCATTTTTATGTCTGTTCAAAAATGGGAGTGACAGTTAAAGGGTTAATTCATTCACAGACAATGCCTGTAGCTGTACATCCTTTATTGCAACAGTCTGACAGTACTTGGGTAAATCAGTTACACTTACAGTATATTACAAATTACACATTATTTTCAACAATATTACGTTTATATGTACATAAACAAGTTGGATCTTCATTTGACACCAACAGCTAATTTACACAGTAAATACAGTTTAGATGGAGCAATCAATGACTGTTTAAAGATGTTTGTATGTTCAATTATGCATATTTGCTTGTTTTTTTTTGTTTTTTTTGTTTGTTTGTTTTTTTTTTTTTTTAACTACAACATTATATGAATTTTAAACTTGATATTCCTGAAATAAATTATGAGTCATTCATCTCATCAGGAAATATATATTCTCTTAGCTTTGAATAAACTAGAAAAGCATAAGCTATTGATCACCGGATTGGATGTCCTGTGTCTTATTTGTAACGATGAACGAGTACTGATCAGATTTATTTTCTAATATTTCAACAAAATAATTCTAAACAACTGACAACAGATTCACAATTGCACTGTATGTATAAAGAAGAACAGGTTTGATTTGACTGAACTAGAGTGAAAAAGCACATCATGTTCATGATATGTTTTTGTTTAGTGACAATTATAAGGAAGACGGGCCAGTTTTAACACCTAATAGAGCTTCCTTTTGACAAGACACTGTCTGTCCTTTTGCAATGTATCTTATTTAACTGTTACGTAGGAAGCCAAACCACATTCTAAAATGAATTGCACTTTTATAGGGTGAACGGCGACCGTGGGAGAGCAGTTATCAGTCCGTTTCCTGTGTTTATGTGCTGCTCAGTGGAAGGTGTTCGGGTTGGGTCGTATCATCATCACAACCTTCTTGAGCGAATAGGCGCCTCCTCTGAATTCAGCCCAGTACACGCCGTCCTGATAGCGGCTGCGGTAGTGACCTCCCCTGTACCACACGCCATTCAGATTTGAGTGGGCACAGGCGTTATACCACCAGCCTCCTTTTTGGTAGTGCGCACAGTTGCCTGAGAGAAAACAGATGTGTACAGGTCAATAAATAAATGATAAATAATTTATTTTTTAATATCTAATATCTAAATCTAATTCGCCTGATACCTGTATATACGTCATGATCCCTGTCCAGAGTGGTGAACTGCTTCCCATTGTGCCAAGTTAGGGAGTCGCCGGCATTGCCGTGATAACGGCCCACCCTGAGCCTGTAGAAGTCGCTTTCGGGTTCAAGACGGAAACTTGCATACTCTGCAAATGTCTTGCGCCCAGACCAGTCCTCTAAGGTGACCAGCAGTTTGTAGTTCCCTTGGTTGGTTATCCAGTATATGTTCTCCAGACCCAGCCAATACTCTCCATCGATGTTTCCAAAGCCTTGCTGTAATAAAACAAAGTAGTGCCTGCCATTGAGTATTTGATGGACCAAGTAAAATATTTATTTTAGTGTACATTACTCAGTCTATATTATGTTGTCATGACCTTGAGGCAGAAAAAAAAGACATTTGCTGTCGGGTTTGTTCTGCTCTTTCACTTTTTTACTTGTTTTACTGGTAGGCATTTCATTAGCCAGCACATTCTTTGCATTGATAAGCATTTTTCTGAGCCTGTAAAGCACTTGTAATTCCGGCTTTCCTTGTGTTTAATACAGTATCCGCTGGGCTTTGAAGACTTGTTTGTTTTGTACTTGACAAGGGTTCAAATGAAGCTTTTTCAACTTACAGGGATTCTGTCATAAAGTGATTCTATTGTACATTTTAAAGTGCCCCTGTTTTTCAATCGAGCATTAAAAAATAAAAATTGGTGTATTGTTTCTGACACGCGCTGTATGCGGTAGACCAATCAAAACAGACTAGGCCATCTGACCAATCAGAGCAGAGTAGGCTCACGGAAAGGAGGGGTTTAAGAAGACTGAATCTTAGAACTGCTTTTAACGAATCGTTTGAGAATCCTTGGAGAAAACAAAAGCATTTTTTGACCTTGCATGCATGTAAACCTATTGTAGGAGACTTCCAAAACATTAGGAACCTTAAAGGGGTCATCGGATGCTAAGTTCACTTTTGCATGTTGTTTAAACATTAATGTGTGTTGGCAGTGTATGTACAAATCTACTCTATAATGATAAAAATCCATGCAGTGGTTTTTAATTAATCTGTAAAAATAATATTCCCTTTTTCAAATCGAGCCATTCTCAGATGCCTGTCATTGTGGCGTCACACCGACAGAGTCCGCTCCCACGATAGTTGATTGACATTAGCATTTTACCTCAGATCAGCTCTCACAGTCCGCCCTTTTTGTTTCAATGCTGAAGCAGGGATATAAGTTAGACAAGAATATCTCCAATTGAGCGATTGAGGTGTTGTATTGCTGGATGTAATAATGAACATAGTGGTCGTCATTTACTCCCGACATCTGAGCCGCTGAAGATGCAGTAGATTACGTTTGTTTGTGAAGGGAATACGCCTCCCGATCTACATATATCAGTCTATGTTCGCGCAAATCATTCGTGATCCAGCTTCACTTACAGCAGAAGTGAGTATAAGGGTTTTTTATGAATCTTTGCGATCGTCTTTCCTAATAATGTGCTAGTAAGCAAGTTTAGCGGCTAAACACGGCTAAATGAGGCTAAAGTAAACATGCTCGTCATTCCACAGAGAGAAGAGAGGGGCGTGGCGAGCAGAGCTCATTTGCATTTAAAGGAACAATCCCTCAGAATGAGATGATTTTGCAGAGCTGATTTTGGCAAGGTAAAAAGGGTGTCGTTTTACACTACCATTGAGAATTTTTAACCAAAGTATATTATAGACTTTTCCTTAAGACCCTAAAGAATCATATCAACTTGTGGAAAATGGGCATCTGATGATCCCTTTAAAAATGGCACAACATGGGCACTTTAAATAAGAACTCTGAACACACTGTTTTAAATTTTAGTTGAGGCATTTCAGCACAGTGTGGTGGTTTCTGCTTGGCATATGTTCCTCATTAAACCTCTTTAAGTGCATGGCTCTGTATGTTAACTGCCATACGGTTCAGCTTATGTGAAGAGTTATAGACCATATGACATTAAGTGACAAAGGTACAACGTAAGAAAGTGTTACCACAGAAACATAAATTGTTACTTGTTTGTTGAATTTTCCGCCATTGGTAAACGAAGGCATATATCATCTTTGTCTACTACAGAGATGTTATATGTTTAATTGGGACTGCTAATTTTCCCTATTTTTACATTTATCGACCAAAACGTATGAAAAACGTGATAATTTATCATCCAGAATTTATATTGTGTGCTCACCTTATATGTCTCCCAGTTTCTGAAGAAGTTGACAGAGCCATCCATTCTTCTCTGGATGACTGTCCAGCCACCAGGATCCTGTCTTTGATCACACCACACCTGCATCAGCTTGTTAGTGTTCTCTGGCTTCACTAGGTGCATGCCACTGTTAGTGTGACCATCCTCCAGAGCCTCCAGACAATCCTTCCAGGGACCTTTCAAAAAAATAAGAAATAAATCATTTAGCATTTACCCAGTATCTACCCCACTCCTGGTTTATTTCATCTCATAGTGAGAATATGACACTGTGATGAACAGATCTACTTGTTGGCTTGAAGAGATATTTAGATGAAAATCTGAAGCAATTGTCTAATGAAAGGAAGTCATACTCTGGATCCCCCTGTATGCCATTCTCAGTTGCATCTACTGCTGCTAGGACTCTTGTTCTTCCGTGGCACAGCTGGAAAAGCTCTTAACGTAAGAAGAGGATTGATCTTGGCTGCCATTCTGGCATGGGACGTTGCCTCTGCTGTTCCAGCCAAACATAACGTTGGCACGGACGCTAAAGAAAGGCCCATTTGATAAATAATGCAGTAGCAAGTAGATTAGCAAGCACTTCCAAAGTTCCCTGGGCATAGAACAGTGTTTTTATAGGGACGTGTCGAAAATGCCTCCAATTTTCGTAGTTTTCCATGAGAACAAGAAGAACATCCATAATTTAGCTGTCTTCAAAATCATTCCTTGATTCAATTTTTTTTTTCCCCCAATGTGATCTTTTTTTAAACCGTAAACACAGTACACAGATTGATACATATGAAAGCCTGTTTCTGCTATTGAATAAAAAATTTTAAAAAGTAATTGCGACTTTTTATTTCACAATTCACCATTTTTTTTTTCCCGCAATTGCGAGTTTACATGTCACAGTTCTGACTGTTTTTCTCAAAATTGCATGATACAAACTTGCAATTCTGAATCGAAACTGTGTAAACTCGAAATTGCGAGTTGTGAAGTTATAAAGTCAGAATTGTGGGATATAAACTCGCAATTCTAACTTTTTTTTCTCAGAATTGTGAGATATTAACTTGCAATTCAGACTTTAAAACTAAATAAATTCACAGTTGTGAGTTGTAAAGTCCAAAATGTGAGTATATAAACACGCAATTGCGAGCCAAGACTCAAAAGTCAGAATTGCAAGATATAAAGTCAGCATTGTGGGATATAAACTCACACTTGCAAGAAATAAAGTCAGAATTGTGAGATGTAATCTCGGAATTCTGACTTTAATCTTACAATTGCGAGTCGTAAAGTTATAACAACAGAACTGCAAGATAGGAAGTCAGAATTTTGGGACATAAATTCACACTTGTGTCAGTATTGTGAGAGATAAACTCACAACTTTAATACTATATAAACTCACAATTGCGAGTTGTAAAGTAATAATGTCAGTATTGCAAGATATAAAGTCAGAGTTGTGAGATATAAACTCACAATTCTGACTTTAATACTATATAAACTTACAACTGCGAGTTGTAAAGTAATAATGCCAGTATTGCAAGATGTAAAGTCAAATGTGGGATATAAACTCACAATTCTGACTTTAAAAGTATAAAATATAAAGTCTCTCAATTTTAAAAAGTTAACTATATAAATTCGCAATTGCAAGTTGTAAAGTTATAAAGTCAGAATTGTGGGATATAAACTTTTAATTCTGACTTTAAAACTATATAAATTCGCAATTGCGAGCTGTAGTTATAAAGTCTCTCAATTTAAAAAAGTTAAAGCTATATAAATTCGCAATTGTAAGTTGTAAAGTTATATAGTCAGAATTGCAAGATATAAAGTCAGAATTGTGGGATATAAACTCGAAATTCTGACTTATAAACTATATAAACTTGCAGCTGCGAGTTGTAAAGATATAAAGTCAGAATTGTGGGCTATAAACTCACACTTGCAAGAAATAAAGTCAGAATTATTAGATATAAACAGAATTCTGACTTTAAAGCTATATAAACTCGCAGTTGTGAGTTGTAAAGTTATAATGTCAGAATTGCAAGATATAAAGTCAGAATTGTGGGATATAAACTCACAATTGCGAGTTATAAAGTCCAGTTCTGAGGGGGGAAAAGGACTGCTATGTTCTCAGATTTGTGAGTTTATATCTCACAATTCTGACATAATAATTCGCAATTCTGAGGGGTTTTATTCTCACAATTGCGAGTTTATATGTCAAAATTCTGACTTTATAACTCAAAATTGCAAGTTTATATCACGTATTACTAAAAAAAAAAAGTCATAATTGCGAGATGTCAACTCGCAATTGCAGGGAAAATAGTCAGAATTGTGAGATAAAAAAATCGCAATTACTTTTTAAGTTTTTTTTATTTGTGGCAGAAATGAGCTTCCATAGATACACACCCTGCTGGGGAACCAAAAATTAAAAAAAAAATGTCTTAAACCAGACTAAGCTGGTCTCCCAGCCTGAACACTAAACCAGCTTGGAAGAAGACCAGCAAAAGATACATTTCCATGCTAGTCTAGTCTGGTTTAAGCTGGTTTTGTGTTGGTCTACCAAATGGAGCAGCACAAATATTCAGTAGCAACACCTAGCAGATGGAACTGATTATGCTAATTAAATAGCATGATAGGTTTCAGATGATGAACTTTTCAGTAGGGAAAGTAGTCAGAACTAAACAAACTTGAGAGTCAAACTCTTGAAGCAGATGACCTCACATGTTCCATTATTGTTTGTGTATTTTAATCATGCTTTCCGTACTGTCAGATCTGGCAGTCAGCCTTTCAGTTATCTTACATTTCAGCCCCAAAGCACTACTGAGGCCTTGTGGTTGACTTACAGTAGTCTGGAACATTTTAGTGTTTACTCTCGTCTTGTAGCTTATAAAAAGTAGGCCACACGCCCACCGACTGGCCCTCACTTACAGCCGCTCCAACCCCTTCGTGACTCTGGATGGTACTTTTACAAATGAACTGGATGTGCCTTTTACCAAAAGACAGGACTTGGCTCCAGTTGGTTTCACTTGTAGCAGTACTTAGTTCACACTCTTATAATTTAGATATTTCTGGCTGCATTTATGATAACAGACCTCTGACCACTGGTTACTTAGCCTCCAATGCACACTCCACTGAGCCGAGTTGTGTCTGTGTCTCTGAAATCTCTCTGGCTGGCTGATTTTCACTGCATGCCAGGTTGGGAACCATCACATTACCTGACAAATTTAAGATAACAACGCAGACGGGGCTCATTAGCCCCTTACTGTGAGCAAAACTGAATCTGTTCCAGCATTCCCAGTCCCTGCAGGATCAGCTTTTTTATTGGGTCAGCACAATTTTTTTGTTAAATGTTAATTATTTATTTATTTACTTATAATCTTAAGAGACAAGCATCACACAGACTTCACGCATGGGGTGCAAAGGTCTAAAAAAGGTCTTTTTTTTTTTTTTTCAATTTATATTGTAAAATTAAAGAAATATTTATGTTTTCACTTTTTTTATCTATCTATTGATTTATCTGTCTATCTGTCATTCAGTTGTATCATATGTATTTAGTTATTAATAATAAGAATTATTATCAGTAGTATTTTTATTAATAACAATAATTAATTAATTCATTGATTTTAAATTATTTAAAAATTTAGTTTAAAATGTCATTTGGTTAAAATGGTTTAAATGCTGAATTTTTAGCATCATTACTCCAGTCACATGATCCATCAGAAATCATTCTAATTTTCTGATTTGCTGCTCAGAAAACATTTATTATTATTATTATTATTATTATAATTGTTGTTGTTGTTATTATTATTATTATTATTATTATTATTATTACGTTGAAAACCTGGATTTTTTCAGGTTTCTTTAATAAATAGAACAACAGCATTTATCTGAAATAGAACTCCTTTGTAACATTATAAATGTCTTTATCATCACTTTTGATCAGTTTAAAGCATCCTTGCTAAATAAAAGTATTAATTTCTATAATTATACAAAAAAAAGTTATACTGACTCCAAGCTTTTGAATTGTATAGTGTATAATTTTACAAAAGCTTTTTATTTCAGATGTAAAATGTACTCAACTGTTTTAAATATTGATAATAATAACAACAACAACAACAACAACAATAATAATAATAATAATAATAATAATAATAATAATAATAATAATAATAATAAATGTTTCTTGAACAGCAAATCAGCATATTAGAATGATTTCTGAAGGATCATGTGACACTGAAAATGGAGTAATGATGCTGAAAATTTAGCTTTGATCGCAGGAATAAATGACATTTTATAATATATTCACACAGAAAACAGTTATTTTAAATAATAAAAATATTTCTAAATTTTTGCTCTATCTATATCATGTATTTATTTATTAAAATAAGAATTGTTAGTAGTAGTATTAATTTTAAAAACAATAATACTGATAATAAATAAATACATTATTAAGTTAATAAATAAATACATTTCTAATTAATTTAAATTAAAAATCTGATACGTGTAATGTATAATGAATAGTCTGTAATGTTTTTGTAACATTAATGCGTACAGTTTAACGTATATTAATGTTATTTTTTACGTTTTCTTTTAATATATAAAATATCTTAACATTTGAAATTTTTTATTACATTAGACAGAAGAATTTTACTGTTACCCCACTCTATTTCTATTACACAAATGTTGTTTGTATTCTGCCCCAAGTAATTCTAGGTTAAAGTTTTCATTTTATCAGTGCTAAATTATGATTGTGTTCATGAACCTAATAAAAGCACCTCATTCCACATTCTTTGCCTCATTATCTTGGAGCCACCAATTTCGTGCTCTCCCTTGGAGAAGTCTGCTTGTCAGCAAATTAGAAACTTCTTTTAAGCCCCCTTCTGTTTAATTGGTCGTAGAACATTTTACACCATGGAAACTTGCCACTTAATGGCAAAATCACTGCCAAAACAAATATTTGAAGAAAAGAAAGAAATCAAGTCAGGAACAGAACAGAATAGCAGGTTCAAAGGTACAATGTTTGAATCATTTGTTTCTAATTAGAACGATGATATTAATAAGTAGATGAGTCACTTCTAAATTCCTGTGACATCTGCTGTTTTGCAATGACAGCTATATGGAGAGAAGTTTAGAAATAAGCAGCTGTTATGTCTGCCAGACAAATGGACAAAGTTTAGATTAGGTGTGTATGAGAGAGATGGAATGAGAGATGTCCTGAACAAAAACAGTCTAATGGGCGAGGAGAAAGACGGTGGAAAGAAAATTGGCTTTTCACTACAAAGATTCAAGCTAATGTTTGCAGAGATGAATGAGGTGTTGAACTGGAGATGTGCACGAATCCATCAAGTCAAGTGACCTTTAAAGGAGATATGGTAGGAAGAAGGAAGGAATAGGAAACCGAGAGGCCTTACAGATATTCTTCAGTGTAGGTCATGTTAAAACAACTTGGCAAATCCATCAGCAGACCATTTCTCTCTAGCAGGAAGACCCAGACCTGATAGAGCTCAATGTTTGTGTGGGATGTCTGGGTCGCGTATGTCTGGTAACACTGGAATAAATGACTTCATTTCAACATCCCTCCCTGCCCTGCTCTTTCTCCAGTCATCTTATTTACATTTTCATTACTGCAGCTTTAATGTTGTAATGACCGTTTTTATACGGTCAACCAGTGCTGTTTTTTTGTCAGATCAAGTTTTGTTGTTTGTGTGCAAACACCAGAAAACACGCACATCAGAGTTTTTTTGACATCCAATTAGGACGACTTTCATATATGTTTCTAAAATCTTAAGGTGCATCAAATTAGTGCATTTTGTGGGCAAAAACAGTCCACTGCAACAAGTTTGCATGAACTTTTTGTGAAATCTGCGTATGGGAATCTTCTGACCTCACACAATTTTTTTGATCAGATGGATTCATATTAAAAAGCCTGGATTTAGCCCATAAAAGTTTGCAGATGTGGCAAATGGCAATGGCAAATGTGACCGCATCTTTACATATGTCCACCATTTGGCCAGCTCACTGAGGTCTGATTGCTCTCATCTGAATTTCTTATTTTTAATACCCTTATTATCTGTGCATGTCTAAGGAAAGTAAAAACTACAAGCTGTCTCAAACAATTGTGTTGAGCATTTTAAAAAACAAGAAATGAACATAAATCAATATATAACGAAGGGGTAATTGCCATACATATTTATGCACAGATTAAATGCAGCCTATGATGGCTCGTGCTTATGCCACTTCCCAACTCAGCCACTGTAGACTTTTTCTGACAGTCTTCTTTTCTTCACTTTTTTATTTTTTTTTGTCTTCTGTCCAGAATCTTTCTGTATTTCCGTTCAGAGCTCTTTTTCGTACTGTAGTCCCATTGTGAAAGCTTGAGTCTCCTTGAGGAGGGTTTTTGTAACCTTTTGCTATTAATGCAGGCAGACCTAGCCAGGAAATTGCTCATGTCACCAGATGGAGTGGAAATATAGCCACTGAAAGATGCCTTTTTCATTTTCATGATCTTAGTTTAAATAATAAATAGACAAAATATATTATGTTGGTTTTGGGGTGGATGATATGTAAGCAAAAAAATTATATCATGGTGTTATAATGTTATGATGCATTGTGATAAGCACATTAAAGAGAAGTGTTTAAAAACAGATAAAAAAATATGAAATTTCCTTTTGATTGAGATTTAAAAAAAAATAAAAATAAAAATGATGCCTGCTTTCGCCATTGAATACATTTTTTTGTGACTTTTTTTTGTCACAATTTGACTTTTTTTCTCAGAATTGTGTGGTATAAACTTGCAATTATGAGTAATAAAGTGAGAATTGAGGAATATAAACTCGCAGTTGTAAGAAATAAAGTCAGAATTGCAAGATATAAACTCTTTTCTCCAAACTCTGTTTATATCTTGCAATTCAGGCTTTTTTCTCACAGTTGCGAGTTTACATCTCACAATTTGGACTTTTTTTCTCTGAATTGCATGATACAAACTTGCAATTCTGACTTTTTCTTTGAATTGTGTCATGTAAACTTACAACTGCGAGTAATAAAGTCAGAATTGCAAGATATAAACTCTCAATTCTAAGAAATGAACTTAGAATTGCAAGATATAAATGGTGGACTTTTTCATCAGAATTGTGTGATATAAACTTGCAATTGCGAGCAATAAAGTGAGAATTGAGGGATATAAACTCACAGTTGCAAGATATAAACTCACAATTCTGACAAATGAAGTCAAAATTGCTTGATATAAACAGACAATTCTGACTTTTTTCTCAGAATTGTGTGATATAAACTCGCAATTGCAAGTAATAAAGTGAGAACTGAGGGATATAAACTCGCAATCTCGAGGAAAAATTCCAAATTGCAAGATATAAATTCACAATTTGGACTGCATTTATTTCTTGTAATTCTGACTTTTTTTTTTTCTTGTAATTCTGACTTTTTTTTTTTTTTTCCTCAGAATTGCATTATACAGACTTGCAATTCTGACTAATGTAAACTTACAGTTGCGAATAATAAAGTCAGAATTTTATTTAGTGGTGGAAACAGGCTTCCATTTAAAAAAAAAAAAAAAATGATCATGTTCATTGCAATGAAGCACAAGTATTCATTAAAAACAAACTTTTTTTTTTTTTTTGGAAAATAATATTTTAACTTTTCTGCATTAAGTCCAAAAATTAGGCTTTTCATTTTCAATTCATTTTAGATCATTTAAAAAGCATGTAAAATGAAATGTAACATGCACTCTAACAACTGATAACTGATAAATTGTTTTGATTCGATCATAACTTTTCGATGTAACAATGCCACCCATGGGTATGACTCAACCCAAAATATTGTTTATGATATTCATCATCTGACCAGATTAACAAACTAGATGTTGGCATTTCAAAGCTGAGGCAACAACAGATGCTTTATCGTCACATCACTGTGTGGGAGCAACTATGCAGAGAGAATTTGAGATTAGTGAACTTTGATAGGCACTGTACAGCATAATGATGGAGGATTGTGAGAGAAAATAGGATAAAAGTCATCAAATGAAAATATCATGCTTTGAATAATTTAATGTCAATAACTATTGATGTTGCCTCTGACATTTATGTACAAATTTTTCTATTTCAGACCTTTTTAGACCTCATTGTAAATACCTGTACTATCACTTTTGATCAATTTAATGCATTTTTGCTAAATTAAAGTATTAATTTCTATCAAAAAAATCTTCTAGGGCTAAAACTTTTGAACAGTAGTGTAAATGTAGGATGCTTGGTGCATGTTTGCTTTACTTTTTGTAAAAACTACAATCCATTTCCTTAAAATCCAAGTATTTCATTCTCATTTCAGTTTTTTCCTTTCAAATAGTACATGCAACTCTGAAGGAATGAAGCCAAGACTCACCGGAGGGTTTGTTTGTGGTAGACGGGCTGTGAGTTCCTCCTGGCATGGTGGGAAGAGGGGCAGGGGGCACTTTAAGGTTCTGATCACTCTGGATCTCGTTGGTGATCTGGTTGTTGCGGCTAAAAGTTGTTGGCTGGTAGGGTTTGAGGGGTGGTGAGGGTCTGGGTTGAGGTTGTGGTTGTGGCTGAGATTGGACCGGTACCCTGGGGACCGCAACTGGTGGTCCCCTCTGACACTGCGCCTCAAGAAGGGCAATGAGCGCTGACTGGTTATTGGCCAGTGAGGCGAGGTGCTGATACTTATGCTCCAGATCTTTATAGCGGTTTGTAAGCTGCAGCATCTCAGAGGTCTGGTTGAGAATCTTGTTCTCCAGTTGCGAGAGCTCCAGCGCATTGTCCCTCTTGCGAATGATCTCATGCAGCAGCTGCATGTATAACTGCGTCACTCGGGAATTCATATTACGGGACTCCTTGCGCAAAAGCTTCACCTCGTTGACGATGCCGCCGTCAACTTCTACGAGCTGCTGCAGAGTCTCGATTTGTCTCTTCTGCTTGTGCAGCTCAGAATTGAGGAGTTCCAGTTCCTGCTTATTGACACGGTTCTCCAGCACGGCCTCAGGCTCCTTGGAGTTCACACAGATGGCTCCCGTAACCTTCCGCTGGGGTACGATGAAGGTGTAAGAGCACTTGTCCTGTGAAGGAGGCTCGGGGGCCCGTCGTGTGCGAGAGGTCGACAGGAATTCAACCTCTGGACCTTCATCACTGCTGTCAAACTGCTGAGTGCTTCCCTCCGTGTCAGGAAACCGTCCACTCGCCAAGAGCAACACCAGCCATACTAGCGCAGAAACATCCATGACCACACACACCTGTAAATTACATGAGCAGAGAAAAAAAAAAAAACATGTTTTTATTTATTCATAAATATATCACAAATATATAAACAGCTTTACTTTACTTTACTTATCCCCTTGTCATTCAAGATGTTAATATCTTTCTTTATTCAGTCGTAATGAAATTATGTTTTTTGAGGAAAACATTTCAGGATTTTTGCTCCATATAGTGGACTTCTATGGTGCCTCCGAGTTTGAACATCCAAAATGCAGTTTAAATGCAGCTTTAAAGGGCTCTGAACGATCTCAGTCGAGGAAGAAGGGTCTAACCTAGCAAAACGCTTGGTTATTTTCTTTAAAAAATGACAATTTATATACTTTTTAACCTCAAACACTCATTTTGTCTAGCTCTGTGTGAACTCTGTGTATTCCAGTTCAATAGAGTTAGGGTATGTCGAAAAGCTCCCATCTAATTTTTTTCCTCCAGCTTCAAAATTGTCCTACATCGCTGTTTTACCTTATTTTGTAAAGGGCGTTTGACCTTCTTTGCATGTTCACTTTGTAAACACCGGGTCGGTTCTTCTGCAGTGATGTAGGACAATTTTGAAGTTGGAAGAGTAAAATACCCTAACTGTCATGAACCGGAGTACAAGTTGATGCAGAGCTTGGCAAGACGAACGTTTGAGGTTAAAAAATACATTGATTGTAATAATTTTTTTAGAAAATAATCGATCGCTTTGCTAGATAAGACCCTTCCACCTCGGTTGGGATCATTTAGAGCCCTTTGAAGCTGCATTTAAACTGCATTTTGGAAGTTTTAAACTCACGGGCACCATAGAAGTCCATTATATGGAGAGAAATCCTGAAATGGTTTTCTCAAAAAAACATAATTTTTAATTTGTAATTTTTTTGGTTCTGGAAGTGAACTACGCCTTTAACTTGTATGGTTTGTGTATGAGTTGTATGGTTTAATATAATGTAAATGATGTCTTGTACTGAAATATGTAGTAGAAAGCCCATGAAAGATTTACGTTATTTAAAAAATCCACATTGTTTTATACATATTTTGGACTATGGGGTGTGCTATTTTTTTTTTCGACGACGTCAAATGGTTGCACTCGGTGAGCTTCTGGCACTACCTGTTGCTATTTTTACCACAACACAACTCTGAAAATAAATTACTGATTCCATGACCACAGCTACTAAAAGAGCTTACAGGTTGTGATGGATATAAGCACAGGTTTAAACCAAATGCCATACCATAATTTTTTTTTCCCCGCAGGGAGTCTAAACGCCCCTCACATCAAGTGATATGCACGCTGAGAAACTCCCTCAGTGGCTGCGGCTTCATGACAAGCGTTGGCATGTTTACATCCTTCCAGGATGATATCTAGCGTTTCTTGTCTCTGCTGTTTGTAAGCTCTTTCAGTAGCTGTGGTCTACTAAAAGCCTCAAAGGCCTCAGGGCTAAAGTGGAGAGAACAAAGACGCAGGTCTTTAGGAAGTTTTATTCATCCACAGGCATCTTCCCATTCTTTTCTCCTCTTCTTATCACTAGAAAATCATTGAAGACTTGTGTCATTTCTCTTGTTGCCTTTCAACTGAAAATTACAACCAAAAGCCGCACAATGTGGCTTTATATTCCGAGTTGTGTTGTGGTAAAAAATAGCAACAGGTTGCGTCAGTAGCTCACCGAGTGCAACCATTTCACGTCCTCAAAATAATGGGGCCCCCCATAGTCCAAAATATGTATAAAACAATGTGGATTTTTTAAATAACGTAAATGTTTCATGTTTTTTTTACTACATAATTACGTTATATTAATCCATACAAGTCTTAATGGGGTTTACTTTTAGGATATATTTTTCCATTCTTGAGGCCAATTGGAGGCTTAAGGCTAATTTTCCCCTCTATCTGTCTGAACAGGCCTAGCTTAACCAAACGAACACAACCCCAACTGATCTAGACAGGAGATCTGGCACCTCACTCAACGTCTGTCACGCCAGAGAGCTCATTACAGCAGAGTCAGTGAGCTGCCCCTGTTTCTAACCCAGCCGTGGAGGCTCTTGATCTCAGGGGACAGATTAGGTTTCACTGGGAGAAATGGTCTGGCAAGCCTCCGTGTTCCTCCAGCACTGATGGAGAAACAGACAGGAGTGTGGCTGACCCTCACAGCGGGGGGAATTATGAGGCTCTGCAGCCCCATATTCTGTAAGTTCTTGGCCTCGCTGGAGCTTCTGGAATTGAATTTCATTCAAACACTCTCTCAGCATCCTCTCTCTCATATGTAGTGTTGGCAAGCTTGATTCATTTTTGTGATTCAGTTCATCCTAAACGTTTCTGTCTCATATTTTTTGATTCATGGTTACGAATCAATTTATTCACAAAGTTCATGTAAATGAACATTCAGAAAAATTTACTTTGCTGCTATTCATGACTTTTTTTCAACTTGATAAATTAGGGTTTATTCTATTGTTTTCTTTTTCATTAGCAAAAACATTTTAAAAGTTTTATGAAACAGCACTGTAGACATAATCAGGCAAGTTTTGACCACCCACACCTTATTCAAAAAACCATATATCCCGTTGAACAATGGAGCTGCCTGAGGTGCAGGGTGACACACTGTGTTTAATTCTGTTGAATGGATTGTTTGGTCATCATGGGTGTCCTGGCAGTACTCTGCTTTGGTAAGCTGCCATATGAATGAGCTCTCAATGATGGAACTTGGTTATCTGAACGTTGCCACAGGCTTGAACATCACAGAGGGAGAAAGGAAAATCTGATGTAGCTCTAGTTCATACAAGCACTGGGAGTTTACTCTGATTATAAGCATGTATTACATAAAATTCATTGTGCAAGACGTGCATAAACCGTGCCCAAAAAAACGGTAAGATCCCGGTAAATTAATATTGAATTAGGGTCGGTTCATGCAGAACGTGTTTTTAAGTTCCTTTGCGCTGCTTTGTAAATGCTACACGGACATAATTAACTGTTGCTTCGCATCTTGCTTTTTTCAGTGTTAAATTGAAGTTCAACGTTTCAAAATACGTTTTGAGACCCTGTCAAAAATTTTTCATCAAAGTTGTCCTGAAAACAAAACAATACCTGTTCTTTTCTAAGGACAACTTTGATGAACTTTTTTGATCCACTTCAAATGTTGACTACTGTATACCAGGTACAGTACATGCAAAAATTTTCTCAAGGGAAAATATGAAGGCTAAATTTAACTGATTTGTACACACATGCTTAAATTACACTTTTAAATTACTTATGTTTTTGTAATAATAAACGTACCAACGGTGCGGTACAGTTTTTTGGTATATTACTCTCTGTGTAATAACAAAAAGTCGAAAAATCTCAATATCAATTTTCAGAAATTCTTGTGTTTTATTTTTTTCTAATCAAATACAGGCATTAAACATTCATTTATTTTTAATTAAATGAAAATTAAACCCTTTTGTTTTTTTTTTATTTGTTTTTTTTTTCTGTTATTTCTGTTATTATTATAATTTCTGCATTTAATTGTTTTATTTAAATTTGCCAGAAATAGGAATATTTAAACACCTACATTATACTGTACAAAAGTAATACAAGACTAATACATTTCTGTTACATGTTAAACATTACATTTATTTTGACAAGTTGCCGATTAGTTTTTGTGTGTATACACTATGATATGATGCTAATTTTAAAATTTACATGAAGTAACTCTCACAGCAGTTCTGGAGATTAAGTTTATGCGTTTATGTCGTCATATAATGAGACGCAGAGGCCGAAAATAACCGCGAGCGTAGTGCGTGCTTCAGTATTTGTGTAGTAAACAAAGCCGCATCTCCGCCATTCATTCATACAGAGCCAAGCGGAACATGGAGGATTCATATTTAAACCTTCTTTTTGCGTTGTAATATTCACAGACACTAGTCCATATCACGATTCAAATTAAGTGAGAGACCTACTTTTAATTTAATAATCCAAAAATTGACGAATTCCGTGGCATCCCCTGCTATAGAGTAAATCCGTTTTCATGAATGGACTCCATGATCCCATCCGTGTTTTAGCAGAGGAGAAATTGTAGACGCGTTTCCATCTAACGTTAGAGACAGAAATGACATGCCGTTGTATAAATAACATGAATAACATACGGCTTGTTTGTTTAATAAAAGAACAAGGTATAGACCTGTGCTATAGGAAAGGTAACCTTAAATGATGTCTGTTGTGATCTGGCGCTATATAGAAAATAAAGTTTACTTGACCCCCCTAATATGATGGCAGGGGAAACAGTGAATATGTTTTTACTGAGGTAAATGTGACGTTATGTGACATATTGTTTCACTCCACATTAAACCGTGCCAAAACGTAATGAAATGGACAGAATTTGAAATCAGACTTTATTTCAAAAGTTATCAAAAGTAACAAAGCACAAAGCTTATTGCGATTTATTGGATGAGAGGCATGTACAGTAACTGAAAACAGGCTAGACTAGTCGATTCTTGGGATTTAAGAGCAATTTCGTAAAAATGAGAATCGATTAAAATCGAGAAATCAATATCCAGCCCTAGTATGCATGCCACTTTACAATGTTAAATACTTGCAGGGTGTGTTCTGATTGAATGAGGGATGATTTATTTTTCTATGATAGTTGCAAAGGCAGAGCAAATCCGACACCTGCTTTCAGTGTGCTTCTGTTTGTTATTTGAATTTAGTTGCCAGGAAGGTATGACGTGATTTATTAGCCTGATTTATTTATTTATTTACAGTGAAAATGCCAGTTACATAAAGACCTGTAATAATACAACACATGGCCTTTTATGTTCGTGACATGAAGCCACTTTGTGTTGTTTACTCCAAGTTTCAAAAAGAGTGAGCATATTATTGGAAAAGCAGCCTGGGGGTGTCTGGAAGACAGGATGCAATGAGAAGTGGAAGGATGCTTGTAAAAGCGTTGAAGAACATGTCTTCCTAGAAAGAAACTAGAGTGCTTCATCTTTGGGAACTTTAATTAAAAGCTGCTGGTGGACTGTAAGCAGGTTTTCCGATCTCCACATACATTCACAGATAGCCTAGTCATGCATAAGAAACCTTAGTTGCGGGGTTGTTTTAGTGGATGTTTACTTCAAACACAATTTTATAACAAATACATCCAGGTAATACAGCATTATTCACACTATTATTCCTTAATCACACAAACTGTATCTTAGCATGACATTTCTATAACGTTTAAATATCAAATAACTAACATTCCAGACCATTCCTGTTAACCATTGCATCTCTGAGCAACGCACAATATGTGTTTTTTTCCTGAATAAATCAGTTTTTGTTAACAAATCAGTTGAGACTATTACTTGTTTCGTTCATGAATTAATTTGTGTTTTTCAGTTTATTGATTGAGTAAATTATTCAGTGATTCACTCGTTAAGACTGTACTTGTTTAATTCATTGATAAATTTGTGATAAATTGTCTTTGATAAATTGTTTGATTTGAATGATTTAATTACTTACTCATATTTACTGAAACAGTCTTTTTGAATGAATTAAGTGAATGATTCAGTGACTCACTCATAAAGACTGTCAGTTGTTTTGTTTGTGAATGAATCAGTGTTTTTAAATTAATTAATTGAGTGAATTATTCAGTGACTCACTCATAAAGACTGCACTTGATTCATTCATGGATAAATTAGTGGTTTTGAACAAACTGTTTGATTGAATGATTTAATGACTCACTCATTAAGACAGTTATTTTGTTCCTGAATGAATTGATTAAGTGAATGATTCAGTGACTCACTCATAAAGACTATTACTTGTTTCATGAATGAATCAGTGTTTTTCAATTAATTGAGTGAATTATTCAGTGATTCACTCATAAAGACTGCACTTGTTCATTTATACATTAGTGGTTTTGAACCAATTGTTTGATTGAATGATTTAATTACTCACTCATTAAGACAGTTATTTGTTCTTGAATTAACTGATTAAGTGAATGATTCAGCGACTCGCTCATAAAGACCATTACTTGTTTCGTTCATGAATGAATCAGTGTTTTTCAATTAATTGATTTAGTGAATTATTGTGACTCACTCATAAAGACTGCACTTGTTTCGTTGAAGGATTGATTAGTGATTTTGAACAAATTGTTTGATTGAATGATTTAATTACTCACTCATTAAGACAGTTATTTTGTTCCTGAATGAATTGATTAAGTGAATGATTCAGTGACTCACTCATAAAGACTATTACTTGTTTCATGAATGAATCAGTGTTTTTCAAATTAATTGATTTAGTGAATTATTCAGTGACTCACTCATAAAGACACCACTTGTTTTGTTTGTGGATAAATTAGTGGTTTTGAACAAATTGTTTGATTGAATGATTTAATTATTCACTCATTAAGACAGTTATTTTGTACCTGAATGAATTTATTAAGTGAATGATTCAGTGACTCACTCATAAAGACTATTACTTGTTTTGTTCATGAATGAATCAATATGTGTGTGTGTGAATGGATCATTTGAGCGAATGATTCAGTGAAACAGTGTTTCTGAATGAATCAATCAAGTAAATCATTCAGTGACTTGCTCATAAAGACTGTCTCATATTCCCGTCACATGAATGAATCACGATGTTCGGATGACTTGGCTGAAACATTCAGTGATTCACTCATTAAAAAGACATGCAGAAAGAGTCGCTGAAAAGAGCTAATGCACAACTGTCAGTCTGTTGTATAATAGAGCCGTTTCATGAGCTCTAAAGTTCAGAAAAACGAATTAGCATCTAATTACATTTTATAGATCTCTTTGTCTCCAAAAACATGTCTAAAATTCTGTTCTGTCAGCCTGTTATCATCATGGCACAGAAAAAATACAAAGCTGACAGCAGAGTCTTTTGGGAATTATCTAGAGAAAAGGGGTTTGCAGTGCTCATTAGTTTAGTTTTATAACATATTCTGGGAGGAAAGCCAGAGGGGAGTTGGTTCAGTGTTAACATCAGGAAGATTTTAGAAATATTAGCACTAATGGACGGATTTTGACTTTTTATCGCTAGTATTAACATGCTTGTCAAGCTGCCTCTGTTGAGGAGGACGGAGGATTGATGCAAGAAATCTCAGGTTGTTTATTTTATTGTGGTTGTTTGTGCACAGTAACCACAATAACAGACTTCTCCCAATGAAGTCAGCAAATGTCCAGGAAACCTGCAATCTCTCTGTCCACATCATGACTTCACCAATGGGTCAGCACAGAAATTTTCCTCTAATGGCTGGCTTGCGTTGCAATTCTTGTCTCTTCTACTCATCCCAATTTTATCAGGTCCCTTCATGTTCTTACTGTTTAAATCACACACAGACAGGAGAGACAATCTAAGAGCTGTTTACATAGTATCTGTTTTATTTGTGCTGCCAAACTATTTTTGTATTTCCGGCCACTGATATTAAGTTACATAATCCTCACATAAAAAAAATGCTGTTTGCTGTTTTTTGTCCCATGGAAAATTTGTCATTCTCATGTCCCCATTCCGCTAACAAGACATGTTTGATTAAGACTCTTCAGTTTTGTCCCGCTTCACACAAACTGCATTTGTCTCTCTAATCTTACTGACAGATTGAGTGTCGGAAATTTGAAAAGCTGTTGACTGACAAGTGTATATATAGACCCCTTCTGAAAGATCCTTTTAAGCCGGTAGCTGTGTTTTGAAACACAGTAGCTGGTTTCTAGGTAGTCTAAGATCATCATTAGCTACTCCAAGCTGGTTATTAATTCCATTCCAAAGACAATCCTGACTTAAAGCTGCCGTGACTAGTAGCTAATGTGTTGCTGGTTGAAGATGAAAATGTTTCAAAACACAGCTACCATCTTAAGCTGGATTTTCAAGAAGGGGCAACTGCTCAGTTAAGATTTATTTTGGCCTCTGTTGATTTAAAGTATCCATTCATTGTTAGATATTTCCTAATATGGAAAGCCTTCCATAGCAATGCTGTATATTATCTAGAATACACAATTCTGATTCGTCAATCGTAGGGGGAGGTGATATACACCGGTCCTACGGTAGTATTGCGATACTAAAGCTTAAAAATACCCGCGGTGCCATTGCATTTTTTAAATGGTAGTATTGTCCATATGGTAGTACCGTAAGATATGTTGTATGCACGGCAGTAACACTGTTTAAAACGTTCATTTGAACATGCACGCCAGCAGAAACATTACAAGTTGATTGCCAGAATTTCTTTATGCTGTGCTTTGTGTAGTATATGCTGTGTATACGCTTTATGTGGTATTCAGTGTTTCCCGACGCTTCAGTTCAGTTTGAAATGAGACGTTGCACTTGCACGTCGTTGTTCATGCTGCAATCTGATTCAGACTGTCTGATGTTATTTAAAAAAATCGCAGCTCAGGAAACACTTATTCAACATCAAAATATCTTACAAGAAAGTATTCTCGCAGTTTTATTCATTTGCCCACTTTTAGAACAGGTGTAATAATTAGTTTCTGGAAGCATCTTTGCGATCACGAATGCAGTTCCATTCATTAACACAGTGGCTTTGCACTTCGTTCTTATCAATCATTGTATATATTTTTTTTAACATTTTAAATGAATATTTTTCAATATACAAGCTGCTAACTTGGAAATTTCAAGATATGCGAGCAAAAATGGTCCTGACAGTTCAGCAATATGAAACGATGAAGGGTTAAGAGTGCCGTTTTTGTTTCGTTTCGATGTTCGAATACGAATCCGCGTTGGCTTGGGTGAATCACTGATACACTAAGCCATTCATAAAAACAGTCATTTGATTCGCTTCTGAAGGATTCAGCTGTTTTGAAAGAATCGTTTGAACGACTCAGTGATTCAATCATGAACACTTGCTGCCACCTGCTGGCGGTTTTAAGTTTCCCATCATATTACATTCTTTTCCAACATATTTCTATATTCAGAGTTTTGTATTTAAAAAAAAAAAAAATCTTATAACATTTTTTATGCAGTTATAAATACAGTCTAAATGTATAAATACCACATCTTAATGTCACTTCATGCAGTTTCTGTGCAGTGCTAAGATTTTGTTTACATGAAGAATTTTGTTTACATGATTTCATGGATAATAATAGCCAGTCATTGATTCACATTAATAAAGTATTCAGAGAAAAAACCTTTCTATTTTCATCTTTTTATTTATGAAATTTTGATTCTTGTTGTAGAATTGAATTTTAAATGAACAGAATACTGCATGGTATAGTGATACTACTTGGTATTGTGATACTTCAGCTGGTATAGTATCGTTAGTCATTTTTATGGTATTGTGACAACCCTAATACCAATAGACACGACTAACTGGTGGGAATTTGTCAACCGGTAGAGATTGGATCCAGGCAGCTCCTAAAGTGACAGCAGTCTAAGGGCCATTTTTGCTGTCTTTTGGGGTTAAAATTGTACTGTCAGGTGTTACTAAAGACATGAAGTGAAGAATTAGTGCTGAAAAGGCATGGACACAGTTGTTTTTGCGCCTGACCTTATTGATTATGCATTTGTAGGAGTTTCTCTTTCAGACGCAAAATTTATGTGAGAAGAGTATTCAAATGAATCACGCAACGAGATTTACCAACGTTGCGCTTGTCAGATTACTGGCATTTGCGCCATTATTTAACGCCCAAAAAAGCATGTCTTAAACTATTTTGCACTTGAAATAGCTGCAAATTACTGTTGCTAGGAGGAGGCACTGCAGAGAACAGAGAGCGCGTGGTAGAAGGGAGAGGATTTTTTCCACAGATATAAATTTATTTGGAATGCCAGAAGAACACATTATTCGAACATCGTTTGCCAAGCCATGTTATTTTTAATTTGCTTCAGGAATAAAAGATGACTTTTACCCCTCAACTGGTCACGCAATACCAGGTCTATCAAAACTTCTAGCAAACCTTCATTTTTTTGGCCTCTGGTTCATTTTAACGTACTGTGGCTTCTTTATTTCTACTCTTTTTTTTATTTTTTTTTTTTTTTTTGCGACTACGCTAATTTGCACAACGAAGGCAACGAAGAAAGTCTTTTGGTGACAAAGGTCAGAACCCCTGTTATTTTTTTTTGAGGTGCACTCTTGTCAGAAATTAATCTATTACCTTTCGTACATAATTTGTAACACGAATTTGTAAACATTTAAAGGGTTAATTTGCACATTGTTAGTAAATCACACATGGAAATTTCCCCCCAATCAGCGCTGTTTTGGAATTGCGCTCTCTAATATTGCTGCTGTCTGTCATTCATGTTATTCAAACAACAAAAGATAGAAAATCTCTTACTGCTCTTGATTAAATCGCTTTTGTAACTTTAATAAGAAGGAATATATATTTCATTTACACAGTTATACATTTGGTTGCTATATACAATGTATATAGCATTTCTTATTTATTTTTTCTACTGTAGTTCTTTGTCCTATCGCTTGTAATTAGTTTATTTAATAACTGACCGTTTTTTTGTAGACTGGTATTAGTTTTTTGTGATATTGACACTGGTGAGTTATGAAATTACTATGGTATCAAAATTTTGATATCATAAAGCCCTGTAAAGCAAAAATAACTTTATTGTGATATATATGTGACCCTGGACCACAAAACTAGCCTTAAGTATCATGGGTTTATTTGTAGCAATAGACAGAAATACACTGTATGGGTCAAAATTATTTTTCCTTTATGCCACAAATCATTAGGATATTAAGATGATGTTCCATGAAGATTTTTTTGTAAATTGCCTACCATTAATATATAAAACCTTAAGTAATATTTAGTAATATGTATTGCTAATAACTTTACTTGGACAACTTTAAAGGCGATTTTTCTCAATATTCTGATTTTTTTGCACCCTCAGATTTCAGATGTTCAAATTGTCGTATCTCGGCCAAATATTGTCCTATCTTATAAAACTATTCAACAATATAAAGCTTATATACTCAGCTTTCAAAAAATTACCCTTATGACTGGTTTTGTGGCCCAGGGTCACATATATATTGCTACAGTGAAATAAAATTACTATTACTACTTGATTAAAAAAATAAAAATAAATTATTAAAAAAAATAATAACTAATTGATCACACATTTTTTCTGAAATTAATCGTGATTAATCACACCTAACATTAGAGTTTTTAAATATACTTTTATACTGCAGTAATTTCTCTTAATTTCACAATTAATGTAGAAACAACATAAAGATAGTATATTTCTAATATTTGTTATTTTTATATGACTGAAGGTGAGTATCGGTGAGTATCGGTTTTTTATGACTGACAGTGAGCTATCAATTTTAACATTTATTAGACTTTAAAAAATTACTTCTAGTTATAAATGAACTTACAGCAATCTTCACATAAACCCATTACTTACCTGTGCCCTTAATTTACTCTAAATACTGAATTAAATATAGATGAATCCTTAAAGCTGCTTTCTTTTGTTCTTTGTTTAACAGACATCACAGCAGCTGGGTTATTATGTTATTTGGCTGCTACTACTTTAAGAGCTGCCACTGCAGAACATGATGCCAATGTTGCCAACACTGTCCGTGGTTTTTCCAGCTGAATTGGGCTACATTAAATTGGTTGCCGCGGTTTGTTTTTAATGTCCGCGGGTTAAAGCGAACCTCAAAAGCATGACATTTGGCCACTGGAAAGCGAATTTTAGCAGGAGAATCTTGCCAATACACATGTATTTTATACCCTGGAATGCGGTTTTTACTAGGGAACCCCTTCCAAAATGCGATTGGGCTAGTGTTGGGCTAGTTTTGAGTAGCAGTTGGGTGGGTTTTGTTGTGAAAATCTGGCAACCCTACATGACACGGATCTGACACGCATACTCGTAGTTTAATTCCCGCTTCGATCTGAAATGCTACATGCATTGCATTTGTGCGTGCAATTGAAGCGTGCATTTGACTAGCGTTTGGCGCTGAAGTGAAGTTGGAGTGCGTGTCTGAAAAGCCTCCCGTTTGATGTGGTCACGAAGAATAAACGCACTTCTTGTCAAGAAAAAAAGAGACAGAAGCAGCAGTTGTGAGTGGGGTAGCTCCACCCCTTGTTTAACTGCGTTAAATATTTTTAACGCCGTTAAACTGGAAAAATGAATCGCCTGTGTTAACGCACTCATTTTGACAGCATTAAAAATCATGAGTGAGCATAAGAGACTTTTTTTCAAAAACATTCAAAAAGTCTCACCGACCTCAAACTTTTGAACTGTAGTGCATCAATCTAGTGTGACAAAAGTAGTTGTTCGTTCTTTTTCCTGGAAGGAAAAAATGATGGTTTCCACTAGAGAGTGTATTTCATTAGAGGCTAAGGAACCCCCTTGTGCTGCTGTAACAGACCAGTAATGATAGGTTGACTTGCGACTTGTTGGATATACTGACAGAGTGTCGGACAACCAGGGCATTACAGCAGGCAGCGTCTCGTGTGAGCTAGTGCTGCGGGCAGTATGTGGTTTCACTGTGGTGTGTGAGCATGTGCCTCAGTGTGTGTCGGCGCTCGTGTGTTTGTGTGTGTCTAGAAAGCGAGATACCTGTGGTTTCTCTGAGTGGAACATAAGATGTATCTGAGAGCATGTGATTCAATGGAGACCCTAAGTCTAAGAGCCAGGACTCCCCAACCAGCATAAAGAGACAATGGAAATGCTTTCGTCTGTGGTGAAATGTCTGTGTGAGTGGCGGGACGATAGAAAGCACATCTGCCTAATCCAGAGAGCTGTCATTACCCCTCTGGTGGGAACAAAATCCTCCAGAGCCTGTCCGTCTGTCCCGACAGGCCAAAGTGAAGTTTACCTCGTCCAGTGTTCCATTACAGATGTGGCATGGCTTGCAAGCTACAGCATGACTGAACTGCTTTTGAACTATTCCACATTTCCTCATAAAAGATTAAAAAAACACCTTTTAAAAGGGAAAGAACAATAACTGATGGTAACAAGTTCTGCCTTGTTGTGCAGCTTTAACAATATACTTTGGAATGCCATTTAATTCCTGAATTCGAATTTAAAACAGTTTATTATTATTATTATTATTATTATTAAGATTTTTTTTTTTAAGTTTTATTTTATTTTATTTTATTGTTTTATTTTCATTTATTTTTCATAGTTTCTTATGCTTCGTTACCAAGCATGCTCTAGTTTACTTGTTTATATAATTCAATTATATTATGTAATCACTCAGTTTTGTTTTATTTTATTTTATTTTACTATTGGGGTAGGTAAGACTTACTTTTTTATTTATTTTATTTATTTATTTATTTTAATAAAAGTATTTTCAATTTATTTTTTTAATTAAGATTATTTTATTTTATTTTATTTTATTATTTTATTTTCATTTATTTTTCATAGTTTCTTATGCTTTGTTACCAATCATGCTCTAGTTTACTTGTTTATATAATTCAGTTATATTATGTAATCACTCAGTTTTGTTTTATTTTATTTTATTTTACTATTGGGGTAGGTAAGACTTACTTTTTTATTTATTTATTTATTTTAATAAAAGTATTTTCAATTTATTTTTTTTTATTAAAATTATTTTATTTTATTTTATTATTTTATTGTCATTTATTTTTCATAGTTTCTTATGCTTTGTTACCAATCATGCTCTAGTTTACTTGTTTATATAATTCAATTATATTATGTAATCACACATTTTTTTTTTTTTATTATTTTATTTTATTTTATGATAAAAAATATTACTTTATGCTGATTTGGTGCTCAGGGAACATTTATAATTATTATCAATGCTGAAAACATTTGTGCTTAATATTTTTTGGGGGAAAATTGAATTAATTTTTTTATCAGATTCTTTGATCAGTAGAAGTTCAAAAGAACAGTTTTTTTTATTAAAAAAGCGGTTCATTTCTATAGCATTGACTGAGTTTGTATCATGAGTTAAGGAACAAATTCATACATTCATCAAGAAATCAATAGGAATACTTAGTCAGATGATCTACTTGATTACTTAATAATAAGTTAAATTATAATAGATTACCTCATAACAATTGATAATCACCTAAATAAGTAATGAACTAAAATGTCTCTAAATGTCTAAAAATGTTACATTTTAGTAAGTTTCTTTTTCCTCTCATTCAAATCCACCATGCTGTGTGTTGTGACCAATTCATTTCTAATTCCGTTTCATGAATTGAAAGGGATCCAGATCCTAAATTCAGATCTTAGCCAATAGCATTAGTGCAGTGTGCAGTCATTTCCATCAACTGTCATTACTCCAATAAAGTCTGACTGTGGCGCAATCACAGTGTTTGAGTCATTGATTAGTGGCTAAAGGGGACACAACTGCTTGATGTCTTCCTTCAGTCTTTTCCTCTCGCTCCATCATTCCCTTGTTCTCTCTCCTGCCCTTCTCATTTCAACCTTAGCGTGGCATTCTTTGAATTCCGCCCCTCCTCATTAGGGTGAGCCAAGCTGCCATACACTCACACACACACTCGCAGAGGCTGGTGAAGGCTGATTAAGTCCTCACCTCACACTTGTGCCTGTGTGCTCCTTACAAATTAGCTCTGACTGCAGAGTTGTATGTAGGTTAGCGGAGCACACACAGTAACAAGTCTAAACACAGGCCTTTTACATGTTTAACAATAGACCTGTTTGTACATCATTAAGTGTAATTATGTTCCACAGTGTCACGGTCTGTTTAAAGGATTAGTTCGTCTAAAATGATGAATTTGTTTTTTCTTCCAAATAACACAAGGAGATGTCGATGCTGAAGTTTAGCCGAATGTTGAAGTAATTATTGACTGAAACTTTCATGCTAACCTTAAATGCCCTAAAATGTATATTCCAAGTTTTCTGAAGGCTTAGTGTGAGGAGTAGACCTAAATTTGAGTCATTATCTACAAATTTTATCTGCTTTTAGATATTTTATGATCGTTTTTTTAAGTATTTCATTTTATTGTTTTATTTTGTTGTTTATTTATTATTTTTTAATCAAAAACAATAAAATATTATAAATGTATTTACTCTCTTATTTTGTAAATTGCATCCTTGCTTAATAAATGTATACATTTCTTTAAAAAAAAAAAATGTACCGGCAGCAACTAAAAGCATTTTATACACAGAAATGTGTATAAATATTTGCAAATCCTTTTAGGGTAATTAGACATTCAATTTCTGCAATTAATAAATTGATTGTATTTGTTACATGATATTTAATGAAGAAATTATGCATAATACAAATAACAGAAATATAAACTGAAACTTTCAAGCTACATAAAATGCCCTAAAATTTATATTCCAGGTCATCCCAAGTTTTCTGAAGGCTTTGTGTGAGGAGCAGACTTAAATTTAAGTTACTAACTACTTTTAATAAGTTATGAACAACTTTTTATGAGTTTTGAGATTTTGAGATTTTATTTTGAAGTTTTGTATGCTCACCAAGGCTGTATTTACTGTATTAAAAACACAATAAAACATTATAAATGTATTTACTGTAATTTCTTTCTTTCTTTCTTTCTTTCTTTCTTTTTTCTTTTTTGGTAAATTAATCAAGCTACCATACAATGCCCTAAAAGTTATATTCCAAGTTATCCTAAGTTTTCTAAAAGCTTTTTGTGAAGAGCAAACCTAAATTTAATTTGTTATTAGCCATAACTTTTTATCAGCTTGTAGGTATTTTATGACATAGTTTTCGTGATCTTATTAGAAATTGTAAATTTAGTGTAGGTAATATTTTTTAAATTTCATTTAATTTAATTTATTTTATTTTATGCTCACCAGGGCTGCATTAACTTTATCAAAAACACAATAAAACATTATAAATGTATTTACTGTCATTTTTGGTAAATGTATTGCATCCTTGCTAAATAAATGTAATCATTTCTTTTAAAAAAAAGTTTGAACTGTATACAGTACGTTAATAATACCGCCAGCATCTTAAAGAAGCATTTTATATACAGAAAACTTTAGGCATGTGTAAATATTTGCAAATCCTTTAAAGTTAACTAAACATTGAATTCCTGCAATTAAGAAATTGATTTTATTGTATTTGTTACATAAGATTTAATAAAGAAATCATGCGTAATACAAATAACAGAAATACAAATGAAGCTTTCTAAAGCTGTGCGTAAATACTTCTACATTTTAGGTACCGTCGATACATCCACACTATACCATTCAGCATACAGTATATCTAAACGTACTTAAATATATTTGTAAACATTGTGTACAAATACCTTCAAACAGTAATGAGATCAGACTTCTAGACCAGGAGTTTCCAAACTTTACAGACCCAGGGGCCCTGGACCCAGACGGACCCTAAGTATGAGAACGCTAGATTTGTTTAGGTAATACTTTATGATAGCTTTCAATAAAACATTTTCATTAATATATTAGTTACTAATTATAAAAAATAAGTAACTAATAATCACAAATTCTACATATGTTATTCACTCCGCGAACCCCCTGGAGCACCTTCAGGGATGCCTAGTTGAAAACCCTGTTTCTAGACCATTGCATAAACAATCCCGAGTGTCTTTCGTATACAGTTGCAATTATGAGCTTTGTGTATTTGGTTGCCATAGCATGCCCGTCAATAAAGCAAGTCCTTAGAGAGTCAGATTTTGAAAACATCTTCAGCCATAAGCTCTCTATTCAAACAGACCTGTGGCTGAACAAAGCCCGATTCAGAAGTCTGCCTCCGTTCCGATTACTACAAATGGAAAAAGGCTTCCTGGGGAATTAAACAAAGAGTCACATCAACAGTCAACTCTCCTGCATCCTGTCCCATCCAAACATTTCGCTCTGGGATTGG
The DNA here is from genome assembly GCA_036247105.1 of Cirrhinus mrigala. Classification (NCBI taxonomy): domain Eukaryota; kingdom Metazoa; phylum Chordata; class Actinopteri; order Cypriniformes; family Cyprinidae; genus Cirrhinus; species Cirrhinus mrigala. The sequence continues at coordinate 23,668,262 of CM070014.1, forward strand.
GATGTGCAGCTTACTTTACCTCCCTCCATCCCAGCATCCCTCTCCAATTCCAAAACCAATAATTCCAGATTATAAAACTAAAAGATACGTTGTATAAATTGCTCCCCCATCACATTTCCTTTCATGCTGTTTTAAACCACTTTTACACCTCAGTGTATTCGTAAACCTGTCTAGACTCTCTTTCGGCACATGGGGAACGACACTTTTGGTCTGAATGCTCGCAGACGTCATTGACGCGGCTGCTTTGTTGCCTTCGATTGCGTCCGGGACCCTCGCTGATAACAACCATTGTGCGTTTATTACCAATTAACTCCCGTTGCCTGTAAAACACACCGTCCCCGAATCTCTCACTTCCATTGTCCTCAACAACCCCACAGGACTTTTTTTTTCAGCCCGGAAAAGATTAACCCCCCACTTAAACCATCAGAATGAAATGTCGCCTGAGGCGACAGATCTTATCCATACAACTCATGACAGCAGCGGAGTGGGAGGGTGAAGCTTAAAAACCATTACCAAAGCACACAGAACAACCCCCGATCTCAGCGTGTTGCAAAAAGACGACTCGGCTGAGCCCAAACAGGTGTTTAAAAATTCATTCCAAGATTAGCACATGCATTGTGGTGATCCGGATGCAATTACACACGTTTAGAGAGCGAGCGAAGCCTCAGGCTCACCTTAGCCTTACCAGATGATTCCAGTCTATTACACAGCACCCTCTCGAAATCCGTCAATGTCCAAGAGAAACTGTGCGAAGTGCCTCTGTGGAAATAGTCATCACAACTTGCAGAAATGGCTCTGTGGGGTTTCCTTCTCTCTTCTCCCACTCACCCTCTCTCTCTCTCTCTCTTTCGGTCTGTCGTAATCCCCCACTGTCTCTCTTTGTTAGTATGTCCTCTGTGTCAGTGGAAAGGTCTTCAGTCTTAAAGCCCTCAATTACACACCTCTGTCTGTGTGGCGACGCAAAGCCTCAAGAACTCTGACAAGTACCGCTTCAAGCCTTCTTCTCAAGGAGATAGAAGTGTAATGGTAAATGCATGTTAATCAAACTGAGAAAGTCCTTCAAGTTTAATCAGAGCGTGACTTTCAGCATAGCAAGTCCTTGGGAGTCCACGGTTGAAAATTCTCAAGTGAGATGCTAGAGAGAGGTGGGCTTTGAAGACCTCAGAAGATCAGCAGATCTGTATGTTAAGTGCTGTAGGTTCCTCAAGGTTGTGAAGGCAAAGAAAGTCCACCAGCATGTTCTTCTCAGCCCTCTGAAGAGTTTGTGTGTTCCTTGTCACTCTTACTGGACTAAGTCCATCACCTCTGTTGCAGTAACTTTTTCTACTCCTCTCTCTCTCCCTCTTTACAACAGGCAGTGGATTTGGGGTTGGTCCACCCCCTCTCCACTTCTCTCCTCCCCTTGGCACAAAGGGATCTGAAAGCATGAGCTTCTAATCCCCCACCCATATTCACAACCCCTGCTATTCAGTTCTCCCTTTCAGTGTCTATTTCCGGCCGGTCGTCTACCAGCAGCAACTGTTGTCTGGAGTTCAGTGATGTCACAGCAATCAGGTCCTAATTGGCCATAGATATAGGGTTAGAATGAGGGGTAAAAAGATCAAAATGAGAGAGGAAGGAGAAAGGGAGCAGGGTAATTGTGTCTTTCTTGGCTTTTGAATGAGATAATGGACTTTTTTTGTTGGAGTTGGTTTATAAAAAGTAGTAATAACAGTGCTTGACTTGTGCATCTCTGTTATTGCTGGAAATAAATCCCAAGGCTACTTTTTATGTGCAGAAGTTTGGTGATGCTGTGAGTTATGCTGACAGCAGCTTGTTTATTTCGTTGCACTACCACATTTTCATAGTTGTTATGGAGTAGGTCTGGATTTGTTTTGTTTTATTGGTAACATCCTGTTTCGTTTTCAGGGGCGAGTGGGTTGTGGTTTTGAGTATGTGAACATATCTTGGCTTCATTTACTGTGATTTGACCTGGTGGACCTGTTATCTGAAATTATTTCAAAGCCTTCAAAATTAGAAAATTACTTTGTAAAAAATCAAAAAAGTCAAACCATTCTACACTCAAGATTATTAATTTAACATTTCCCTAAGCATTTCTCCACACTGGTCTTTTGACTGTAATGAAACCTCTAGCGTGCTGTGGTGGTTCTGTTAAAATCCTTAATTTCCCCAAACAGGAAATCAGTTTGGGGGGTATTTACAAGCTGCCTGATGTGGGATGTTTCCCTGGAACGTTCACACTCTGTGCGACTCACAAGGTGTTCTCGGAGCAGATGTTGAACAGAAACTCTGATTCTTGTAAGGTCAAATCTCACCTGGTTTTTACTTGATAGGTAAGAACAGCTGAGATCTTTGGGGAGCTGTTAGCCACATTGACTGACTTTGTGTCCCATTATCATCTGTCTCTGATCAATCAAGATGCATTAACTTTAGACTGTGAACAGACTTTCATCTTCTTATCTGCAAGGTTTCAATGGGGGAAGTGTCAAAAGGGTTTGCAATGAAACTTGAGAAATATCTCGGAATTTTGAACCAAAAGACAAATGTTCTTGAGCAGTCCACCACACTTTATTTTATTCATTTTTTGGAATAAAAAGCAGTTATGTAAATTATCCTACTGTAAGGCAGATTTAAGCAAATACTGAAAGCATAGTCCAGATATCTGGTATGTAGTGTAGCTAAGACATTGAAAAATAATATATGTGGAAATAATGTGTTTTGAGTGGCTTAACTGCATTTTTTAAACGGTTAATACATCATTTTAATCATATTAAAAAGAAGGACATTGGAAAATGCTGACAAAAACGTAAAGTCATCCATAAATTATTCCTTGGATTTTATCAGTGCTCTCTGAAGCAGTTTTGTTGGTGCTAGGTACAGAGTTTTGCTTTGCTTGGCAGAAACGTTTCTCTGGAACACAGTTCAGAGTATCAAACGTTATGCCTGATATCCCAAATGTCTTGGAAATAAACTCCTACTTTTTCCTGATGTGATTGGCCATGAGAAGCAGTGAAGTTTAAAATGAGAAAGGAGGACTGAAACATTATATACATATTCTATAAATTCTATCTATCTATCTATCATCGTCTGTCTGTCCATTCATCCATGTATCCATTCATCCATCCATCCATCCATCCGTCGTCCGTCTGTCCATCCATCCATCCATCCATCCATCCATCATTGTTTGTTTGTCTGTCTATCATCATGTCTGTCCATCCGTCCATCCATCCATCGTCGTTCTAACTATCCATCCATCCATCATCATCCCTCGGTCCGCCTGTCCATCCGTCCATCCATTTATTGTCGTTCTATCTATCTATCTATCTATCTATCTATCTATCTATCTATCTACCTACCTATCTACCTATCTATCTATCTGTCTATCCTTCCATCCATCCATCCATCCATCAATCATCATCCATCTGTCCATCCATCCATTTATTGTCGTTCTATCTATCTATCTATCTATCTATCTATCTATCTATCTGTCTATCTATCTATCTACCTACCTATCTACCTATCTATCTATCTATCTATCTATCTATCTGTCTATCATCATCATCTGTCCATTCATCCATCCATCCATCCATCCATCCGTCCATCCATCAATCATCATCCATCTGTCCATCCATCCATTGTCCTTCTATCTATCTATCTATCTATCTATCTATCTATCTATCGTCTGTCTCTCCATCCATCCATGTATCCATTCATCCATCCATCCATCCATCGTCCATCTGTCCATCCATCCATTATCGTCCGTCCATCCATCCATCCATCTATCACTGTCCGTCTGTCCATCCGTCCGTCCATCCATCTATCATTGTTCGTCTGTCCATTTGTCCATCCATCCATCATTGTTCGTCTGTCCATTTGTCCATCCATCCATCCATCTATCATTGTTTGTCTGTCCATCTATCCATCTATGATCATCCGTCTGTCCATCCATCCATCCATCCATTGTCGTTCTATCTATCCATCCATCCATCATCATCCATCTGTCCGTCTGTCCATCCATCCATCTGTCCTTGTACGTCCGTCCATCCATCCATTCATTGTCTATCTATCTATCTATCTATCTATCTATCTATCTATCTATCTATCTATCTATCTATCTATCTATCTATCATCATCTGTCTGTCTATTCATGTATCCATCCATCCATCCATCTATTGTCGTCCGTCCATCCATCCATCCATCCATCATTGTCCGTCTGTCCATCCGTCCATCCATCCATCCATCCATCCCCGTCTGTCCATCCATCCAGCCATTTGTCTATTGTAGGTCTATCTCTTTTTCTATCTATTGCCTGTATTTGTGTCATTGGTTCTATCTGTCTATTGTTACTCTATCCATCCACCCATCCATCCATCCATCCACCATCTATCTATCATTTGTTCTTTCAATATATTTATCTCTTAGTACACCAAATGTGATCTCAAAGATGATGAATGTTACGAGCAGCTGCTGAACATTTTAGTTAAATGCTCAGAAATCCAGGGCTGTACATTTCAGTATGAGGTAATGAGAGCACAGTTACTATGGCTGCATTTATTTATATCAGAGACACATAAAGTGGTGTCAGATTAAAAGACTTTATAATGTAACCTCTTGAAAGTGATCTTTGATCAGAAGTGTTATTAGATGTGAACATCAGTTTTCCACATGCTAGCGGTGGCAAAAACTGCACCATGTGTTGGTGATTTTTGCGTTCGTTTTGTCTTATTCACAGTACCAGTCAGCACTGCGGTTTGTATAGAGCTCTGTAATCTCTGTCATAGACTCCGTTAACTGTGTCAGATTCTTTGCTGAGGACTGTGTGCTTGGAATTCATCCAAAACCAGTGTGTAACTGTGGGTTGCTTCTCTTTCCATCACTAATGCAAAACACGTGCAGCAATTTTAGTAAAATATTCTTTCTATCTGACTAATCAATGCTTTTCAAAAGCAAAATTTGAGGGCAAAATCAAGCAAAAGAAAAATTCTCATGTGATTTCTTCCGAAGTTGTTAGCAAGAACACATGCTTCTAGCACAGCTGCTAGAATGTTAGCGAATTCCCTTTCAGGTGCGGAAAGGAAAAGATAAAGTGATCTCAAATAAATGGCTCCCAGACTGCGTCTCACTTCAGAAAGAAAACATCAGACTAGCATCTGTTGCTGAATGCGGTGGTTCCAGTGGATAAATAATTATGTGATAGACACAGGTGAAAGCAATATAAGGGGTTGTAATCAGGCTCAAATTCACGTCCACCCACTGCGAATCATCCCATGATGTACATGGCATAATTTCCCTAACAGATGTGTTTAATTGATATGTTGTTAGATGTGATATTTCCAAGCATTAGCTCATAGCCTTGCATGTTAACTAATTAATTGGTTCTCAGTGGTTGGTCTTTCATAGCTCAAGCTGCAAGTATGTTTCATTAGGTATACATTTTGAAATTTGATTGGGCTAAGGAATGGGCTTATTCCTTACAAACTTGTGCTTAAAAAAGATAAATAATGAATAAAATAAAATTATGATGAAATGTACAGTTGAGGTCAAATGTTTATATCCCCCTTTAGAATCTGCAAAATGTTAATTATTTTAGAGGGATCATACTAAATGCATGTTATTGTTTATTTAGTACTGGCTTGAATAAGATGTTTAACATAAAAGATATTTACATATAGTCCACAAAAGAAAATAATAGTTGAATTCATAAAAATGACCCTGTGCAAAAGTTTCGCTGTATTATTAATACCGCGTTCTTACCTTTTTATAAATTCAACTATTATTTTCTCTTGTGGACTATATGTATACATCTTTTATGTGAAATATCTTATTTAGGTCAGTGCTAAATTAACAATAACATGCATTTTGTATGATCCCTCTTATTTTGGTAAAATAATTAACATTTTGCAGGTTTTGAAAGGGGGATGTAAACTTTTGACTTCACCTGTATATTAAAATAGCTTGTGTTGCTAAACATGCTCAAAACTTTTTACATCACTTGGATAACATGCTCTACAAAAAAAAAAAAGGCTCCAAACTAATTCCTGACAAAAGTGAGAGACAGATCAAAATAGCTTAGTGCTGAGGACCGTAACTGTCACTATAAATCAGAAATGTTTGACATGAACATGCCACATGAAAGCTCTTGCTCTACTTGCAAGCATAAACATCTTATAAATGCAAATATACATGGGTTCCAAGCTGTCTGACATCTCATATGGGTCAATTCATTGCATCTCCATCAAAACTTAGCACATTTGACTTTTTTTTTCTTTCTTTTCATCCCTGTACTTTCTATCTGTGCCATTCTGTCAACTCAACCAAAGGTTCCTGGCTCAAATTTTTGGTTTTGTTCAGATTTTTTTCTGAAGAAAGATAAACATGTATAGCAATAAAAGCCAAATTATGAAATGAAGAGATGAATATTTATTATGCAATCCGCTATTTTGTAGAGGGGGGTCAAAATGACAATTTTCACCTGAGACTGGGAGTCAGACTACAGAGAGGTAGCATCATTGTTATTTTCACAGAGATTGGTAGTTCTATTAGTAAAATCTGTTAATTTTAACAATCTTTGTTGCATTATATGCCAACGGTGATCATTCAAAAATGGGGAACAAAAGCACATTTCAATTCTTTCTCCATGGCACTGATACAGATATGAGCTAAGCAATTGTTTTGATAGATGGAAACAACATAGTTTCAACATTACTGGTTTTTCAGGCATTTCTCTTTAAAAAAGAGGCATCATCTGTATGCGAAGTGACCTACATTTGGTTTTTGACAACTGAAAATGTGTACAATTTGACAATTTACTCCTGGAGCCATATTGAGATTCCAGTATTGTTGGAATGTAATAAGATAGAGCTTTAAAAATGAAGATACCAAAAGAAAAGTTTATTAAAACCCAAAATCTAAAAAACTATCATGAAAATCTGACATTTTCCGTGTTTAAGTGCTATAATCAGATCCCTAGTGCATCTACCAACCCAGAAAATGTGAAAAAGAACAACCCAGTAACTTGGTTTTGGTAAGCCTTTTTCTGCAGCTGTTTACCTTCACAGACATAACCGATCGTTTTTATAACTCCTGTGTGTTTTTAACATAAACTTTTGCATATTTGACAGTTTAAGTGCAATAAGACATGAAAGAGAACTAGTTTAGTACTCACATGCCGTGTTACAGCTGCTTTCTGTGTGTATGCTTCAGATATGTGCACTCAGAAAACCCTTTATCAGAAGTTTAAACCAAAATGGCTTAAAACACTCGATTTCAGCATGATAGACATGATAATCAAAACCAAACAGATGTTTTTAGCACAGTATTTGACGTAAAAGCTATAAAGGCACAGTTCTATTCTGGGAAAGTGGGTGGGAAGAAGCAGCTCATTTGCATTTAAAGAGACACACGGTGTTTCTGCTTCCACTCAAAATTGGTATTTTCAAAATGATATAATTAATGATCTGTGGGGAATTTTGAGCTGAAACTTCAGACACATTCTGGGGACGCCTGAGACTTTTATTACATATTGTAAAAAGTGCATAAGTCTCCTTTAATACATCTTGAGTCACAGACGCAAACTTTGGAGAGGAAAAAAATTTTTAAAGTGCCCCCCCCCCCATTTTTGAACAGTCACAATTGGCATATATGCAACAAAGATTGCCAACATCAACAGATTTTACTTATAGAGACCTAGTTTTTGGCGCTCTTGAATACACCTGGGCTTTGAGCCACTTAAGAGCACAAAGAGAACAGTTAAGGATATCTTTTTTCTGTTGTGACTTGGAAGCTCAGAGAGTGTTAACTTAAGATAATCAGAGGGTAGAAAGCAGTTCAAAGGAAGCAGGAATGAAAATAGTTTATCTTGAGGATTTGCTGCTGATTGTGGCCTCCAATCTGTTGTACCTTATGCAATCTACCTTGTTCAGCGTGCACAAACGCAAGAAGTGATGTCATTTATCTGCTAATGCCAGGTTTTGTATTTCTTCAGAAGTCAAAAGCCTGTGTGCGATGATCCGTCTTATCCAGCATGATATGCATGTTCCAAAGAGCAGCTTGTTTGCTTCAATGGAACTAAGGAAATCTGACCTTTTACGCAAAGGAGTTCACATGGTCGCTGTTTTGCTTGCATTTAATTAGTGGCCTAAAAAAAAGTACATGATTTCTTTTTCATTTTACTTTTTTTTCTTATGTTTTAAAGGAGTAGTTCACTTCCAGAATAAAAATTTCCTGATAATTTACTCACCCCATGTCATCCAAGACGTTTGTTTCTTTCGTCAGTCAAAAAGAAATTAAGGTTTTTGAGAAAAACATTCCAGGATTTTTCTTCATATAGTGGACTTCAATGGGAGCCAACAGGTTTAAGGTCCAAATTACAGTTTCAGTGCAGCTTCAAAGGTCTCTACACGATCCCAGACGAGGAATAATGGTCTTATCTAACGAAGTTATTGGTAATTTTGTAAAAAAAAAAAAAAACATAACAAGTTTTATATTTTTTAACCACAAATGCTAATTTTGCAGTAGCTCAACTTTACGTAGTCACGTAGGTGGAAGTACCGACCCAGTGTTTACAAAGCGAATGTGGAAAGAAAGTCAAGCGCCCTTTACAAAAAAGGTAAACCAATGATGTTGGCAATTTTTCACCCTACCCTACCATTTCAAATTAAAGTACACAGAACTAACTGCACACTGTGAGAAACAATTTGTTGAGTCAACTTAAAATAATTTGTAACCTGCCTGCCTTGAAATTTTAAGTTCAGTCAACTCAAAAAAAGTTTATTCAACTTGAAATGTTACAACTTTATTTGAGTTGAATCAACTTTTGGGTTACTTACCCATCTGTTAAGTTTAGCAAACACAAATATCTAAGTTGTTACTTAGTACAACTTAACATTTCAAGTTGAATAAACTTATTTTAGTTGACTGAACTTAAAATTTTAAGGCAGCAGGGTAACAAATCATTTTAAGCTGACTCAACAAATTGTGTTTTTTATTTTTTACAGTGCAAGTGACCTTTCCAACCTGATAGTAATGTGTGAATTTGCAGATGTGCATCGCAGAGCTAGTGGAAGACGAGCATTTGTGGTTAAAAAGTATATACATTTTCATTTTTAATGAAGGTGAGCGATTGTTTCACTGGATAAGACCCTTATTCCTAGGCTGGGAACATGTAGAGCCCTTTGAAGCTGCATTGAAACTGCAATTTGGACCTTCAACCCACTGATCCCCATTGAAGTCCATTATATGGAGAAAAAACCTGGAGCGTTTTCCTCAAAAACCTTAATTTCTTTTCAACTGAAGAAAGAAAGACATGAACATCTTGGATGACATGGGGGTGAGTAAATGATCAGGAAATGTTTATTCTGGAAGTGAACTAATCCCTTAAATAATGTTTTTCAAAATCCTGAAATTTAACCTTTTAACATCTAGGCATTTTTTTATTTGCTTGTCAGTAAGAGTTCAAAAGTTTATGGAAAATCAAGTCAGGTATAAAATGTACAACAACATTTAAATCCTGAATTGACTTAAATTAAAAAAGATCTTTGATCTGCCGTGATCATGCTTGAAGGCCAGTGCACGCAAGTTTTCCAGGCATGGAAAAAGTGAGCATCTGAGGTCATGAATAGTTCCTCAGAGCAACAGATCGTGCTATTGTTGTTCAAGAAATTTTGAGGTTTTTGCAAACGAGTCCGAGGCCGCCATAATTAATTCATTGTTTTATAACACAGATCTTTTCTTGGTTTGTGCGTGTCTGTGAAGATAGAAGGGGCTTGGAGAGTGAAAGTCTAATTATAGCGGAGGAGGACCAAACCAAGAAAACGATCTGTGACATCATCCCAGCTGCAAGGATCAAGAATCATGGGGGATGTGTACGTAGGAGTAACTTTCATGTATTTAGGCTGTAAAAAGTGCATTCATTCCATTGAAGTCTTGTCAGGCGGAGGTTGACAGAAACTGTGCGTTTGTTCAGGGTGAACTTTTCCGATAAAAGCATTGACGTTTAATTTGTGCCTTTCTGCACACATAATACGAATGAAAGAGGCGAGGAACATACAAAGCCAGGTCAGCCTCTTAAGCAGGGCCACCGCACAGATTTGGCTGGGTAAACATTAGTCAGAACAAGGCTGAAGTGTTCTCCTGTCTCCATTGATGATGGATGTGCTTGCGTTGACCTCAGGTGACCCTTTCACCCCAAGGCCTCAGATTACTCATCCTTTCCACTCTGAAATAACTGGCACCACCGCCATGGAAAAAAAAAGGGCTGTCAGCAACAACAAGAAATTGACCATGAAATTTACTTTTTTTTGTTAAATTATGGAAAACATGATCATTTTAGCCTTTCATCTTGATTAGCCTAACACACAGGTATTCTATAATCAGTTGTTTGTTTTTTTTAAATTGAATGTTTATTGTTTTTTTAACAGTAAATAACAAACAAAATAAATCAAATAAGATATTAAAAAAAATCTGAACGAAATATAAATGAATGATAAATAAATACTGCTACTACTACTACTGCTGCTACTACTAACTATAAACAATTTAAGTAATTCTTGAATTATATCATGTTATAATGTGTATAAAGTTAGACTGCCAAAGTTAATTTGTAAAATGTATTTATTTTATTTTACTTTATTTAATTTTATCATGTTTATTCCATCAGACAATATAATTGTTGTCTTTGCGATTTATAAACAATTATTATTATTTTTTTTTTTTATTTGACCACATTGACATGTTTATTCCATTTGACAATAGAATTCTGGTTTTTGTGATTTATAAAAACTAGTTGGAGCTACAGCATATGTCATGCACACAAATAAATACACTATAAAGGAAATGTATTTATTAATCAAGCCCTAACAAATGTTTTATTTAAAGTCATTTACACTTTTTTTATTAAAAAAAAAATTATATATATATATATATGTAAATGAATGAATAAATAAATAAATAAAGTAAGTAATGTGCTACTACCACTGCTACTACTAACTATAAAGAAACAATTTCAGTATTTTTATTTTATTTTATTTCCCTACATTGATAAGTTTATTCCATTTGACAGTATAATTTAAATATGATCTTTGTTTATAATAATTGTTCAGAGCTACGGCACAGTCATGCACACAAATAAATACACTATAAAGGAAATGTATATTTATATATATTTCATTTTATATGTGTGTATATATATATATATATATATATATATATATATATATATATATATATATATATATATATATATATATATATATATATATATATATATATATATATATATATATATATACACATACACTACCGTTCAAAAGTTTGGGGTCAGTAAGACTTGTAATAGTCTTTAAAGTAGTCTCTTATGCTCATCAAGGCTGCATTTATTTGATTAAAAATATAGAAAAAAAAACAGTAATATTGCAAAATGTTTTTACAATATAAAATAATGTTTTTTTTATTTTAACATACTTTAAAATATAATTTTTATCAGCTGTTACTCCAGTCTTAAGTGTCACATGATCCTTCAGAAATCATTCTAATATGCGGATTTATTATTAGAATGATCAATGTTGGATAATATCAACAGTTGTGCTGCCAAATATTTTTTGGAACCTGTAATTTTTTTTTTCAGGATTCTTTCATGAATAACAAGTTTAAAAAGTACAGTGTTTATTCACAATATAAATATTTTATAACAATGTAAATTATTTATTATTAACTTTTAATAAACTTTTAATTATTAACTTAATACATCCTTGGTGAATAAAAGTATTAATTTCTTAAAAAAAAAAAAAAAAAAAGAAAGAAACAATAAAAATGTACTGACCCCAAACTTTTGAACGTAGGTGGTAATATATATAATATATATATATATATATAATATATAATATACATGGGCGACATTAGGGGGGGGCAAGGGGGGCAGTTGCCCCCCCAGATGGTTAGTCCCCTTTGTCAGCCACACTGCAATTGGAGCGGTTTGCCATGCCCAGGCCCGGTTGTAGGGAGGTACTAGATGGTGATGATAGATGGTGATGATATATATATATATATTTGATTTTTATATATATATTTATAAATCAACCCTTAACAAATGTTATGTTTGTAGGCATTTACACTTTTATGTTGAAATGCAATTACGGAAGCTCAAACAGTTCAAATAATTATAATTGTTAAATAACTGTTTTGTTTTTAAATAATTGTTTTATATTCATGCAAAAAAAAATGCATTTCTGAGATTTTTTGTAAGCATCTTAAAAATACAGAATTTTTTTTAATGTAAACAGAGCTTGCAGAAAATTGCATCAAATTGCTGAAGCTAATAGTTACACGAAGTACAATTTAAATTTCCATAGGAACGAATGTATCAATGCCAAAAATATTAGATCGATCACAGTTAGATGCCGATTGACGTGATTGGCAGCCTTAATTATAAGTAGAGGGCAATTGCACAAATTTGCCACTCAATACATACTTGGTTCTCTCACCGCCGTAAGCTTCCAATTAAGTGTAACCAACCATGCAGCAAAAATTTGATTTTAGTAGTTTATTTTGGATCAATTTTGGCTGATATTTCTGTACATGCAGCTGAATGTCTCCATGGCTGCTTCTTTTATTAGTCCTGGCTTCATTCTGAGCTGACTCAGAGCTGTCTGCCTCACCTGTGAGTAATATTTGAACACAGACCTTCCTTGACACCGACACGTTCACGCATGTAACAGTAGCCCTACCCCAAGTCATTTTCCATAGTCTCATAGGGGGCCGAGGCACATGCGCTTTGCTTGAAAAATGAGATCAGGCTATTGATTCCACACCTGGCCATCTGACATTGAGTGTATAGAAAAGCAGGCTGGTTTGTGTGCTCACCAGTGCGCCATGATAATGGTGAGTGTGTTTGGGTAAGGCAAACAGCTGCAGTCACTGAGTGATGCTGTCTTTTTCGGACTAGGATGAGTATGATTTTTTCTTTAAAGGTCATAAATTAGTCTTAACCCTTCTATTGTAATTGGAGACAAATTGCTGATCTTAAGTGCTTCTAAAATCCCCAAAAAGTGTTAAATTTAAATGGTTTTGCATGTTCCAGTCCCCCATTCAAAGTCTTTCACCATCATTAATTTCCTTCCCCAAGTATTCTGGAGCTTTCCTCATTTTCTAAGTTTTATTTTCCTGCTGTGCCTAACATGTTTTTTTTTCTTCGAGCCACATGTGGCTGGTGCGATTTACAGTTATTTTAGCCAGCTACCCCACAGACTTTACTCCACAAAAATTGCTCAGGAAAAAAAAATAACATGAGTGATATGAATTTTAATCTATCTTACATCCACTTTCTACAGTTTGATAGTCCTGTACGGCCATAAAATTGTCTAACTCATAATGTCTTTGTGATTGCCTCGGGGAGTTAGAAAGTTGGCCAAGTGAACATTATTGTGAAATTGTCATCACATCTCAGCCTTCCTTAAGTCTCATAAATTTGCAGTTGAGAGGAATAGCAGAGACTCGATTTCATTCAGAAGTCAAAAAAGTCCCTGAAGAAGATCAAGGAACTTTCCACATTTTGATTCATCGGGCATTTGACATCCAGGACCCATCAGTTATATTTACTTTACGGATCCTGTGATGGAATGTGCATTAAATGCTGATTATTTCTATTTTCACTTGCCGTTTTTCCACTTTCATGCCAATTTTGTGGAGTATAGAGATGCATCTTCACCTCACAGCTGTCAGTTTTACTTAATATGGCACGCTTTTGTCACATCAGCCTTAAAACTGTAACATTCATGGTCTTTTATGTATACTTCATGTAAAAATCATGACTTACAGCTTCCATATGGATTTTTTTTTTACAAGACAGTCCTCTATACATCACAAGGAAGGAATCTGTGGATGGAGACTATAGCAAAGCTTTTAACAGATGCCTTACATTAAAGTCCCTAGTGACACACGCTGAGCCCATCGAGCTAAAATATAAGAGGGCAAAACCACTCCTGAGATAATGCAGGATAAACAGAGAGGGATTCAAAGGCGAAGGCAAATGTTTCCAGTAATTATCTGACTAAGGATGTTTCCTCAGGCATTCTCTCAAAGACATCATTTTACAATGAACTAGCTGAACGTATGGAAAAATTCCATCTGCTAGGAATTGTCAGTCAGTGCTGTCGCTCAACATTGTGTTTGTGGTTAAAAATCATCTAGAGGAAGATCGAAGGTGCGAGATAAACCTCATTCATTTCAAGCTGTTGATGCACTGCCAGAGCACTTTAGATAGTTTCCCTTTCCTGTAAAAATAACTTTCAGCTGCCAATAACAACCAGATCAGATTTATTTTATAGGTGGAGTGGAAGCATCAGCTCTGAAAGTATATCTGAAGATATTTTCCTTTTTGTGATTAAATAGTTTCCTTTTGACCTTCTGTGGAAAATTTTGAAACTGAAACCATGCGTTTTGAATGTGCTTGATCCATTAACCATTAATTTTGCTGCAGACCTGACAAAACCAGAGTTGTGAAATTGAGAACTATTTAAGTGGTTCTGGATTTGCCTGCTTAAGAGCACATTTGATTTATGGTATTTTCTGAGTATTATTTTTAATAGTGTATTAAAAGCCTAATTTGAAGTGTAGCAGTCTTAGGGAATAGTTCACCCAATAATGAAAATTTTCAGATTTACATTGCACCACTTACTCACCATTGGATCCTCTGCAGTATTCTGAATTTTTTCTCTTAGAATTATGAGAAAAAAATCTAACTTTTGCGTTTACTGACTCAGAATTGGACATTGTAACTCGCAATTTTGGGTTTATATCTCACAGTTGCAATTGCAATTGTGAGAAAAAAGTCAGAATTGCAAGATGCTCGCAAGAAAGTCAGAACTTGTAATCATCAGAATTGCAAGTTTAAATCTCACTTCTGCGTTTTTTTCTCGCAGTTGTAAGTTTATATCACATAATTCTGAAAAAAAAGTCAGAATTGTGAAATAAAAAGTCGCAATTATTTTTTTCAAATTCTTTATTCAGTGGCTGAAACACGCTCCCATAGAAAACAGACCAAAACAGTTGAACAAATAATTTGATTTGCAAGATACTTGCAATCGTGAGAAAAGGTCAGAATTGAAAGATATAAAATTGCAAATGCAAAAAAAGGTAAGAATTGCAAGAAACTCGCAATTGCAAAATCAACGTCAGAACTGCAAGATACTCGCAATCGCAAAAAAAAATCTCAGAATTACATACTATAAACTCGCAATTGCGAGAAAAAAGTCAAAATTGCAAGATACAATTATGAGTAAAAAATGTCAGAATTGTGAGATATAAACTCGCAATTGCAAAAAAAAATGTCAGAACTGCAAGCTAATCGCAATTGTGAGAAAAAAGTCAGAATTACAAGATACTCACAATTACAAGAAAAAGTCAGAATTGAAAGATATAAAATTGCAAATGCAAAAAAAGGTAAGAATTGCAAGAAACTCGCAATTGCAAAATCAACGTCAGAATTGCAAGATACTCGCAATCGCAAGAAAAAAGTCAGAATTACAAAATATAAACACAATTGCGAGAAAAAAGTCAAAATTGCAAGATACTCGCAATTGTGAGTAAAAAATGTCAGAATTGTGAGATATAAACTCGCAATTGCAAAAAAAACGTCAGAACTGCAAGCTAATCGCAATTGTGAGAAAAAAGTCAGAATTACAAAATATAAACTCGCAATTGCAAGAAAAAAATTCTGAATTGCAAGATACTCGCAGTTACGAGAAAAAAGTCAGAATTGTGAGATATAAACTTGCAATTGCAAAAAAAAGTCAGAATTATGAGATGTAAACTCACAATTGCAAGAAAAAAGTCAGAATTCCAAGATACTCAGAATTGTGAGGGAAAAAAAGTCACATTTGCAAGATACTTGGAGCTGCGAGGAAAAAAAATTCTGAATTGCAAGATACTCGCAATTACAAGAAAAAAGTCTAAATTGTGAGATATAAACTCTCAACTTAAAAAAAAAAAGTCAGGATTGCAAGATACTCACAATTACAAGAAAAAAGTCAGAACTGTGTGATATAAACTCGCATTTGCAAGAAAAAAGTCAGAATTGCAAGGTGTAAACTTGCAATTGCGAGAAAAAAGTCAGAATTCCAAGATACTCAAAACTGAGAAAAAAGTCACATTTGCAAGATACTTGGAGCCGCGAGAAAAAAAGTCAGAATTGCAAGATATAAACTCGCAATTGCAAAAAAAAAAAAAATCTGAATTGCAAGATACTTGCAACTGAAAGAAAAAAGTAAGAAAGATAGTTGCGAGGAAAAA
Source organism: Cirrhinus mrigala (assembly GCA_036247105.1). NCBI lineage: Eukaryota > Metazoa > Chordata > Actinopteri > Cypriniformes > Cyprinidae > Cirrhinus > Cirrhinus mrigala. The sequence goes on from CM070014.1 coordinate 23,684,546, forward strand.
ATTCAGAATTGCAAGATGCTCACAATTGTGATGGGGAAAAAAGAATTGTGAGAGAAAACGTCAAAACTCAAAAACTTTTATTCTTCATTCAGTGGCAGATATGTGCTCCCATAGAAAACAGACCACAACAGTTGAACAAATAATTTGGTTGACTTTGATGTGAGAAGCAACAGTTTAAAGCTAAAAATGCCTTAATTGTGGATTTATTTCTTACAAACACACAGCTTTTCATTTCACAATATGTTGAATTTATGGACTGAAGTCATGTGGATTACTTTCATTCTGATGGCACCCATTCACTGCATAGAATCCATTGTGCAGCAACTGTTGTAAAGCAACATTTCTATCCATTAAGAAACAAACTCATGTACATTATGGATGGCCTGAGATGGCCTGACATTTTAAGCAAATCTTCAAAAATTTACTCTATGGAGCACACAAAAAAAAAACAACATTTGTACAAATGCCTCAGTGCAAGTATGATTTTGAGCCCCACTGATTTCGCTCACATTGGAAGCAATCTTTAGTGATCCACAGAAAAAAGTAGGTCATACAGGTTTGGAAAATAGATGAACATTTATGCCACATGGTCCTTAAATTTGAAGTGCCTATAAAAGTTGTGAGTGACGTGGCTGTTCTTGATGTCCGACATGTAAATCATGACATGCGTTGATGTCTAACCGCAAAGGCTTTCCTCCTTAAGTCACAGCTGAGAACAAGGTGTGCTCTGTTAATGCCTGTTTGGGTTCAGGTCTGCTAGTTTTAATGCTCACTGCAGCCGGGAACGGAGTAAGAGTGATGTGGCAGCGCTGCAGGCGACGTTATGCTTAACGTCATGCTTAAGATATTGCCTTGTTTGCTTGTGTTAACTGAAGGGGGGAGGTGATTTTTAGTCGGTGACCCTCTAAAGGCTAGTGTGTGGATGTCAGTTATCAGCACCTCCGGATATTTAGAAGAGTTTAGTGACTTGTGCTTATTTTAGTAGTTAAATGTTTGACTTTTTTTTTATACTGAAATAGTGGGAAGTTTAGTTAACATTTCGATTTTATAATGTCTTTATAATTTATTTGCTCAAATTAGATCATCTACACTGCAAAAAAAGGCTTGTCTTACTTAGCATTTTTGTCTTGTTTCTAGTCAAAATATCTAAAAATTCTTAAATTAAGATGCATTGACTAGATAAGCAAAACAACATTAGATATTTAGTCTTGTTTCCAGGGGTAAAAAACTAAATTAAGTTCATTTTGCTTAAAATAAGTAAATTATCTGCCAGTAGGGTAAGTAAAATACTCTTGTTTTAAGAATATTTTACTTACCCCACTGGCAGATAATTGTACTTTTTTCCGGGGGGAAAAAACTCAATTAAGTTCATTTTGCTTAAAACAAGACTAAGTAGCTAATGTTATTTTGCTTATCTAGTAAATACATCTTGATTTTAACAATTTTTAGATGGTTTGACTAGAAACAAGACACAAATAATAAGTAAGATTAGCCTTTTTTTGCACTGTAAAGTTTAAAAATTGCCTCCATATTGCCAGCTGGTTCTGTGCCAGTCATCAGCGAAGCACTTCGAAGTTAAACAGTTTCATTCTGTCATGCAGGATAGAAGAACAGAACATCCTGTGAAATGTGAGCAACATGTGTGCAATGAGAACCAGCATGGTACATGTCATTTTCCTGCTGAGTGGATGACTTATTTCTGTGTGAGAATGGGAAAGTCTTTTTTTTTCTCTATTTGATGACAGCAAGACAGTATCACAGTAGGGGAGCAAGTTTCTTGTCCCAACACAGACGGACCACACGTTTCACCATGTTATGAGGCCACGTCAGTTGCACAATTAATTAATTTTAATTTTAATTCAAAAAGAATTGCGATTGCAGAATTCTGGTAGCATATCTTTAGTTGATCTTTAGGCATCAGTCTTTAGTTTTCAGTGGATACAAATGAGTAACAGTGCAACATGGGGTTTTTCAATTTGTCCTCCATTGTCCTTTTGTTCTTCGAAGATGCAGCTTGAATATGTCAGCTTAAGCTTTGCCTGTTTTTCTGATTTCCAGCCAGGCCAAAGATCAGTGTGAGATAATTTCCTGTCTGCAGGAGAAGTCCATGGGAAAGCGATACAGATTCACAAACCTCTGGAATAAACACAGAAATCCAAATCCAAAAAAACATCCCATACAAAGCCACAAAAATCATTCATTATAAATAGGGCTTTTTCATAGCTGCTGTTGGAACTGTTTTTGAAGGCTGAATAAATGATGACAGAATTTTCATTTCTGAGTCAACGACACTACTTTTCAAAAGCGTGGGGTCTGTTTCTTTTTTTTGTTTGTTTGTTTGTTTTTTGTTTAAAGAAACCTATTATGCCCACCAAGGCTGCATAAAAATACAGTAAAAAATACTTATATTGTGAAATTTTTCTATTTTAATTAGAGCTGGCAACCGATTAATCGCGATTAATTGCATACAAAATAAAAGTTTGAGTTTGCCTAATATGTGTGTGTGTGTGTTGTGTGTAATTATTATGTATATATCAATTTAAGCACATTCATGTATATGTTTAAGAAATATTTACAAGTATATGTATTTATTATAATTTTTATAAAATTTATATTATATATAAATACAAATATTTTGGACATAAATAACATATTTCTCTTAATTATATACATGAATGTGCTTGTATTTATATATACATAATAATTACACACAGCGCACACACATATATTTATTTATTTATTTATTTTGTATGCGATTATTTGCGATTAATCGTGATTAATCGTTTGCCAGCCCTAATTTTAATACATTTTAAAATTTTATTTATTCCTGTGACGACAACTGAATTTTCAGCATCATTACTCCAGTCTTCAGAGTCACATGATCCTTCAGAATTCATTATATTATGCCGATTTTCTGCTAAAAACATTTTCTGTTATTATCAATGTTGAAAACAGTTGCTTAATATTTTTGTGGAAACCATGAGACCATTTTAGGATTCTCTGATAAATAGAATGTTTGAAAGAACAGCATTTAATTGAAATAGTAAAATATTAACATTGTTACAGAGAAATCTGTCACTTGTGATCAATTTAATGCATCTTTATTGAATAAGTATTTGTAAAAACCTTACTGACCCCAAACTATTTGGTATATCTTTAAGGAAAATGCACAAAAACTTGATATCATCATCCTTACAGGATATAAATTCTTCATAAAAAAGTTGATGTCTCAAAAAAAATTGTATAATATCTTGTTATGTTTGGGATATTTTTAAAATACAGTAAACCTTTTTACCATCTTCAATGTACAAGCATTATACTGTTAGACTGTAAACCGCTATTACCTTTCTAAAGCCATAATTATGCTCCTTAAAATATGAAAGCCCATTTTCGCCACTGAATAAAAAATAAAAAAAAAAAGTTACTCACAATTCAGACTTTTTTTCTCATAATTGCATGATATAAATAGACAGTTGCAAGAAATAAAGTCAGAATCGTAATAACTGAACAGAAAAAGATAAAAACTGTTTATATCTTGCAATTCTGACCTCATTTCTTGTCAGTTTTATTCTTGCAATTAAAAGAAACTTGCACTGACTGATCTTAAAACATATCAGAGTCTTTGTTTTGTCTCAAGATGCACACCAGTAAAGTTTTTTTCTAAGGCACATTTATAAAAAAATTACATAAATGTCCTAATTGAACTGTGGCCTGATCCTGACTTAGTCCAAGCCCTGTCTGTGAAACCAGGCCTATATCTCACAATTCTGACTTAACTCATGTTATGAAGTTAGCAAGATATAAACTAGAACAAGATATAAATAAGAAAAAAGTCAGAATTGCGAGTTTATATCATGCAATTCTGTAAGTTTATTTCTCAGAATTTCAAGTTTATATCTCACAATACTGAGAAACAAACTCGCAATTCTGACTTTTTATCATGCAAATCTGAGAAAAAAAGTCACAGTTGCAAGATGTAAACTCACAATTGCAAGAAAAAAAGCCAGAACTGGTAAGATCTTCGTTCATCTTTGTAACATAAATTAGGATATTTTTGATGAAATCCAAGAGCTTTCTGACCCTGCATAGACAACAATGCAACTGACACATTCAAGGCCCAGAAAGGTAGTAAGGACATCATTAAAATAGTCCATGTGACATCAGTGGTTCAACCTTAATTTTATAAAGCTACGAGAATACTTTTGTTTTTCAACAATTTCTTCTTTTCCATGTCAGTCTTCTTAAACACATTCACGACATAAGAGTGATTATAGAATTTTCATTTTTGGGTGAACTATCCCTTTAATATTTTAAAATGTATTCATTTAGAATAAGATAATACAGTACAGTTTATTAACTGGAAAAAAAAGGTTCATGTTTTGTAGAATGACCAACATTTACTTAACCTTCTGACTTCAAAGTAGTTTATGAACTCATTGTCTTTATTCTGACATCAAGGGCATTGAAGACCTCTGCCTTAGGAGGCCTTGGGCCTCAAATTATTATTGAACTATAGCATGTGTTCAGATATGCACCATTAACTCCTCTGTACTGATGTTTTGGAGACATTACTCAAGACCTTTGTGCTGATAAAGCGGTGGGGGTGAGACCTCATCTCTGAGGAGGAGGGGTGGATGAGGTGACAGGAACGAGATGCTCAGTATTCCAATACTACACTTGAAAGAGAGTCCTTGTTTGTTTTGGACCATCAGAGCCCCGCACACACAGAAAGGGACTGTTCTCCATCTTTAGGGCTCTTGGCTGAAAAGTCAACCTTGAAGCAAAATAGTCCATTCAACTTCTGTTCTCTCTCTCTCTTCTGTCTCTATGCCCCCTTTTTAAATGATTCCCATCCCTCTACAGAGTTGGATAATTGGGGCATTAATAGCTAGATGAGACCCTTTGTTTAGGGGGTCCTTGAGTCTCCTGGAGCGCAGTGTTTGTTTTCTCTGAATTAATTTGTTTTGGCTTTTTATTTTTGATCCAAATGAGCTTAGAGAAAATTAACCCGCCTAATCTGGGATTACAGAGGCATAAAAAGCCAAAACACAGTTGCTTTGTGTGTTTGAATCCAGGGGGTTGATGTAAAAGAGTACTAAAACATTTATGAATATTATTAAGACTTATGTTTTATATTAAGAGTTACTGTTTGATTGTTTCATTTCAGCATATGAATCATTTTGATACCCATTGCAAAAACAGCACTTAAAATGACAAATGTGAACAGCTCCCGTTTTGAATGAGAAAACCAGAGAGGTGTTTTCAACCACAGAGGCGAATGGAAAAGGAAGCCATCCGTGACCCTGTGACCTCCAACTCTTAATTTTATTTCCATGTCAAACTTTTGGGGTTTTATGCCTTCGGGTGGCTTTCCAAAAGTTCCTTATTTTTCTGAAAGTGTAGTCTCTCTTGGTGTAAACTGCTCCCTTTGTCACCAGGCTTGTACGTTTTATGAGAGTCATGAATCAGTTTTTGTCATTCATTCTTCCATCGAGGAATAAAAAAATGTGGAATTCTCTTACAGAAGAGAGAAATTCAGAGGTATTTCCACTCACTGGCAGAGTATGAGGTGTGTGACATTGTCAAACTTTTAGATATTCCGTAATAAATTAGTAAACCAACCATGGTCAATATCCGTGCATTTGTTTGACAGAATAAAAATCTAAAAACTCATTAGATAAGACCTATGACAGTTTTAACTGCTTTAAAGTGATGAAAACATAGTCTTAATAAACTAATGTATGTGTTTTATTGTCATTCATGATTTTTGTGTCCTCAGCAACATAGTTACTTTGTTAAAGAATGTTTTAATTTAAAAAATGTAATTAATATTAATACTTTATATATATATATATGCTATTAATACTTATCCAGTCCATGTGCCATGGCTTTTCTGTGCATAAATTTTCACGTCAGTTTATGCCTTTATAAACCATATTTCTTCATTCATTTTTAACATAAGATTAGATCCATGGAATTTATGACTGAATCAGATCATATGTGTGTTTAATAAATTAAGTCCCTGGTTTTGTGGGGGGGGTTGCGTGCTGGTTTTGGAAGCGAGGTAACTTCAGCGTCCCTTAAGACAACTTTCTGTTCTCTCTTTCCACCCTTTCCAATTATTGATACTAGATAAACAATAGCTCAGTATTACAAACCTGAGCCCTGCGGAAAAATCCAGGAGTTGGAAACCTCAGAGAGCCGATGGTGTGGTGAGACGAGCTTCCAAGCAAAGCACATACTGTACCCCGTGTCTCAGTGTGAGGGACTCACCATTTGTTATTATTTCCCATGTTCAGCAAGTACGGTAATACCTTGCAGATTAAAAGAAGGGCCTCGATCAACCGCAGCTTCTGCAGCCAGTTTTGGGGGGGATCACAAAATAATTGGGCTTTTCCATTTTCCACTGTACATGAGATTTTTTTAATTACTTGATTTTAGTGCTTATTCAAAATGCTGTTGTTAAAGTAAGCAAACATTGGGACAGTTCCGTGGGATACTATATGTTTAAAAAAATCTTAAAGAGATCGTTCACACAAAAATGAAAGTTCAGTCATCATTTACTCACCCTCATGTCATTCCAAACATGTGTGACTTTTGTGTGACTTCTGTGTGGTTTTATTCTGTGGAGCATTCAGAAGAATGTTTCAAGCATTTTTGGCCAAACAATGAAAGTCGGTGGGTTCCAAAACAAGTCTTGTACAACAAAGATTTAAGGTCAAAAGTCAAAAGTTTACATGCACCTTGCATAATCTGCAAAATGGTAATTATTTTACCAAAATAATAAGAGGGATCATACAAAATACATGTTAATTTTTATTTAGTACTGACCTGAATAATATATTTCACATAAAAGATGTTTACATATAGCAGAGAAAATAATAGCTGAATTTATAAAAATGACCCCGTTCAAAAGTTTACATACGCTTGATTCTTAATAATGTGTTGTTACCTGAATGATCCAGTTTTTTGGTTTAGTGATAGTTGTTCATGAGTCCCTTGTTTGTTCATGAGTCCCGCTGTTCTTCAGAAAAATCCTTCAGGTCCCACAAATTATTTGGTTTTTCAGCATTTTTGTGTATTTCAACCCTTTCCAACAATGACTATATGATTTTGAGATCCATCTTTTCATACTGAGGACAACAGAGGGACTCATATGCAACTATTACAGAAGGTTCAAACGTTCAAAGTGGGGTCATTTTTATAAATTCTACTGTTATTTTCTCTTGTGGTCTATATGTAAACATCTTTTACGTAAAATATCTTATTCAGGTCAGTACTAAAAAAAAAAAAAATGCATTTTGTATGATCCCTCTGATTTTGGTCAAATAATTAACATTTTGCAGATTCTACAAGGTGTATGTAAACTTTTGATCTCAACTGTATTTTGAACAACCATGTAGGCTTAAACTTTTACGTTTGTTACACTACATTTAGCTGCGCAATTACAGATAATTACAGTTACATTTATGAGAAGTGCAGATCCTTATCAGGATATCTCAGAGCTTTAAGTGCCTCATTCATCTTGCCATGTTTGATATATCTCAGACAGACATGTTTTGTCTGCTCCATAAGAGCTTATTTAACACAAAAGGATGAAAGTTCACCTCAGGCTGGTGATCCTGATGAGTAAAGCAAAAGCTCTTGACATTAATCAGAAGTGGGTTAGGAGGTTTTTCTCTTCAGTGGCTTTGACACCCACTGCTGCACTACATGCGAGGTCTGTAACGAACCACCTCAGAGACAAGGATCTGAGAGCGCCTGGAAGAGCGACGGGATGGAAAATACACCCCAGCCCTCCACTGTGGTCCCTGCAGAAACTCATGAGCTCATCGTTTGGCTAGACATCTGCAACCTCTTTGAACAGTAGCCTGACCACATCCTCAGGGCTCCTCCGTTCTTTCGTTCCCCGTAGATCCATGCCACTATCGCTTTACCTCATTACTTTTAATTGGGAATGAAGGGAATGAAGTATCACTGCCTTGACAGCAGCTGAGTGGTGTTGTGCTGTTATTGATGAGATTTGCTGTTTGCTTACAAACAGGTTTCCTGGTGACTCCGCCCACCCTTGTCATTGGCCAGACGTACAGATGGTCACACCCCAAACTCACACCATTGGTTGAGCCACTGTTGCTATGTCAGCATGATTGGTATTTTTAAACAAACAGAGCAATGTTTTGATAGCACCACAGTGTTTACGCTTGTCTGGGGAGTCAAATGAGTGGCTTTCTTAAAATTGTCTCTGTATATTAAGCTGGGATACAAGACAGTATTTTCTGCAATTTTATACCAGTATTTAAATTATTGCGTCAGTATGTAACTGGCCATCTGCACTGGTTTTAGAAATTATGGTGTTTTTAGTTGGCTGTAGGGTTTTTTTTTTTTTTTTTTTTCTTTTTCTTCTTTTTGTGCATTATAGACAGTCTTGTAAGAGAAAACCATGACGTATGCTTTCAAATAATGTCCTTATTGTCAAAGAAGCAAAAGTTTGGGGTTGGTAAGATTTTTAAATGCTTTTGAAAGAAGTCTCTTATGCTTACCATGGCTGCATTTATGTGATCAAAAATACAGTAAAAACAGAAATGTTATGAAATGTTATTACTACTGAAATTAACAGTTGGTTTTTTTTTATATATTTTGAAATGTAATTTATTTCTGTGATGGCAAAGTTGAATTACTAGTCTTAAGTGTCACATGATCCTTCAGAAATCATACTAATATGCTGATTTGCTGCTGAGGAATCATTGCTTATTATTATCAATTGTGAAAATGTTGCAACAGAATACTGTCTACACCAATCCTACTTAAAGGGATAGTTCACCCCAAAACAAAAACTACCCAATGATTTACTCACCCTCAAGGTATGTATGACTTTCTTCTTTCAGACGAATACAATCGTTATAAAAAAGATGCCCTGGCTCTTTCAAACCTTATAATGGCAGTGAATGGGTGTTGAGATTTTGAAGGCCAATAAAGCGCATCCATCCATCATAAAAAGTGCTCTACACAGCTCTGGGGGGTAATGAAGGATTTTAAATTTAAAACTTTTATATTTAAAACTTTTTATAAAACGGATAGTTCTGGTCCTTGACTCTGCTTAGTTGAGCCACATTTAAAGCTGTTGTAAATTACTCTACAAACATATATCTTTGTTAACATCTATGTTACAACCCTTTCTGAGTAACTACATTGTTTGATGGAAGAATAATGTTTTTATTAATATCATTACACTTTATTTGCTCTTTTTTTTATACGTATATGGAATAACCATTGCACAAAAGCAGTAAGCCCCGTGATGCTTATTACAGATGCCGTAGGATGTAAAACCAAGTTTTGTTTACAGCAAAGGAAAACCTGTCTCCCCTTTTTCGACGGTGTTTTAGTGCCACATTAAAAAATAGAAAAATATAAAATGACGAAATTAAAATCATAATATTTCGAGAATAAAGTCAAAATATTTTAAGAATAAAGTCAAAAATTACAAGAATAAAGTCAAATTGTTTTGAGAATAAAGTCGAAATTACAAGAACTAAATTGTAGCAATTATAAAGTTATATATTTTAAGAGTATAGCCTGGCCCGGATTGGGAGCACCGGAAGAAGTTGTCAGGCTACTGGAATTTATTTGAATATATGTGGGATTATTAGCATAAATCATACCATGTGTTATACTCACAGGGACGGTATGCTTGGAAATAATATTTCACGTCTTCAATTGCATTCATTAGGCCTATTTGTAGTGTGCCAGCCACCCAATAATAGCAATAAGCTTTGTGCTTTCAGTACTTTTAACATAAAACAAAGCCTCAGCTTTCAAAATATGTCCATTTTTTAGTGAAATACAAACAATGTGTCTTGCAATAATATGTTTTTCACGCTCTTTAATGTGGTGGGACAGATCGCTGTATTCATGTGAATCAGTCATCTTTTCGATTACAATCTTTGATTCCTCGCATGTATTTAATTAAAAACAACAATAAAACATTCTAAAGGTTGAACTGGACTCTCGTTAACAATTATATTGTTGTCTTTTCTGAGGTATATAACGTTAAGTGACTTTTCACAAGCTGTTTTATTCACGGTATAATAAAGTACATGTTTGGAAATAATATTTAACGTTCCAGCCACAATATTCTCAATAATTTTGTGCTTTGTTGCTTTTAATATAACACAGCTCAGCTTTCAAATTCTGTCAGTTTTATTATAAAATACAAGTTATAAATGTGTTTTTCCTCTTTAATTCAAGTTTCTAGCACAATATAAACATGAATAAACATCAAAAAGCAGTATAACCTAATTTAATGAAACAAATGTCTCATTGCAATCATAAAGATGACTGATTCACATGCCGCTTAAACTGTCAAATACAGCGAATCTGTCACATTAAAGAGCATAAAAAACACATTACTGTAATAGACATATTGTTTGGATTTCACTATAAAACGGATACTCTCAAAATATTATAACTTTTAATCTCAGAATTGCTACGATTTAATTCTCATCATTTTGACTTTATTCTCAAAACGCTTCAACTTTATTCTCATCATTTTGACTTTGTCGAAATATTTTAATCTTATTCTTGTAATTTCGACTTTATTCTCGTAATTTCGACTTCATTCTCGAAATATTTTGACTTTTCTACATTTTTTAACGTGGCACTAAAACACTGTCGTTCTTGGCTTATATCAAAATCCTCTGACATTTTTCTTTACAAACCCTCATTTAGTACTTCTAATTTGTGACTGGCATTTTGTTTTGCTCTCTACACCGTGCTTCCACGTTCTTCACTCCCGTGTTCGTCACCGCATGACGATATTTTATTTTATTATTATTTTCTAATATAACTCTGATTGTATTCATCTGAAAGAAGAAAGTCATAAACACCTAAGATGGCTTGAAGGCGAGTAAATCATGGGGTAATTTTCATTTTTTGGAGACCTATCCCTGTAATATATCCGTGGAAAAATGTATTTTTAGTCTTCTTTAATAAAAAGTAAAGCATTTATTTGAAACAGATTTTTTAAATGTCCTGCAAACGTGACATTATGTCACAGAAGGGTTTAGAAGAAGATATTTTAAAACCCAGCATGTTTTAACAGTTTTTTTAGCATTGTTGGAACAATCTGTTAGTTCTGTGTCTCGTGATGAGGACTAGAAAGTAGTTCTTTGGAAACTAGGGTTTAAAAAAATGTTCATACTCATATTTTTGTTTATCCTAAGTGATCCCAGAGGAATTGTGCGACAATAGTCTCGTGTTGAGTTTTACTGTCTTCACCACATCAAAGAGACGAACAGCGACAGTTGCATAAGACTGTCACTTAAAACTTCCATTAAGTCTTTTTGCCATCTGTGTGTGCACGTGTGTGCATGTGTGCATTACGTGTAGTAATTTGTTCGTGCACATTTGCTCGTATTTTTCCATTTTCCGGCTTTTTCACCAAACACTTCTTGAGTCACGACACAAAAGGTTCTTTTATCTCATTATGCCGTATATAAAACTTCCCAGCCTGCATGGCAATTTCCATAAACTCTGTATTGAAATCTCCAGACATGCCAGCATAATGAGTTAAGAGGCATTGTTAGCTAAGTCTGCACTAGTTAGCAGTATTCTGCCTTGGGAGATTGTGTTTCAGGTAGTAATAGACAGTATAATTGTCTGCGGTTGTCATCACTGTCTGTATACATTTTACACTTGGGTGAGCAGATTGTTAAGAAGACACACAAGTATTTTCCTGGCTCTAAAGTCGCCTGTGAAAGCCAAACCTATTAGTTCTCTCTGTGCATTCACCTTGTGCAACAGTAATACATGTTTATTTAAAATATGCTTTTGGCTGCTCCCAGTTTTACACTCTGTTCCGGATTGTTAATAGCACCATACTTGGCTGTGCAGCTCATGAAAAGTGTTTTGGGATTTATTGGCCGTGAATCCTGATGCGAACAAATCCAGATGCTCTAAATAAAACATAAAAGTTAACCGCACATCATCAAATGCATTAATCAGTCTTGTATTTCGGACTCTTCCCTTAGTAATCTGTCTAACGTTGTTGAGTTCCGGATGGCAGGTGTTAACACTTCCTTTCTCAGCCGTCCCAGTTGTTCCAGCTCTCTGGAAAACCCCTGATGGGAAAACCATATCCCTTGAGAAAGCCGCCACATAGCACCCTGCAGTTCCTACTATCACATGTGAACTCACACCTCTGGAATGTTTCTCTGCCGCAGGCCAGGCCGCAGTCTCAACACCCTTCAAGCTGCTTTTTTTTTCCATAGCCTGCTATGAATGCAGACAGTTATGTAATTAAAGGCCCTGAACCGCAGTGGCTACAAAGTGTCACACAAAATACATTTTTCCACAAGTATGCACATTTCGATGTTCTTTCCATCACTGTGCAGACCTGAGCATCTATGACTAACATTGCTAACACTTTTTCAGAAAGGTGCATGATTGTTCTTGCTACCTGATACAACAGAGATATTGGACTTTATACTGACACCTACTGGTGTGGATGCAGCATCACATGCAAACTCGATGAAGTTTGATGCTATGGACCCTTTTCACAGGCAAATTTAATATAGGTTATTTCATAAGTATACTATTATTGTCTGTAATGAAATTTTAATGAAACAAATAGTGAGTGAAATGGTTAATAGAACTTGTTAATAGAACTTGTTACATAATGCAAATGCTGGTGACCCCATGTCCGAGATAAGAGGAGCATAGCTGCCGGTTTTAACTTGGCTGACTGTCATAAACCGAAAACATAATGCCTTTACACTGTCCCAGAATGCATCTGGCACCACTACTTTTGTGCACTTTGTTATTAATGCACACTTCTTCTCAAACTTTTTGTGCTTTCGCAACAAAAATAGTTCTGACATTGCATCACTGAGTTAACACAAGTCAGGTCTGCTCATTGTCATGTTCGTTATTCAAGTTTTCCACACAGCCTGGTTCTCCTCAGGTTTTGCGATTGGGCTTGTCTACCTGGTGAATAATGCTTGGCTGTTAAAGCAAAAAGAAACAGCTGGCATTTGTGGTATTTTACCTGCATTGGCTTTTGGCTAGTAAAACTCCACCATCTAAGCAAACGATATGCTATGATAACCTGATTTATAAGGCGTTAGGTTCATAATCAGGGAAATTAAGTCATTTCTTTGGCTTAAAAAGTTTCCTTTTGACTGAGAAACATCATGTTATGTTGATGGCACAAGAACACAAACCGCATTTGTTAGCCCTATCCAACCAAACATTTTTGCAGTGTAACATTGCCAGTCATTACCAATAAATCAACCCTCAGATTTTTTATAGGCATACAACTTTGTTTGTTTGCGTGTTCAGTCCAGTCGTTTTGCCAGTGTTATGCATCAATTACTAGTGTGGTTATGAGCACATGAAACCAGTCTTGGTCAGTCATATCCAGCTGCTTTAAAATGCGGTGACTGTCATATATTTAGACTGTTATATAATCTAATCTGTTATGTAAAATTGCTGCTTGTAATTGTCATAGCCGTGTGTGGTATGGTGGTATTTTAGTATTGTTTATATATTATTATAGTATTTATTAATATTTTTAATTAGATTTAGCAAGTCAGCCAATTTTTATATATATATATATATATATAATATATATATATATATATATATATATATTCATGTTTTCATTTAAATTTTAATTCATGTTTGTAATTTTTTTTTAGCTTTAATTTAGTTTAACATCAACTGAAATTACTAATTCAGTTAGTTGTCAGGGCAATATTTCTATTCTTCAACTTAAGTTTGTTTTCCAAACAATGAAACGATTTTGTTATTTTTATTATTATTATTATTATTATTATTATTATTATTTTAGTTGTAGTTAACAATAACAACTACAGAATAAAAATATAAATAAAATACAACTACCGTTTCCGCCACTGAATAAAAAATTTAAAAAGGTAATTTACTTTTTATGTCACAATTCTGACATTTTTTTCCTCACAATTGTGAGTTTACGTCTTGCAGTTCTGACTTTTTGTTTCAGAATTGAGTTATAAAATCTGAATTTTAAGATACAAACTCAGTTCTGAGAAATGAAGTCAGAATTGTGAGACATAAAGTCACGATTCTGAGAAATAAAGTCACATTTCTGAGAAATAAAGTTGCAATTCTGAAAAATAAAGTCGCAGTTCTGAAAAATAGTCAGAATTGCGAGATATTACTGTAACTAACAATTCAGATTTTTTTTCGCAATTTTTTCACAATTGCGAGTTAGAAAGTCAGATTTGCTAAATATAAACACGCAATTCTGAGAAATAAAGTTGCAATTCTGAAAGGATAAAGTCAGAATTGCAAGATATTACTGTAACTAACAATTCTGACTTTTTTTCTCAATTTTTGAGATTGTGAGTTATAAAGTCAGAATTGCTAGACAAACTCACAATTAAGTTGCAATTCTGAAAAGATAAAGTCAGAATTGCAAGATATTATTCTAACTAACAATTCTGACTTTTTTTCTCAGTTTTTTAGATTGTGAGTTATAAAGTCAGAATTGCTAGTCACAGTTTTGAAAAAATAAAGTCGGAATTGCAAGATACAAACTCACAATTCTGACGTTTTCATTTTTTTTTTCTGCAATTCCAAGTTAAGCCAGAACTGTGAGATATAAACTTGCAATTCTGAGAACATATCAGTCTTTTTCCCTCTCAAAACTGGACTCTCAAAACTCGCAGTTGCAAGTTTATATCTATTAATTCTGAGAAGAAAAAAAGTCAGAATTGTGAGTTTATATTGCAATTCTGACTTAATTTCTCAGAATTGGAGGTTATATCTTGCAATTCTGACCTTATAACTTGCAATTGTGAGTTTATATCTCAAAAAAAGAGTCAGAATTGTGAGATTAAAAGTCTGTGAGATTAAAAATAAGAATTTTTTATTATTCAGTTGCAGAAGCGTGCTTCCATAAACAGTACAGGTTCAAAGTGCATATTAATTTTATCCACACTATCCCTTGCTTATGCAATATGAATAGCACTGAATTAATTTCTATATTCATTATAAATACATTTATTTTTATCATGGAATTATTTATTCATGAATTCCCCTTTTAAAATATATAGTCAAAGATCGTGACTGGGCATCCAGCCTGATCAGTGTCCTAAATGCTTTCGATATTTATAGACCAATATCTGTGTCTGTACCATTTGAGGATTCTCTGTGGTTAACTCGCATGTGATCATATTCACTTATTATTAGTAATACTTCACAGGTGAAGCATATCAATCATTGATCATCCAAGACATGTCAGCATTTATTTTAAACACCGAGATTTGGTTGAGGTGTTTTCAGTGAAACATTTCCTCAGCCATTGTGATTTACATCATTCCCCTTTATGAAAGTGACACTCTGTCCTTAAATTCTTGGCTTGAGAGATACATGTGAGTATTATATTTCAAGGAGCATAAACCCTGAAGTCTGTAAATGTTTTTGGCTGTAATGGTCCCTGGTTTTAGGAGCCTCAGTGCAGTGCCAGAAGGGAAGGACACGCTCCAGACACACTCCCTGTTCTATTCATGGACATCAGTATCGGACGACTGCTCCTGAATTCCACGGGTGTTCATTTATCACCTGCTCACTTTCAGGTCCTCCTGATATGGAGTGTTAGGGAATAATGAGACACTGGTAACTCTTGACAGATCGCTTGGCCATTTTTTTGTTTCGTTCTCTAATGGCACAATACCCCTATTTCCAACCATTTTTGATAGCCTGAAAGGTTGACAGCGCTAATATTAGTGATTAACATCAAAGAATAACCAGCAAACCATGTGCCTCTTTCCACACATACGTCAATGAGTGACAGACAACTAGTTGCAGCACATAGTGTATGTATTAAACGTTCTCTCTGAATCTGGTTGTGAGTCCTAAAAAGTTACTTAAGGTATAGAATGAGATTGTCACTCTCTCTTATTGTTGAAGTGTGTATAAACTAAACCGTTTTTAGCACTCCATATTTAGCTGATATCTATGGAAGCCCGTTTCCACCACTGAATAAACAATAAAAAAAGGTTATTGAGATTTTTTATCTCAAAGTCTTTTTTTTAGAATTGTGAGATATAAACTCGCAATTGCGAGTTATAAAGTAGGAATAGCAAGATACAAACACATTTGTGAGGGGAAAAAAAAACAGAATTGCAGGTTTTAATCTTGCAGTTCTGACTTTATTTCTCGCAATTGTGAGCTTATATCACAATTCTGAAAATTGAAAAAAAAAAACTTACAATTGCGAGAAATAAAGTTAGAATTGGGAGATACAAACTTGCAATTGCGAGTTATAAAGTTCAATTTTGAGGGAAAAAAATACTAATATGTTTATATAAGTTTATATAAGTTTATATATTACAATTCTGACTTAACTCACAATTGAGTGTTATAATGGCAGAATTGCAAAAAAAAGTCACAATTGTGAGAAGAAAGTCAGAATTGTTTATATCTCGCAATTCTGACTTTATTTCTCAGAATTGTGAATTTTCTTCTCAGAATTGTGAATTTTCTTCTCAGAATTACAAGTTTATTTTGCAATTCTGAGCAAAAAGTCAGATTTACGAGTTTATATCTCACAATTCTGACTTTAAAAATAACAATTGCGAATTTATTTCTCAGATTTGCGAGTTTGTGTCTCACAGTTTTGACTTTATAACTTGCAATTGCAAGTTTATATCATGCAATTCTGAGCAAAAAGTCAGGTTTGTGAGTTTATAGCTTACAATTCTGATTTAATAACTCGCAATTGTGTTATAAAGTCATAATTGTGAGATATAAACACAGTTCTGAGGAAAAAAATCACAACTGCGAGAAAAAAAGTCCGAATTGTACGTTTATATCTCGTAATTCTGACTTTATTTCTCAGAAATGTGACTTTATTTCTCAGATTTCTGAGTTTGTGTCTTGCAATTCTGACTTTATAACTCGCAATTGCAAGTTTATATCTTGCAATTCTTCTGAAAAAAAAGTCAGATTTGCGAGTTTATAACTCACAATTCTGACTTTATAACTCAAAATTGCGAGTTTATGCATCACAGTTATGAGAAAACGTTTGTGTCACAGGCTTCCATAGATATCTGTATTCTGCTGCTATATGAACAGTTTTCTTTCTCTTACTGAAACCAGCCACTGGAACAGTTACTTCCAGGAAATCTTACTCACTCTTATTCATTGTGTCCCATGAAGTCGTAAAAACTCACAAGCCTAGAATAGACCTGGCTGAAGACAAATATATAATTATTTGTAATTAGAATATGTTTCATGCCAAATAAAACCATCTTGATTTTTTTCCCCTGTTTTGTCAAGCCAATGTTCTCTTTTTCCTCTTTTCAAGTCAAGTCATTTTGGTAAATATAAAGTCCTAATGACAATGAATTGCTTGCTAACCAGCCACTAAAAATACTGACATGAAATAGACTATTTTGTCCTTGCTGACTGAAAGAAATTTTTTAATTATCAAGTCTGTGAAAATTGCTTCCCTCAAAAATATTTAACATCTGTTTATAATAGCTGTGTAATTTTGAGCACAATTTCTGAGAAAAGCTTTATCTCGCATATTTCACATTTAAAGGGATAGTTCACGCAAAAATGAAAATTCTGTCATTAATTACTCACCCTCACGTTGTTCCAAACCAATAAGACCTTTGTTCATCTTCAGAACACAAATTAAGATATTTTTGATTAGATCTGAGAGCTTTCTGGAGAGAAGAATTGTCGAATAAAGTTATTTTGGTTTTCTTTACGCACAAAAAGTATTCTCGTAGCTTCATAACTGCGGTTGAACCACTGATGTCACGTGGACTATTTTAATGATGTCCTTTACAACCTTTTTGGCCCTCGAACGTGTTAGTTGCGTTGCTGTCTATGCAGGGTCAGAAAGCTCTTGGACTTTATCAAAAATACCTTCATTTGTGTTCTGAAGATGATCGACGGTCTTACAGGTTTGGAACAACATGAGGGTGAGTAATTAATGACAGTATTTAAATTTTTGGGTGAACCCTTTAAATGATTGCTTGCTATTATCTTACATGCTTTCTCTACACTCTTTGCTTATGTAAAATCAAAATTGTAGTTGACCAATAGATGGGAGCTGAAGTAGTGGTCATTCACTTTCATTACCAGTTTGGTTTTGCTGTTGTAACTAAATCCAGTGAAAGGTCAGAGGTTAATGAGCTACTTCACTCTTCACAGGAAGTATGCCAGGGTCAATCTCAGCTGTACAGCTGACCTCTGACAAACACACACACATACACACGCTAGACTATTTCTGTGACTTTAAATGACAGTTTCATTGTCTGCTATAACTCCAGATCCTATTATTGGTGCAGCAGATTTTTTGGTCAGGTATATGTCTTTTCATTTTATGGGGCAGCTGCAAAGTCACAAATATTTTTGGCTACAGTTTCTCTAGGCCTATTGTTACATGTCAAATCAAATTACATTTTACACTCAGCCAGTGGCATGTTTTAAAAGCACTGTTTGTAAATGTTCGAATTTCTTACACTACCGTTATGTTCAGTGAGGTCTGTAATGTTTTATGCTCAGCAAGGCTGCATTTATTTGATCAAAAATACAGTAACCAGCAAAGGTTAATGGAGCACCTTACAAAAAACACAAATTCCTTGTGTGTGCAAGGTTTGTGCACACCTGGCGAATAAAGCTAATTCTGATTCTGATTCTTCTGATTCTGATTCTGATTCTGATATTCCACTTCCTTCACTCACAGAGAGCGTCCACCCTCACCTTCCTGTAATTTAGTACTAAAGTCATGGATAGTCTTTAGGCTTGGCGTGAGAAAGTGTAAATGACATCTTAGCTCTTCAGCTATTGACTAATTGCGCTCATTAACAGCCTCGTAACCTTTACCTGCTGATTAGCAAGCTGCTCTGTGAATCCTGTAGCGGAAACAGAACTCTAACAAGCAAGCAAGAGCATTCAGGCAGTAGCTCCAGGCCACCGTTTTCAGGCCAGACACTGCATGCCGTTTAGTTGCGTCCCTGTCGCCTGACAATTACAAGTGTGCATGAGAATCCTGGAGAGAGTTGTCTCTGAACTATTTGTGTAAATGTGGTAAATGTAGGGAGAGGGGCCACTAAAGTGGAAAGCTGGAAAGCCTTGAAGTTTCACAATACTGACACAGTTCAGAGCCCAGATGTGTAATACAGTATGCATCAAAGTACTGAAGGACATCTGTTTGAACGTGATAAATGAGTTTGTGGAGAATATGTGGAGTTAATTTAATTAATTTTTCACTTTTGATGTTTTTGTAAAGCCATTTCCTTTAAAGGATTAGCTGACTTCCTGAATAAAAATTTCCTGATAATTTGCTCACCCCCATGTCATCCAAGATGTTCATGTCTTTGTTTCTTCAGTTGTTCTGAAATGATCTCTACCTGTGTCTATAAACACTTTTTCTTTTCTGTTTACATTAGGAATTTACCTGTTTGATATGACCTACATTGACTCCGCCTACCCTGCTTCTGACAGCATCATTGAGACCGAGCAAAGAACCAATCAGATGAACAATCTACTACGTATCATCTCTGATCTACAGGTGTCCTGTAACTATGGTAAGTTGCTTTCAAAATCATATTCATTTTAATTTAATTATGTACACTACCAGTCAGAAGTTTTTGAACAGTAAGATTTTTAATGTTTTTTTAAAGTCTCTTCTGCTCACCAAGCCTGCATTTATTTGAACCAAAATACCGTAATATTGTGAAATATTTTTACTATTTAAAATAACTGCTTTCTATTTGAATATATTTTAAAATGTAATTTATTCCTGATGTCAAAGCTAGATTTTCAGCATCATTACTCCAGTCTTCAGTGTCACATAATCCTTCAGAAATCGTTCTAATATGCTGATTTGCTGTTCAAGAAACATTTATTATTATTATTATCAATATTTAAAACAGTTAAGTACATTTTTTCAGGATTTTTTGATGAACAGAAAGATCCAAAGATCAGATTTATCTGAAATAAAAATCTTTTGTAACATTATACACTATACCATTCAAAAACTTGGAGTCAGAAATTATAGAAATTAATACTTTTACTTAGCAAGGATGCTTTAAATTAACCAAAGGGATGATAAAGACATTTATAATGTTACTAAAGGTTTCTATTTCAAATGTTGTTCTCGTGAACTTTCTATTCATCAAAGAAACCTGAAAAAATTCTACTCAGCTGTTTTCAACATAATAATAATATTAAATGTTTTCTGAGCAGCAAATCAGAATATTAGAATGATTTCTGAAGGATTATGTGACTGGAGTAATGATGCTAAAAAAAATCAGCTTTGAAATGACAGGAATAAATTATATTTTAAAATATATAAAATATTTCAATTGTTGTACTGTTTTTTGCTGTACTTTGGATCAAATAAATGAGCAGAAGAGACTTCTGTAAAAAAAAAAAAAAAAAAAAAACATTTAAAAATCTTACTGTTCAAAAACTTTTGACTGGTAGTGCACATGATTGTTTATGTAAATACCATTTATTTAGTTTTAGCGTTTCATCTTTCTTTTCTTATTAATGTCCAGACCTGATTAAAGGAAATCTAAATATAAACCAATAAATGATAAACCAGATGTGAGAGAATTTAAAAAGCATCTCCACATTTCTTTACCCCACAGATCATTTGGTCATGTTACCACACGTACAGAAGTATTTGATGTCGGTGCGCTACATCGAGGAGCTCCAAAAGTTTGTGGAGGATGACAATTACACGTAAGTAACCCAAACTCATTGTAATGCTCAGTAGCCATTATTTATCTGAGCTGA
Organism: Cirrhinus mrigala; assembly: GCA_036247105.1. Taxonomy (NCBI): domain Eukaryota; kingdom Metazoa; phylum Chordata; class Actinopteri; order Cypriniformes; family Cyprinidae; genus Cirrhinus; species Cirrhinus mrigala. Next base: position 23,705,345 of record CM070014.1, read on the forward strand.
TTGTTTTGGGTGATTTAAGCTTTGTGTTCTGCCCTGCAATTTATTGCATTTCATAAACGTCTGTGCCAGCTTTCACTTTAAACTACCCACATCTGTAAGACCCCCGTAAATTGAGACCCTCCCTGGTTTTAACACTTCATTTTGCACAGCTGCCTATAGTATTTATTAAAACATGTGCTGTCTGTGGACTTTATGTCTTCTTGGTTTGGCTGCATGGTCCACAGGCCTACCAAACACCTAATTTACCGGCCACAGCTGCACCAGCTTGGCATGACTTTATGCTACAATATAATCCCTATTTCCTTTGCCTCAGGCTTCATAAACATGTGAAGCCCATAATGTGTTTTCCTAGTACAGTCTTATATAATAAGGTTTTCTGAAAAATTTTTGCTATACACATGTGGTGAGGCATGACAAATTAATGTTATGAATCAGATTTCGAAATAAGTATAATTTTTTAAATGCTTCAGTGTTACATGCTACACATGTTATGTATTATGCATGCATGTGGCTTTCTGCCCCTGCAAAGACAAGCATAGCATTGATGTTTTCTTCATTATTAAATGAGTTTTCCCTGTTTCCTCCGGAGCTTTCTTCACTCCTGCTGTGTGGTCCTGTCTGTCTGTCTCACACAAAGGGCAGGTGGTTTTATTGCGGTCCAATTTCTTGCAGTCTAGACACTTATAAACGCAACATCAGGAATCCAGAAAAACTCAGGATCCCCAGATTTCCACTGTTTCCACGTGGATATGTCAAAGTTAGTTTTCAGTTAGGTGTTGACTGTTGGCTCTTTCAAGTGGCGTGTTGAAGTTGAAGTGGTAAAGATATATATATATATATATATATATATATATATATATATATATATATATATATATATATATATATTTTTCCCTAAATTAGGTCTATACAGTTTAAGTTAAAAGTTTACATACACCTTGCAGAATCTGCAAAATGGTAATTCTACCAAAATTAGAGGGATCATACAAAATGCATGTTATTTTTTATTTAGTACTGACCTGAATAGGGTATTACACATAAAAGACATTTACATATAGACCACAAGAGTTGATAATAGTTGAATTTATGAAAATGACCCTGTTTCAAAAGTTTACACACGCTTGATTCTTAATACTGTGTTGTTACTTGAATGATCCGCAGCTGTTTTGTTTGTTTGTTTGTTTGTTTGTTTGTTTAGTAATAGTTGTTCGTGAGTCCCTTGTTTGTCCTGAACAGTTAAACTGCCTGCTGTTCTTCAGAAAAATCCTTCAGGTCCCACAAATTCTTTCAAACACTCACTGATGCTTCAGAAGGAAACAATGCATTAAGAGCCGAGGATGAAAACTTTAAGGGTAAATTTAACATATTTTGTCATCTTCTGTAGCTTCTGAAGGGCAGTACTAAATGAAAAAAATATGATATTTAAGCAAAATAAGAAAAATGTAGACATCTTCATTCTGTTCAAAAGTTTTTACCCCCCGCCTCCTAATGCATCGTGTTTCCTTCTGGAGCATCAGTGAGCGTTTGAACCTTCTGTAATAGTTGCATATGAGCCCCTCAGTTGTCCTCAGTGTGAAATTATGGATCTCAAAATCATACATTCATTCATTGTCATACATTCATTGTTGAAATCAATCATTCACAGTCTTTGTTGGAAAGGGTTCAAATACAAAAAAATGCTCAAAAACCAAAGAATTTGTGGGACCTGAAGGATTTTTCTGAAGAACAGCAGGCAGTTTAACTGTTCAGGACAAACAAGGGACTCATGAACAACTTTCACTAAATAAAAAAACACAGCTGTGGATCATTCAGGTAACAACACAGTATTAAAAATCAAACGTATGTAAAGTTTTGAACAGGGTAATTGTTGTAAATGTAACTATTATTTTCTTTTGTGGACTATATGTCTCTATAATCATCTTCTATGTGAAATATCTTATTCAGGTCAGTACTAAATAAAAAATAACATGCATTTTGTATGATCCCTCTTATTTTGGTAAAATAATTAACATTTTGCAGATTCTGACTTTTGTGCATATTGTACAATAACTTGTACAGTATGTATATAGAATGGTTAAGCTTCTCAGGTGCCACAATTGATAAGCCATTTTTATATAAAATTACATTAATAAAAAGGATGTGTTTTAATAGCTGGATACTGTCAAACAGGGCGTGATGTCTAAAATGAAACAGGCCAAAATCACCATTTTAAGGGTGAATACAGATATCTTAGTTACTTTTCATGCCTTTTACATTGATTTTATGCAAGATAATATTTAACATATGCAGTAGTAGTTAAGATACGACTTATGCTTTTACATTTTTTTTAATTGTCACATGAAAAAAGAAGTGTACCACATTTGTGACAAGTGTGATATATTTTATTTTAATCAGAAAGATGAAAGACTGGACCTTAGTAGAAACTGAGATATCAATTATCTTGAGTTGTTTAATTTTAGGAAAGCTGGATTATTTTGCCTTGGTATAATTTTTCCCATTAGCCCCATTCTGACTGGTGACCGTAATGAGTTAAAGCTGTTGGTCTTGTAAAGCTTTCAAACACGTCTCCATATGAGAAAATAAAGAAAGGCACCTCTTTGGCACAGTGACATAATTCACACATCTTTTTCATGCTTCGTTAAAAAAATTACTTGGCTGGCTTACTTCAGTATCAAGTGAAACTTCTCAAGAGAAAACTAGGCCATGCAGAGATAAATGTTTATGTAAAGTCTGTACCATAATGAAACATGTCATGAAGATGTAGTACATATCAAGGCGAAGCTGATCATGGTGTAAATAAAGATGTTTGAAATGATTTTTCCTAAATATTTATCAGGTTCTTGAACTTTTTAAAAACTGTGTCTGGTTAAAAGATCACTAAAATAAAGTATTGTACAAAAGACAACTCAACAACCCATCAAAGTTACTATTTATGAAAGCGTATTCATTGCACCATATTATTAAGTGCTCGTATTTAGTCATTCAGACAGTGACTGAGCTCCATGTGAAATCGTCTCAGGCACTTTCTGACAACACCAAAGGATGCATGGCCGCCAGAGGAGGATGGGTTTGGTGGAATGGATGGGACTGCAGTATAACAGTTGTGTTTGGGGGAATGACATCATTGTCTGGCAGTCTGTGAGGTTGGAAAACCTCAGTGATCCAGGGTCACAGTCTTAAAATCGTTAGCCCATGCTTACAGCATGTCCTGCCATCTGGCACCGCTGTTCGTTGTTACAGAGAGCTCTGTGGAGCCGGACTACAATAAAGAGGACATTTTTTAGAAAACAGTGCCATTTGAGCCTAAAATTTTTGGCTGTTTATCATTTCTTTCAAAAACACTTCTGAACGTTGGGTCTGAGAGGTAAAAAATATGATCTAATATGCGCCTTGAAGGAGAAGTTCGCTTTCAGAATAAAAATTTCCTGGTAATTTACTCACCCCCATGTCATCCAAAATGTTCATGTCTTTCTTTCTTCAGTCACAAAGAACTTAAGTTTTTTGAGAAAAAACATTCCAGGATTTTTCTCCATATAGAGGACTTCAGTGGGCGCATTTGCGACTGAAAACTACTGCGTGCGACTATGAAAAAATATTTAGGAGCACCATGTGCGACTGACCCGATCAGCATATTTGTGTTTGTGCTGAGGGGAGCTTCAAAGTTTCCACGTGTTTTTGCAATGTTGAGTAATGTCTCACAGAAATTTCTCATGAATCCTTTCATAAACAAAGTGTAGAGAGAGTGTAAATAAGAGATTCATTGGGCAGGGTAGAGAGCTTCATTCATTATAATTGAACTTTGTGAGATCGCTATGAACTAAGATAAGTGACAGCTTTTAATGATTTTTAAGGGAGTTTATAAATTATATTTTGATCTAATACAACAGTTGAACAAAAAGTTAATATTAAGTGACTTGCATTTTCTAACTATAACACTGTTGCCTGATTGTGCTCTGTTTCGTCTTCAAAAATAGTCTAAAACAAGTCACAACTGAGCCGCTGTGCATCTCCATTCAAACACAGCAGTGTTTCGTTTATAAATGAACATGCGTTTTTTAACAAATCTATTGAATCAGTGATTCAATTTTCCATTCATGAAGACATTGTCACAAGTCACTTGCTTTATTCCTGAATGAATCAGACGTTCAAACGAATAAAATGAATGAATGATTCAGTAATTAAATCATTGACTTGCCGCCACCTACTGGCAAATTTGGCTTCATTTTTAAAGTATCTTTTCGGTTATTTAAATCACTTAATATTTCTGTATTCAAAATTTTATATTTAAAACATTAATCTCAACATGAATTTATGAATTTGATTGCACTCATGCCACCTCTGAGCCTCATTAAACATGAAAAACACCTACAAGCCACTATTGTATTCTTCTGTGCCACCTCTGTAGTGCAAATTAATTTTGCTAATACTGATTTCATTTGATTGGATTCTTATACCACTTGTTCTTATTCTGTTTTAATTAGAAATTTTAAAAAGCTTAAAATATATACTTTTTGAAAAAATTGACATTAAAGATGACATACTTTTAATAAAGTTATAATAAAGCAATAAATGCCATTACAAAGGTAAAAACAAAATTCACTTGTAAATCACTTTAAAGGGTCAAATATCACCTCGTAATGGGAAGGCTAATATTTATCAGATTTTTTAACTGTTGATTAGAAGGTGCTTCTGAAATTTTGACTGTGCTCCTAAATTTTTTAAGTTAGGAGTACAAGTGCTCCGAAAAAGAAAAGTAAAAGTAGAGCCCTGGGTTGGTACTTCCGCCTAGTTGGGCTGGTGCAAGATGAGCATTTGTGGTTAAAAAGTATTTTTATTTTTTTTTATTTTTTTAAATGACCAATCGTTTTGCTAGATTAGACCTTTATTTCTCAGATGGGATCGTGTAGAGACCTTTGAAGCAACATTGAATCTGCAATTTGGACCTTCCAACCATTGGCCACCATTTAAGTCCACTAAATTGGGAAAAATCCCAGAATGTTTTCCTCAAAACCTTATCTAGTTTTGGGGAACGTTAAGGGGTGAAGCACAGTGCAAAATGGAAAATAACAGCCTTAACTAGCAAATGCTAACCTTAACTAGCTTAGGCAACTTTCACCACACAATGTAATTTACAGTTGTTGTTTTTGTGCTTTTATTTTCAAAACTATACTCTTTCTGTAAATATTATCATTAATATCTTTTCCCATAACAGTTTGAGAGAAACTTAGCGAGTTTAAACCATGTGGTCAAAAATTATGATGTCAGTGTTAACTTGATACTTTATTTACAATAATCCTGTCACAACCTTTTTGTACAGACTATCATTGAAGATTGAACCTGGGAACAGCTCACCTCGTCTGGTATCCTCCAAAGAAGACCTTGGAGGTAAAGTCTTTATCCCTTCATCCTTTCAGTTTACTTTTCTCAAAAACACCTTCTGGAAGTGGTTAATTCTACATTTTTTTGCTGAGTTTTGATTACCAGTGGAAAAATGGAGGATCATCAGTAATTCGGCTAAAGCACCTCAGCTGTCCCTTACTTGGGAGGTGCTGCTGTTCTGCGTGGATTGCAGCACGTCTGGACGTCATTGTTGGTCATTGAGAGATTCTGCAGATGTGAAAGTTGGATGGACGATGAAAGAGCCAGACCCATGTAACCTAGCTTTCGCAAGGTGCTGTAGATCAGCCCCAGAGACACTTGATTAAAGAGAGCAACTTTTCTTTAATTATTCCATGAGCCTATTCATCTAAGTCAGACAGATAAAAACCACATGCCATTAGCAGAGTGGCTCTGGAGGAGCCATCTTTCTGAAACATTGTGGTCTTGGTAACTTTCAGAAAGACCTTTGTAGGTTAAAGTTAACTATTGACTTACAATGCATAAACTTAAGGCTTTTTCTGTTTTTTTTTTTTGCACACATAGAAGTATGAAGCTATGGTTGTATAAATTAGACTTAAACACCCAAAAACACAAATTGTGAGGACATTTATCTGTGCCTGGGAAAGACACATTTTTATTACTTTTATTACTGTAGCTTGGTTAGTTTGTGCAGTAAATTGCAAATTAACGCCCCAGTTCACATTAACATGGATGACATGTTTTAACATCCATTGTTCAAGAGTAGTTTTCCGTTTTATGCACTAATGGCAGAAATTTGACGTATGGATAAATGCTGGATCAGTTTAGGGTAGAAATAGGTTTTAAAAGATTGTTTGGTTCTTATACCTCAAGACAAGCATCTGAAGTTAATGGAAGGTCTGAATGAGATCATGGTGACTGTCAGTTCCGCTTAAGAAAGGCTGAGCAATTAGGATGTTTCCTATTTCTGATGTGTTCAGATGGTTGAGTGGGAAATTGAACTGCATTGAGCATTTTATGGTTGTAACAGCTGTGGGAGAACTGGACAAAGTCATGGAGACATCTACTGCAGGTGGAGGTTGACTATGGAAAGAATACGATTTTTTTGGACTACTGCAGTTTTTCTGTGTAAGTTGTATGATGACATCAGTGGTCTTTCTCAAAGACACAGAAAGCATTGTGAAAATGAAGGTTGTTTTTTTTTTTTTTTTTAATCAGGGATGACTTTTTTTTTTCAGAATGCGCGATACAAACTCGCAGTTCTGACTTTTTTTTTTAGAACTGTGAGATATAAACTTGCAATGGCAAGTTATAAAGTCAGAATTGCAAGATAAAAATTTGCAATTCTGGCTTTTTTCTCGCAATCCTGACTTTTTTTTCTCTGAATTGTCAGTTTATATCTTACAATTCTGACTTATTAATTCACAGTTGCGTGTTATAAAGTCAGAATTACGAGATATAAACTTTCATTTTCTTTCCCCCTCACAATATTTTACAATTTTAACGTTATTTCAAAATTGCGACTTTATTTTTTAGATTATGACTTTATATCTCGCAATTACTTTTTTACATTTTTTTTTTTTCAGTGGCTGAAATAAACTTCCATAGTATATGGCATCACAGTTTTTCTAAAATTAAGCATGCAGTTTAAGATACTTTTTGGGAGACATTTCCAGGTTGCATTTTTCTTTTCTTTTCTTTTCTTTTCTTTTCTTTTCTTTTCTTTTCTTTTCTTTTCTTTTATTCCAACATGACATTTCCAGGATACCAGGATTCTAATATTTTATTTTATTTTATTTTATTTTATTTTATTTTATTTTATTTTATTTTATTTTATTTTATTTTATTTTATTCCAACATTACATTTCCAGGATACTTTTTGGGAGACACTTCCACGTTGCATTATTATTATAATATTTTATTTTATTTTATTCATTATCCAAAAATAGCCCCTGGCAGAGAAGTCAGGATCCCATCCCAATAAAATGAATGCATCACATACTATAAATGCCAATATTTTCAAAATTTAAGATGCTTATATTACATTTGATCTGATTATGCATTTAATTTTATGTAATTTCACATTCATTTGAATAATAAACTAATATCAAATTTAGATAATATTAAAATTGGAATAAAAATAGAAAGTTTTGAGGTTGCCAGGGTAATCTTATCAATTCAAAGTATCTTGATCAGTTTGTTTAGTTATAATTTTATGTTAATAAACATTGCATTATTGCTGTTAAATGTGTAAATATATGTAACCCTGGACCACAAAACCAGTCATAAGTAGCACAGGTATATTTGTAGCAATAGCCAACAATACATTGTATGGATCAAAACTATCGATTCTTACCAAAAATTCTTAGGATATTAAGTAAAATCGTGTTCCATAAAGATATTTTGTATATTTCCTACCGCAAATATATCAAAACTTAATTTTCAGTTAGTAATATGTATTGCTAAGAACTTAATTTGCACAACTTTAAAGGCAATTTTCTCAATGTTCTGTTTTTTTTTTGCACCCTCAGATTCCTGATTTTTAAATAGTTGTATCTCGGCCAAATATTGTCCTGTCCTAACAAACCATACATCAATTGAAAGCTTATTTATTTTCAATTTAAAGAAAATTACCCTTATGACTGGCTTTGTGGTCCAGGGTCACATATGCTTTGGTACATTTCATAGGATATTCCTGTTGGTATTTTGAAGTCTCTGCTGAGCAATATAGATGTTTTCTTGGCCCAGATATCTAGTGTTTGAAAGGCCTCTAATGTTGCAATCTTTACAGGCATCACTAGAGTTAGTCGCTTCCGATTGTTAGTTGGGAAGAAAGTCTGTTTTCATTTTGGTTAAGGGCTCTTCTTACCCGTTATGAGATTTATTAACCTACTATAAAAGACATTAGGGAATGTCATGATTAACATACTCCTAATAATTCACCAAAGTCATTTCCAGCATTGCCACACATCCCCCCTCTGGTTTGATTTTAGTGTGGAAAAGGCCTATAAACATAACTGCAGGGAACATTTTCACTGGCTGTCCACTTATTTTTTGCTACTTTAGGGCGGTATTCTTGTTTACCAGGCCAGTAATACTGTGGCTGGGTTGAGAAACTGACTTAACTTTCTGCTGTGGAACCATGGGACTGCTTTCAAATGTTAGCCTTCTGAGAGCCAGAGCCTTTGCTAATTATACACATGGAGCTTTAATAGGTGCTAGTAAGCATTTTATGGTTGTTAGTTTTGAACAGGATAGGAATGGGCTTTACGAATGCAGCTTTGATCTACATATAAGCAAGGAGATCTAAGACATATAAATGGAGATAGTATGTGAGTTTGTGTACCACATTTACCTAGGGTCTGTAAGTGCTGTCTTAAGTATAAATGTGTGTTTGTGTGTACAGGACCCTCAGAAGAGTCCGTCTCAGTGCGGTATAACCGACGACCAACCTGTCCTGATACATCAGTGGTTGCCCACCTTCCAACACCACCTCCTGCCCGACACAGGAAGAGCCACAGTCTAGGGAATAAGTAGGTATCACACCACATTATGAGAAAAGTTCACCAGCCACGACTAGGGTTGGGTATCGAAAATCGATTCCGATTCCAGAATCGGATACTTAAGGTCAGGAATCGGATACTTCTTGTGAAATGCAAATTTCGATTCCACCTATCGATTCCTATATGCGGTTCTTTTTTTTTTTTTTTTTTCATCTGTAAGGACCCGACCTAGCGATCTGCCAGGACCTTGCTCGCTAATCTAAGCGCATAGCGCTCCAAAGTATGGCTACACTTGCGATCAGAAGTCGAAAAAGCAAAGTAGCCTAAACATGTTGCAATAGATGTGTCACCACCAATATGACAAAGCATTTTAATTTAACAGTTCGTTAAAGATCACAAACACGATTCAACGTGATTCTGTTCCTAAATTACACTGATTTATCTGATTGATTTAACCTTTCTCCAGTGCAGTGTACGACCAGTGTGATTTGAACATTCAAATCTGCGTTTGTGCTGCCTTTTGTTCGTGTTTCACAGTCTTTTCAAACAAACAGTTCATTATTTCTCTGTTACACACATTCAAATAATCAAAGTATCACTCACTTAATTTTTTTTTTAATAATAAAGTTACAATTACATAATTATATTTTCCCTCCAATTTGTTTTTTTAAAATATAAACATTTAAATTATGATCATAAAAACTTTACAGATTTATTTAAACATAAATTAAACATTGAAGAGCAGCCAGGTGGCTTTAGGAAAACAGCAAACAGTGAGCAATATGCATTTAAAGTGGTAAATATAGAAGGAATATGTCAAAGTCATTTATATGTGCCAAACTTCCTGCTGCCAGCTGGTGGTGCTATGACTATAACTGAAAATAGGCATGTAGATGTGTTCAGGCCAGGACTTTTATTAAACATATGAAGTTTGGTGCAGATTGAATATATTGCAGGTTTAAGTTAGTGTAAAACAAGTAATTTCCTGTTGCCAGCAGGTGGCGCTATGACTATAACTGAATATGGGCATGGGCATGTTTAGGACAGGACTCTTATCAAACATGTGAAGTTTGGGGCAGATCCACATTGTATGGCTGAGATCCTTGGCGAAACATCGAAATTGTCAGGCCCCCACGGACACGCCCTTTAGCGAAAATTTAAGATCTTCGCAATTTATTATCACTAAGGCCTTTAGATTAGACTGACCAAATAGTTAATGTCATTAAATCTCTATGAGGAGTTAGTTAGAGCTTAAAACATGTCACTTCCTGTTGCCAGCAGGTGGCGCTATGACTACAACTAAATATGGGCATGTAGCTCTCTTCAGGTCAGGAGTGTTATAAGACTATGTTCACACTTGGCGTCTTTTTTGAAACTGCCAGCATCTGTTTTACATTATAATCCTATGGAGTAAACTGTGTTTTCAAAAAAGTCCTGAGCGCTTTTTTAAACGCCACCGCCGGCGTCTTTTTCTGAAGCTCAGAGTGTCTTTTCAAGTTGAAAAAAGTTCAACTTTTCTGAAAGAAATGCCCTACGTCAAGCGCCTTTTTGACAGCTGACCAATGACAAGTGAGTAGCCAGAACTGACGTTTCCATAACAACAAGAACAACAAGAAAAAATGGAGAAGGTGCCGGTAGATAGACTTTTATTTTATTGTTGTGAACCGACATTCTCCTCCCCGCTAACTTCAAAAACCAACGCGCTGCTCCTAAAGCCTTGTGGGCAGCGCGTCGACATGAACGCCGTTGCGCTTCGGCGTCCCTTTTTCGAATCCCGGCTCGCAGACCCTTTCCGATCCCGTCTTCCCTCTCTCTCTCTCTCTCTCTCTCTCTCTCCCACTTTGCTTCCTGTCTAAATACTGTCCTATCAAAAAATAAAACACAAGCGCAAGAGCGAGCTTCCTCTTTTCTCGACATTCATACTGTTGCAGCTGTTGGTGTAGCAACAAAAGACCTCCTCTGTAGGATGCGTATGCGGAGTGTCCTCAAGCCTAGAATTAAATGAGATGGCCTTCGTAGGACGGACGGAAAAGGAAAAAGAAAGTATCACATTGCTATGACAACACACTAACAGTCTACACTGGACTCCACAATGTTGTGTCACACCGCGGCCGCCTAGTTGCGCTCTAATACTAAAATAAATAAAGGAAAATTATTTCTAAACTTGGAAAGTAATTTGAAAATAAAGTGTTTTTTTACTTGTTTTTATTTTATTGCATATTTGAGCAGCTGCAGCATAAGTACAACTGACATCTGTTACAGAAAAAATGAGAAGAAAAAAGGAGGACAAAAATGTATTAGTTTTACTTTTTATATTTAAACACCACATCGTCGATTGTGTTTACGTCTGCCGGCATCGCAATTTATTTTCAAATAAACGACCGTTGGTTACGGCGACGCAAAGAATTTTGGGTTATCTGTAGCAGCGAAGGATACACCGCATGCATCCTCCGCATTCCTATGAAAGAAGGACGCATTCGAAGGTCGCATTTGGAGTGTCCTAGTTGCTTTTCTGAAATGAGACAGCCTCTATGACGTATGTAGCCTTCGAATGCAGCCTCCGGAGGGTGCATCCTTCGTAATGAGACACAGCTACTGTATGCCTGAGTTATAACAACTTTCTGTTTCATGGTGAAACATCGAAATTTGTCAGGTCACCACGGACACGCCCTTCTATGAAAATTCAAAATCTTCACAATTCAACATCACAAAAGTCTTTAAATTACACTGACCAAATTTAGTGTTGATCTGTTTAAATCTCTAGGAGGAGTTTTTTAAATACACGCCTGAAAATGGCAAAAACGACACAAAACTTGCGAGAAAATTAAACATAACAGACTTCCTGTTGGGTTTCGGACTTTGTACCAGGGGACATTTTTGTAGATATTGGTGTGATACATGTGTCTACTGAATTTCGTACCTGTACGTGAAATGCAGCTCGAGGGGCACTCCGCTGGAAATTTTATAGGTGGCGCTATCGAGCCGTTTTGCCACACCCACTTCTGAAACCCATATCAGATGTAAATTTTCACCACTTTTGCGTGTGCAAAGTGAGTTTTTGAGCATGTTTAGGCCCTCAAAAATCCGATTCATTTTGGAGAAGAAGAAACTGAGCAATTCCATTAGGGTCCTTGCACCATCGGTGCTCAGGCCCTAATTATAATGAATATATGTAGGATATGTTTAGCACTCTACAGTTCATTTTTTTAGCTGACTAAGGAGTTTATAATCACCGAATATGTTTTTTCTGAGGTAAATGTGACGTTACGTGGCATTTCAAAAAAAAAAAAAAATTGTTTACAAGCTGTTATACTGACGTTTTTGCACAGTTTAAACACTGACTTTTGCGATTACATGAGACAGAATACGGATTTTGGTATGTTGAGCTCTTTCTTTTAACATACCTTGTTTATTCATGTTTATTTTGTGCTGAAACTGGCATTAAAGTGGAGGAGACGATCAGTTCATGTGGCCACTTCTCCTGAACTAAAGCACTAAATTGATCTGTCACTCATTAAACAGCACCAAAACGACGTTTATTGTTTGAAAACTCTGATAAAATTGACAGAATTTGAAATCTGAGATTTGTTTCATATCAAAAGTAACAGACCACAAAGATTATTGCAATTTATTGGATGGGAGGTGCATTACAATGTTCAGTTCATTAACTGAAAACAGGCTAGACTTATCGATTCTTGGGATTTAAGAATTGATATTGTTTTGTAAGAACGATAAATCAAAGGTGCTTTAGGATGCTAGTCAACACATCAAAACAAGTCTAGTTTAAAGAATGACAAAAGCATAATGGATTTAAACTGTACTTTAAGGTAAAGCATTTAATTTGGTATAATTACAAAGTACACTTTGTTAAGGAAAAGTCATGAAATTGTACTTTAAGTCTCTTTAGGTACACTTAAGTTGAATTTTATTTCATTAATATTATATTATCAAGTACAAATATGCTTTCAACATCTGAAGTACACTACAAGTGCATATTCAATACAACTAACTGCACTCTTTTTCATAAGGGAACACATTGCCTAATCTGACTGGCTGTCTTTGTGTTTCAATCTCTTTTCAGTATGATGTGCCAGTTTGGTGTGGTGGAGAGTAAAAGTGCGACATTCCCTGCAAAAGAAAAGGCTCGACACCTACTGGACGACAGTTTCTTAGAGTCTCACAGTCCTGTCAGAAACCACACACATGATTCAGTATTTACCAACGGCATCTCACTTGGTACTAAATTTATTCCTATTGTACACACCTCAGAACTTCCCACTAAGACAAGGTTATCTGTGTCCTAATCTAACGGTGTTGCCTGTTTTACCACCATAAAATATGACTGCTGTGGTGGAACTCTTTGTATTTCTGATATTTCACCACTAGGTGACAGTAGTGTTCCAGATTTGTTATTGCAGTGGGTTCTTGTCATTTGCAAACTCCACATTGATTTATTTCTAAATAGACTTGACATCTTCACCTTGAAATATTTCTGGTGCCATTTTTCATTAATTTATTTGGAGAGAAAAAAAAATTATTTGGTTTTGTCCTGACCTTCATATTTTTTCTGTCTGTAGGCAGTAGAGAGAGCTCTTTTAGTGATGAATTATCAAGTACTGTTGAGAGGTAAGGCAAATTATACATAATTTATTATAAATTAGAATAGAAAATTACTAGCATTTAGTTTTTTTCTGCTTTTAGGTATATATTTATACTTTTTCTTAGTTCTAGCTATGTTCAGAATCTCAGCTGTCAGCATTTTTTTTTTATTTTTGTCAACACTTATTATTTATTTGTGACACATTCCTCTTCCTGACCACTTTCAGAGGCCGTATGTACGCGACACTTGGTCCAAACTGGCGAGTCCCAATCTGTAACTCTCCTAGAAGCAGAAGTTATATTTATAGGTAGGTATACAGGTGTCACCTGTGTGTCCATAAAGCGCATAACTGAAGTTAATTTTGTTTTTTTTGTTTTTTTTAAAGTACTTAAAAAAAAAAACAGGTTTTTCTTGTGTACAATTATATTTATTTTCCTATCTTAATCTTTCTATCTTTGATTTACTGTACATATTCTCATTACCAGTGTTACAATATAGCATTACAATATTGCATTACTCCCTAAAAAACTAACTAATTACATTACTTTTTACTAGTTACTTTTTATGGAAAGTAATGCGTTACGTTACTCTTGCGTTACTTTTTAAATCTGGGCTAGGCTTACTTGTTTGTTTTTAATTAAAAAAAGTTATATTTTGGCAAATGTAAAAGCCCTTTCAAACCAAAAGCGAAATGTATAAGCCTCAGTCTGAAGGAAAAGTAAATTCGCATCTGTACAGTAGAACCCAGAAGAAGAAAATTCAACACTCTTCAGCAATAAAAAAAAAAGCACAAATGTTTATCTAGAGTAATTTTTGCTTATTAGTATAAGTATAATAATATTAACAGGAGACCTGTTAATCAATAAATGGGGGGAAAAAAAAGTAACTGGTGTTACTTATTTGAAAAAGTAACTCAGATATTTTACTTTAAATTAAAAAGTAATGTGCTACTTTACTAGTTACTTAAAAAAAAAAAATCTGATTACATAACTCAAGTTACTTGTAATGCATTACCCCCGACACTGCTCATTACATTGTTCTGCTGCGGGATGTATTGATCTCCATGTTGGGTATGACCTGAGGAAAAAATGACTTTCTTACTTCCTCGCCAGCACCTCAGGGGCAGTTTCCAGCTATGAATGCAGTTCTCTGAGCAGTATAACCATTGAAGGGCCCCTGCGAAGAAAGACACTGATGAAGGAGGGTAAAAAACCCACTGTAAGTGTGCAGTCAAATTTACCTGTAAAATTTCGAATGTTAAACCTGACCTGTTTTTTGTTTTTTTGTAGCCTGTAGCCTACTTATGATTAATAGGTTAACCTGCATGAGTTTATTAGAATAGATATGACATTGATGTTTTTTTACACCACTCATTTGTATAAAAGTAAGTTTATTGTCAGTATAAAAAAGACATTTATTGTATATTTTATCTAGATGTGATTGTGGTTTGTTGGAGGCTTTTACTTACTACTCTTTAATGTGAATTTTAAAGATTTTAACCTTATCAAACATGAAAGCTTGGTAAGTAATTTATCAAAACAAGTTTAAGTCTGCGTAGTTCAGTGACTACTTAATTATTACTTATAAACCTGTTTCCCATTCACAGAGGTGAAAGGTCTTGCTCAAATGGAATGTTTTCCAACCATGACCTTTCACATATAAAGAAATATTTTAAATATTTTAATATTTTAAAATATTTGTAGATTCCAAGTAAGGGTGGTGGTGGTGTTTTTTTTTCCGTTTTGTTTTTTTTTTTTTTTTTTGAAAGTGATGTCAATGCACACCCTCTATAGTTATGTCTATTTAACGTCTTCAAGAAGAGCACTTAGTCTGTCTCTTAAGCTGATCTGCACTCTTATTTTCTCAACATCAGCTCTCATCCTGGAAGCGCTACTGGATTGTCCTGTCTGGCTCCATTCTCATCTATTTTGGTTCTAAAGCCCTAAGAGCAAATGAGCGAAGACATGTAAGTGATTAATTATTTTCTCAAATCAGTGTGAAAACAAAGCTTTACTTATGAAGTGTCATCTAACTGGTCAAATAACAAAAATAAACAGTGTTGCCTATTATTTTGCTAATTAATTATTTTAACCAAACTAATTCATTTCAGCTTTAAAGGGGTCATATGATGTTGCTAAAAAGAACATTATTTTGTGTATTTGGTGTAATGCAATGCTTATGCAGTTTGAGGTTCAAAAAACATTATTTTCCACATACTGTACATTATTGTTACTCCTCTCTGCCTAGCCTTTCTGAAACGCGTCGATTTTTACAAAGCTCATCGTCGGAAAAGCACGATGTGCTCTGATTGGCCAGCTATTTAGTGCGTTGTGATTGGCCGAATACCCCAAGCGTGTGACAGAAATGTTACGCCCCTTACCATGTTGTGATGCCGTGTGCCCGTGCGATGAGACAAAAACAATAAAACCCATTACAAATGAGCAATCGCTGCATCCAGTGAGGACATAATTGCTGAATATAATTACTCATACTGTCTTTTTATGCTCTGTGTTGCATCACGCCCCGTCACGTAAACATAACACTATGTCTGCATTTGTGATAGAAGATACGTCAAACAACAAGCACTACTGTACACTGCTTAAAACTCACATTTGAATAGCCAGTAGCAAATACTTTAAATATGAAAACGTACTTACAGGCTGTGAGTCAGAAGCGCCAGTCTGTCCTTGCAAAGCAGGAATTGCTGCACTTTATAGTGTGCACAGCCGGCATTTTAGGCTACTCTTCCAGGTTCAGGTAACGGTTATGTACTGTTCTGGAACAGTGTTGTAAATATAACTTAACCACTGATTTCTAGTTGTGTACTTATTTGGAAGGCCAAACAAAGTACTTTCGCTTTCACAACGAAACACACAGCATCTCCACAACATGGTGGCGGCTACAACAATACTACAGTGAGAATAAAAGTTACGCCTTCTTTCTTTGCTTATACATTTGGGCGGTGTTATGCAAATCTTCCCACACCTTGACACAGATTTGTTGGGGCGTGTTTGAATGAGCCGTTTTAGGAAGGCGTGGCTGAGTTTTAACTTTTATAAAGAATAGCTCTTTAGGTTTGAGACTTTAATCTTTGCAACTTTACAGATTTTATATATCCACTAACAGCTTGTAACATTCCAAAGACAAAGGAAAACATAAAATCGGATCATATGACCCCTTTAAAAACATGTCATTTAGATCATTTATGCAGTTAAGGGAACTTTTTGGCTTAACCTCTTTGTAATTGTGGCTTTTTGTTTCAAGTATAAATCCAGGCCATGTAAAAAGATCACGCTCACAGGTTGGATTGTGGTTCTGCCGGACAACCCTGAGCATCCAAACATTTTCCAGCTTACTGATCCCGAAAAAGGTACTGTTATTCATCTGTCTACAACTCATGCATGAACATATAATGTATCTGACTTAAAATATAATTCTTCACAAACATAAACAGTTTCATGTGATAGACTAGCTACAAAACAATATTTATGGCTATTTTTTTATTCTTTTGCATCATGCTACATACAAATTTTAGTCTAAAAAATGCTTTTGTACTTTTTTCATAAAGTTCCATTAATGTTTTGATTTAAAACAATTTGTTGACAAAATTCTTGGGTATCCACATGGCTTAAGTTGTAATTGACAGCTGTAATGAAGAGCCTCTCTAAAGCTTTCATTAACTTTTTTTTTTTTGTTTAAATTTTTACATATATATATAACTAAAACCTAATTGTGTGATTATGGTAATTTAAAATTGTCATCAACTGTCACTGAAATGCCATGCCACTTCCTGACTGCTGGTGTGAATTAGAAAGTTTTGGAGAACTTGAACTTAGTGTTGTAAGTAGGGGTGTGACGAGACACTTATCTGACGAGACGAGACACGAGACTGGGTTCACGAGAACGAGACGAGACAAGATTTTTAAACTTTTCTTAAGAAATCCTCAATGATTAAATATATAGGGAAAACAGTCTTTTATTCAACTGAAAAAGACAAAAAAATGTAGGTGCATTTTGAACTTTATGAAATTAAACTTCCATTTTAATGAATTACATGCAGTAATAAACAACATTTAAACAAGAGCTTCACGATTCTGGATAAATTGAGAATCCCAGTTGTTTTTAAAAAAATTGGAGACCATGATTCTCTCACAATTCTGGAGAAAAAAAAAAAAGATATAACAATATAATAAGATAATTTACTAGTGGTTCAATTTAAACTGTTAATTGCTTAAGTCTTTTAAAAACATATATTCATTTAAACAAAATAATAATAATAAAAAAAAAAAAAACATTCAATGAAGGAGTCAGTGTCTCACTTCATTAAGACTTGTTTCACTATTGAAATCTCCTGAATGAATGATTCAATGACATACTTTTTTTTTAACGGGCAGTTGTCGCCACCTCCTGGCGGAAGAGGATAAGCGTTACATACAAGATAGTTTCGTTTTGATCGCTACTGTAGACAATCAGTGTTTATACCCAAACTATAAACTTTTATCCCAGTACTTCTGTTATTTAAATTTATGTAACATACAAATAATTATTATAATGTGGTTGAAAAGACTGTGTTGCTCTTTCTGCGTTCACATTTACCCCGACCCTCTGATTCATTAACATGGGCAGCGACAAAACGTGCTTCTCACGCTCCACTGACACTCGCGATGTGAAACAGTCCTAATAGACATAGCTAAATCGTTGTCATTCAGGAATAAGATCGCGTGGGTGTTTGAATCGAGATCTCGATATTTTAAGGATCAATCCTGCAGCTCTAATGTAAATACTGCTAAATGTTTTCGGATATTGTCACGAGATCTCGCGAGATCCGACTGCTCTGGCAAGACACATCAGATCCACGAGATCTGGTCACATCCCTAGTTGTAAGCTGTAGACAGGTAACAGCATCCATAAATCATTCAATGTTGGTATTTTCAGAGGTTAATGTAAACTGAACATTGTGGAAGATCATCTAAAACTGATCCTGACGCTCAAAGGATGGCCGTGTTTTTTCTATTAGCTGTTTCTATTTGTCATTGAATTTCTTTGCTGTTTAAATGAAGAGAAAAACTTTCTCTAATATCCTGGTGAAGTTCCAGCAAATAGTTTGAGTCAAACAGCATTATCTTGACCTGTGAGCACTGGCTTGTGCATGTAGACTTTGATATGTATACAAATCATCTTCTCCTGAAGAATGACCAAGTCCAGATGGTTAGTTTAAACATTAAAAAAAATTGAGCTGTGTTATCGCTACATAGTTTTGATTCAACAAATGCGATTTGGCTTTACAAATGGTGGATTTGCAATGTCACACAACTTCATTTGAATAAACCTATAATTGTTTTCATCTGTGGTTCAGGTAATGTTTACAAGTTCCAGACCGGATCACGTTTCTCTGCGATTATCTGGCACAGACATTTAGCGGAGGCGTGCAGGAGTACAAGACCACAGGTAAGTGTATCCTGACACAAGAATTTTCAAATAAAATAAACAGGGGAGAACAGGGTGATTTGAGCCTGGGGGAAGTTGAGCCACACCTTGATTTTAGGCAACATTAAACAAAATTGGTGGTGTGACCACAAATATATGACGAGTTCTCCATTTTACTCACCCTGTGATGGAGAGAGGCCCATGGAATGATTGGTAAATACATTTAAGTTAAAAAAAAAAATTGTTTTGCGGTTCCAAGTGATTCTTGTACAAGGACTCATGCTTCTTGTGTCTGAACAATAACAGACAAATCTGAAAAAATATAACGTTTGTGCAATTTCAATAATAATATGAGGGGCTTTACCCCTTCTTATGATTAGATTTTTACTGTAATTCTACATTATATGTCATTCATTTGAGACCAAACATTTTAGATTTTGTTCTGAAAATTTTAATTGTTTATGAAAATTGGCCATTGAAGTTTTTATGAAATTGTATTTCATAAATGTTGATGTTGAGTACATAGATGTTCATAGATGTTGAGTACTATTAGCCCAGTTCTGTAATGTCAATAGCAGTTTGTTTGTTTGTTTAATTAGTTCTTCATTTTGAACTATGTTATCTCCCTGGCTTACACATAGATCTTAAAAAGTAATTTTTCTTGAATTTCTCTTCTCTTGATATAGCATGAGGTGAAAATGTTCAGTTTTACTACTTCATATATAGAGGAACAGTTTAACTTTATGTGGCTTAACTTACCCCTCACTGGGGGCAAGTTGAGCCAAGAGAATGCCATATTTGGAATGCCATATTTTTAAAAGCAGTTTAGTTTAGTTTAGTTTAGAGCCAAAGTGATTATTCCTAAGGATGCATCACATCCTGAAATTTATGTACATATTTAAGTTGGACCCATTCCTGCCACATGCTCACTTTAAACAAACCGTACTGTACATAAAAACTGGCTCAAATCACCCCGCTCCCCCACATGTGTATTTAACAGGTATATGCAAGAATGTCACATTGTTTCCACAGATACCAGCAAACCTCATGTCCTTTGAATAGCTGCTTTCTGAGAAGCAGAATACAAATGAAGAGAATAACCCTAATGGAGAAGGACATTGCAGAAAAAGGGGACGGCATGTTGGACCTAACATAGTTGAAAATGTGGCAGCTGTATCTGTTGAAAAAGTCCAAAATTCATTCAGACATTGTAGACACAGCTATACTGAAATAGGATGGTCTAGTTTCTCGAGTTTAGTGGTAACACTTTACAATAAGGTTCAATTTGTTAACATGAGTTAAAGAAAAAGTTCACTAAAAAATTAAAACATAGCCACCCTCAGGCCATCCAAAAAGTACAGAAGATGAGTTTTTCTTCACCTGAACAGATTTGAAGATTTACTTCTGGCCAAAATACCAGTCCATAATCCATAAAAACGGTATCCAGTAAAAAAGGCCATGTTTTCTCTTGTAAACACTGCTTGATCTAAGCGTATTTCTCTTGAGAAGGCAATATCATAGATAGAGGACTCGTATTTCAGTTGGAAGCAAGTTTGAAGTACAGCCGTTTTTATAGCACTTATTCATCTAAGTTAATGTTTGTTTATAAATATACTACTGTGAATCCTGTACTTGTTTATAATGTTACATTTTACAATGATTTATAACTGATGTTAACAAATTGAAACCTTATTGTTAGTTTTACCAGACTGTCCTAAAGGTACATGTGAAATATGTTGTAAATGACATGTATAAAATAACACTGTCCAATAGATGTCTTCATGTGATAAAGTGCCAAAATTACAAACTTTGTATTGTTAAATCTCCTAGAATTATGTTGAGTTAATGTTAGATGTTAGAGAGCAAAAATGAAAGCATTATACACTTGGACAACAAGCGTGGGAACGTAACCGATCTCCAACGTTAACGAATCCGTTTTGACAGCACTTCATAAGAGGAGCCAAAAAACACAAACAAACAAAAACAAAAAGGTGCAGCGTCACTACAAAAAAAAAATGCTGGGTTATTTGCCAACCCAGCTTACTGGGTCAGTCAACCTATTGAAGGTTTTTCGTTTTAAATTATCCTTATATTCATTTTTGAAAAAGTTACATCAAAAACAGCTTTACCTTATCTGTCAGACATTCAACGCGTCAGATACATAGCGCGACCACAGCTGCAACAATGACGCACAAGATCAATAGTGCACGGAGTCTTTGTTACATATAACAACGAAGTCGCGTCGTGTTTCACCCCTGGTCGCGCATTCGTTTGCCAGGAGATGAAACTTCCATGGTGGTGCCGGCGCGTCGTTCGCTTTGAGTGTAGATTCGGTGGATGCTGCGTTTGTAGAAGGCTAGCGTTCCAAGCAGATGTTAGCGGCGACGTACTTTTAAACAACGAAGGGAAAATGTGAGATTACAGACGTTTTTCTAGTTATACAGTAATAATTTCATTAAGGAAGTTCCCGGCAGTCAGTTTTCTCTCAGGACAGAACCCAGAATGACTGATTACAAATGTATCCAGTTTTAACTGATTTGAGTTACAGAAAAACTACCCAGCACCTGGGTAAAAAAAAAAAAAAATACTACAAATAGACCAATAAAATGACCCAACAAGCTAAACCCAGCATTTTGGTAAAAAAAATAAATAAATAAATAAAATAACCCAGCATTTTTTAGAGTGTAGGGATCTTGTAAAACGGTGAACAATGAATTTATAACATAAAAGCATAAAAAGGGAAATTTGTTACATAAAGGGAATTTAAATGGCAAATGTGGATCATTCAATTTGTAATGTCACACGGGTATCAGGAAATAAGTGCCAATATTAACGTGTAGTTCAGCTCAAAGTTCTGTAGCGTATTTACTTATGGACAAAATGAGTGATGTCTGATTGTTTGTCTTATCATAAAGTGGGCAGGACCCAAAAGATAAATAGTTATGGAAATAATGTTGTAAAATGTACATTTAAATGAAGTACCTTGAGAATGTGAAAGGAAGCAACCGTCTTCTAGTCATGTATTCTTTGGAGAAACAATAACATTTTAGTGGATGTTCAGTATTCACATCTAATACTTAAGTGTTTTTTTTTTTTTGTTTTGTTTTGTTATTATTTTTTTATTTATTTAAATGAAATACATCAAAAGGCCTGTATAAATTGTAAAGTACATTGCAAAGTCTAGTATTTTGCACAAAAAAAAATCACAAATTTTTATAAGGTGCAAGAATGAGACTTATCCTTCCTCAGAGGTGATATTAAGGCATTAAATGTGAAGTGTAGAATGCTTTGTATATTGCAAATTGCAAATGGAGATAACACTTTGTTTGATATTCTGTAAGTTCTCTGGAACATGCATGGATGTTTTGGACTAAGGTTTTTTGTGTCACTTCAGTATCAGTATACACTATTGAGGCATGTCTCCAGGAGAAAGCTGTGAATCTGTTATCATTAAAAAGTTGGATCAGGCTTTAAATCTTTACACAATACTATTGGCTAACTGCAAGAACCACTTACAACAAGACTACAACATGTGGTGAAGATGATGGATGGAATGCTGCTCAGATTTTGTTCGATTTTGCATCACGTAAGCAACCATTTCAGCTGTTGTTAGATAGCACATATGCACTGATGTTATCAGCAAGTATTACTAAGTGGTAGCTACCTCTCTTTTTTTTCTTTTCTTTATTTCTTTCATTTTTGAGTTTATGGTTAGCATACCATCTGGAAGTTCACTGTATATTTCTGTCTTCTGCTAATAACTGAGTTTGGTTGTTCTGTTTGGTTCTCACGATGTGATGTCACTGAATCTTTATATGGTCTATAATGAGCCTAGACCTTTTACTAACTCAGTACTTTTGTGTTTGGTGTTTCGTCTTTATGGAAATATATGCCTAATGAAACAAATCGATATTGGTTTGACTTATTTCACACTTACACATTACATGACCTGTAATATATAATATATTAATGATATATTGTTTGTGGATGCTCCTTTGTATGCTATCAGTTGAATACGCTAAATGTGAGTGTCACGTCATGTCAAAACCAAGTAGAAATTACAATCACTGCCGTTATCTTGTCTACGCTGGATACAGTGTTTGGTTTAAACAACTTCATACAGATATCAGAATGGATCCCAGTGTAAGGAACAAGTGGATAGTTTATTTTTAATGGCATCCCGGATTGTGTCAGAGGATTGTTTGGACTTTGTAGCATGATGTTTTGTAATCGAAGCACATTGTCATGGAGAGTTCACAAAGAAACATTTGCTGAAAGATGAAGCGGTACTAGATTTGACTGCAGCTGCATCACAAACTGTAAGTAAATAATTGAATAATGCTTTGTCTGGAAATGACGTTTTATTTTGATTATGTTGTCAAAACACTCATGCCATTCATAACAGTGGCAATGAAAATGTGAGTAATTTTAAGCAAATAAGAGAGATTATACAAAATGTTATTTTTTATTTAGTACTGTCCTGAGTAATGTAATTTACATAAAAGATGTTTACATATAGTCCACAAGGCAAAAAAATAAATAAATAGCTTAAGTTATTAAAATAACCCCCTTGGTTCTTATTACTGTGTGTGGTTACCTGGATGATATATGACTTTTTTGTTTGTTTGTTTGTTTTGTGATGGTTGTTCATGAGTCTCTTGTTTGTTCTGAACAGTTAAACTGAGCACTGTTCTTCAGAAAAATCCTCCAGGTTTTCTTCAGTTTTCCAGCATCTTTTGCATGTGACCGACAACTGAGGGACTCAAACGCAACTATTAAAAAAGATTCAAACATTCACTGATGCTCCAGAAGGAAACACGATGCATTAAGAGCTGGTGGGTGAAAACTTTTTGAATTTGAAGATCAAGGTAAATTGTATTTAATTTGTCTTCCAGGAAACATGCAAGTATCTTCTATTGCGACCGAAGGGCAGTACTAAATGGGAAATATTATACTTCTACAATATAAGAAAAATTTTGGCATCTTCATCCTGTTCAAAAGTCTTCACCCCCCAGCTCTTAATGCATCGTGTTTCCTTCTGGAGCATTGTCCACGGTGTGAAAAGATGGATCTCAAATTCATACAGTCACTGCTGGAAAGGGTTCAAATATGCAAAAGATGCTGGAAAACTGAAGAATCCACAGGACCTGGAGGATTTTTCTGAAGAACTGTGCTCAGTTTGACTGTTCAGAACAAACAAGGCATTGATGGTTCATGAACAACCATCACAAAACAAAAAACAGTCACCCAGGTAACTCCACACAGAATTAAGAACTAACAGTTATGAGTCCTCTAAACTTATTTCAGTTGAGTTCACTAAAAGAGTTCACTACATTGCAGTTAAGTAATTAAGTGATGATTGTGCATTAGTGATGAACACCTGCTGTGAACAACAGAAAGTACTGAAATTAGAGAACACATTTTAAAATTAAATTCAGTCATGTGAAACTACCGCTGCTGACGCAGTTTGTCCATGTATTACCCAGTGCTGGGTTATATTTAAGAATGTACCCAGCACCTGGGTAAAAAAAATATTTAAAAATAACCCATTAAAACGACCCAAAAAGCTGAACCCAGCATTTGGGTTTAAAAAAAAAAAAAAAAACAGCATTTTTTAAAGTGTACTTCAGCTTTCAGCTGTCTTCATTTTTTTTTTTTTCCATCAAATCTCTATTTGTGTCCATTAAGGGAACAGATACAGAAAGAACCACCTAGCAAAAAACCCAGATGCTCCTCGGCCCCATCTGCACTCTTCTGTGTTAATTAAACAAAAATAAATAAATCATACACATGTAATTTGCCTGAAAAGATGCACACAGTCACCTACTCAAACTGCAAAACTGTAGAGCACTGACACAGATTTGTTGAACTTTTTCTAGCACAACTGTTACCAAAACATCATCATGTGGAACACTATCTGCAAATGATGACATTTTTTGGACCTCTAGTAAGGCAGCTATGAAGTTTAAGACGAAATGTATTTTATTTTAGAAAGTTGCTTGAATTTTAAAAAACATTATGCTCATACTAAGACCAGACAAACAACTGCTTATCAAATCCATTCCTGTACGAACTCACACTAGAAGTGTCTCCACACTTCCTGTGGAAGTGGTAGCAGGTTTAAGACAGAAAAATCCAGAAATCCAGTTCATCTTGCAAAAAATGTGACAAACAATCAGATTAATTACATAACTGGTATAGGGCTGTCACAAACGATTATTTTGGTAATCGAGTAATCTGTCAATTATTCTGACGATTAATAGAGTAATTGAATAATTGTATATATATTTTAAAAATAGACCTAAGTAAACAATAGCCTTTTAAATTACTTAAAATGCATATAAAAGCAATAAGGCAATAATAATTAGTTAAATAAAAAGTTAAATAAAGTATCAAAAACAAGTATGGTTTTATTGAACAAAAATGTTAAAATACATGTATTATAAATAAAAATGTACATTACGCATTATAACAATACCTGCAGAGGGCGCCAACGGCCTGACGATTGTTTTTACACTTTACTGCGAGATTTAATCCTTGTGTAATATTGACTTAACAACATTTAATTTAAATGTCTACTTAATCTTTAATATTTGGCCATTTCTTTATGATAGAAAAGCTTACAGCCACTGTAATTTCCTGAATAAGTGGACATCAAAACGTGTAAAAGCAGAGTAAGGGTTTAAACTAGTCTTGCCAGATTGGGCTTCTTTTGATTGGCTTGGACCGGAGAATAACGCATTAGGCGTGTGACAAAATTTGGGCTGCGTTTTAAAAAATAAGAAACAGCCTAATTAGTTGTTTTTTTCCTCGCTTTTATCTTTAGTCATGTTGTTTTAATATGTTCGAGCTCAAAGTATCACAGTAAAATAATGTGTAGTGCAATCATCAACTAATTTTTCCCTAACGCAACCCTTACTGGTTCAGTTTAACAGATTTATAGATTAATTTACCATCTTTTATGTTGGTGAGATGTGATGACTCCTGAGAGTGACGGAGTTTTGGCGCTATAATTTTGAATGTGCAGCTATATATTCATTCATTCATTTTATTTAAATGATTGCGATGGCAAAGTGGCCTAAATATAAGTACAAGACAAAGAGTCTAAGAGTAACTCAAATCTCACAGCGTGGATTACACGTGGTGAGAGATGAATATAAGATTTCTTAATATAATTGTAACTGAAATAAGAAAACAGCTGAATGATTTAATTTAAAATCAGAACTGAATATGGGGACTAAAACGATGCTGTCCTGCATCAGAACATCTTTTAAACCGTCCAGACTACTCTGGTATACTTGGCATTGACAGGACTTTGACTGTGCAAAGTTCTGCATTTTGTTCTAGAATATGTACTTCATGAAATACATGCTTGTAGTTCTGTCTGAAGATAAAGCACAAGACAAAGGTAAGCGCATTATTATTGTTAATTGTTATTATTTTTTATTCTTTATTATTTTTGCCGTCCGATTACAGTATGTATTGATGAATAACACATTTTTGGCTGTCGTGTGTGTGTGCATGAACGAGAGTAAATGCCAGCTAAATTACATTGCTTTCTGATCACTTTATTGTGCACTTTTTGCACAAAATAGGTTAGTCTTTGTCAGGCATTCACCACAGCCACCTCCATCAGACACACCTCCGGTAACCCTGCCTACTCGTTCAGCGTCACCAGATTACTGACATCAGTCACCTGTTCCTCATTAGCCACGCCCTATAAATAGGACACGCTGGCATTTGCTCAGCGCCTGGTCTACCGTTCACATGCTGATCTTTACGTTCTCTCCCGTTCGCTGTTGGACTGTGTGGCTTGGCTTATCATTGGAACTTTGGTGCTTCTCCCGCTTGCTGGATATTCAGTTAAGAACTTTGATTATTCACCCATGAATTGTCTTTTAAACAAGACATTTGTAAATAAATGATTGAACTGGATTGCTACTCATCTCTTGTCTCCTCCGTCCCCTTGTGTGTG
Source organism: Cirrhinus mrigala (assembly GCA_036247105.1). NCBI lineage: Eukaryota > Metazoa > Chordata > Actinopteri > Cypriniformes > Cyprinidae > Cirrhinus > Cirrhinus mrigala. The sequence continues at coordinate 23,732,208 of CM070014.1, forward strand.
TGTGAGTGTGACAGAAGACCAGACCGACAAACAGAACAACGCACAATGAGCACCGAAACACTCACCGCCACGAATCCCCTCGCCGAGTTGGTGAATGCCTTGAAGGCGGCGTTTCAAACTCCATCTGCGCCGCCGTTAGTCTCAGGATCTCCCATGGCCATGCCCGCTACATTCGCGGGCGAGGCGGCTGAGTGTAGCGGTTTTCTTCTTCAAGTAAATCTCTTCATCAAGATGCAACCACAACTGTTTACCCCGGAGGACGCCAAGGTAGCCTTTCTCATCTCGCTGCTCACCGCTAAGGCCCTACAATAGGCGAAGGCTATATGGAACGCCAACAACCCAATCATTCATTCCTATGAACAATTCACTAACCATTTCTCCGAGGTTTTCAGTACCACCACCGGACATCTATCCACTACTGATCAGCTGTTCCGTTTACAGCAAGGCAGGACATCAGTCACCGAATACACTCTCCATTTCCGTACGCTGGTGGTGGCTAGTGGATGGAACGAGAAAGCTCTGCTGGGGGCATACAGACAAGGCCTCAATCCCGACATCCGCGCTGCTATGGCTTTGTATGATGACAGCATTGGATTAGAGGCTTTTCTACAGAGAACCACTCACGTTGCCCAGAACCTAGCCGCCTGCCAGCCCTCCATGACCGCTCCTCAGCCCGCCTCGGTGGTTGCTTGTTCCCCAGTACCAGAACCAATGCAAATTGATTCAACACGCCTCTCTCGTGAGGAACGGAACCGAAGACTCCTCAATGGTCTCTGCTTGTACTGCGGCGAACCCGGTCACCGTATCCGTCAATGTCCCGTCAGACCCCCACGCCCCATGGTGAGTACCCTCTCTACTGAGGTGGAGATTTCCTCGCTTACAATGTTGCCTGTGACGCTGCATACTTCTAATTCATCCCTTTGTGTCTCTGCACTAGTTGACTTTGAATCGTCTGGTAACTTCATCTCCCAAGAATGTCTAAACCAACTTCAACTCACCCGTCGACCCCATATCCACTTGCTGGTGGTAAAGACGATACAGGGAAAGCCATTGGGGTGTAGGAAGATCCGGTTTTCATCACCATTCATCACCCTACAAGTTGGACTGTTTCATTATGAGGAGATGAGGTTTCTGGTACTGGAGGATTCCACCACCAGCATCATCCTGGGACAACCTGGCTCCGAAAACATCATCCCGAACTCAGCTGGGGCCCATGTGACGTCATCCGCTGGAGTCAACACTGTCATAAGAACTGCTTGATCAACATGCCTCAGTCATCTGTTGCACCGGTAATCCTGTCTTCCACACGCATCGAAAGTCCTGACCAAGCCTCGGTCCCGGAGGTCCCAGCTGAGTACATGGCATTCCAGGATGTGTTCAGCAAACAAGCAGCCACCCGTCTACCACCACACCGGCCATGGGATTGTGCCATCGATCTGCTGCCAGGGGCCCAGCTCCCCAAGGGGCGAGTATATCCTCTGTCCATCCCGGAGCGCCAAGGCGATGGAGGAGTACATCTCGGAGGCTCTGGCGCAGGGATTCATTCAAACATCGACGTCGCCGGCCGCTTCCAGCTTCTTCGTGGGCAAGAAGGATGGGGGGTTACGGCCATGCATCAAAGCTGGACCTGCGGAGTGCATACAACCTAGTTCGTATTCGTGCGGGAGACGAGTGGAAGACGGCATTTGTGACACCTAGTGGCCACTATGAATATCGGGTCATGCCGTACGGCCTCTCCATCAGCCCATCCATTTTCCAAACGTTTATGAACGAGGTGTTCCGGGAGTTTCTCCATCGTTTCGTAATTGTCTACATTGACGACAATCTGATCTACTCCCAGAACTTGGCCGAACATCGCCAGCATGTCCAGCAGGTCCTCCACAAGCTCCATGATCACAGTCTTTACTTCAAGTTAGAGAAATGTGAGTTCCATCGTCCGTCAGTACAGTTCCTGGGTTACATCATCACTGCCGAGGGCGTGCAAATGGGTCAGGGGAAGGTCTCCGCCATACTGGAATGGCCACAACAACTCACCGTCAAGGAACTGCAGCGTTTCCTAGGATTTGCCAACTTCTACCGAAGGTTTATCAAGGACTACAGTTCCATCACGGCTCCGTTAACCTCCCTCCTGAGGGGTAAACCCAATACTCTAAGCTGGAACCCCTCTGCCCACGAAGCTTTCCTTCATCTCAAGAAGATCTTCAGTACCGCACCCTTATTACACCACCCAGATCCCGAACTCCCCTTCACCGTCGAGGTTGACGCTTCCACCACTGGAGTGGGTGCGGTACTGTCTCAAGCGGTCGGTGATCCTCCATTCTTCCATCCCTGTGCTTACTACTCACGAAAGCTGTCACCGGCGGAGCAAAATTATGACGCAGGAAATGGAGAACTACTGGCCATCAAGCTAGCCCTGGAAGAGTGGCGTCATTGGTTGGAGGGTTCCAAACATCCATTTACCATCATCACCGACCATAAAAACCTGCAATACATCCGGGAAGCCAAAAGTCTCAACCCCAGGCAAGCTAGATGGGCACTGTTTTTCACACGATTTAACTTCAAGATCACCTACAGACCAGGTTCCAAGAACATCTCCGCCGATGCCCTGTCCCGGTTACACTCCCTCGATCAATCTGCCGACCCAGAACCTATCCTACCCTCCAACCTCATCGTCAGCCCCATCATCTGGGAGATGGACAGTGACATCCACAACGCCACTTGCGATTTAGCTCAAAGGGAAATGTATATAAATAATTACAATTAATTATGATTAATTACAATTATTTATATCAGCTGCCAGTAGTAACTGTAGCAGAATTAATTTTCCATCAACTAATCTGTTCGTCCAGCGAACATTCAGTATAAGTTTTATATCAACTCTAAGAAATGTTATTTTCTTGGGCACAGAAAATAACTTTCTTAAAGTACTATTGCATTAGAGCATGTAGCTCGAATCGGAATCGTAAAGGGACATTAATTTGCAAGGCAGAATCAGAATCAAAACTCATGTAATTTGTGCACAAGAGTTTATTAACGAAGGACTAACACATAACTAATCTAAACAAACAGACATGAAATCATTCATACATGGGGGAAAGGTCAGTGAGAAGCAGTTAGAGAGACCAGAGAATGTAGCTATGAAAAGAGTCAGTTAACCACCTGAGTGAAACCATCAGTGCTGTCTACAGCTTATACTAAACCTCTGTTGTTTAGTTAAATGTACGATACTTGCATTGCCTTGGTCGATGAACAAGCGTCCGAATGCAGTCTCAGGTGAAAGTCTCGATGGTTTGGAGCAGTGGTGGTTTGGAATCGCGATCGCGTTCTTCCGGGTCCGAAGAGTGATGAACTCCAAAGATGTTCTGACTCGATGGTGACTGGGAGTTTCTTCCCATGTGACAACTGAAGAAGAACCAAGAGCTGAGAGGGACCCAGCTGAAGTCCTGTGGTCTTTGGAGAATGGAAAGACAAGGCCGCAAGGCCTGGCGCAGCTTAGAGTTCCGACGAGTTCTAGCCCATCCTCCTCATCCTCTTAGGTTCTGAAAGAACTCACGTGAGACGAGTGAAGGAAGCTAAAAACACGGAAGAGAGAAATGTCTGTTCGAGGACATTTTGTGAGGATGAATTCCAGGGCTGAGTGAATGTGTCTGGCTCTTTGTGGTCAAGAGCCACAGCTCTAGATGTTGGGCCTGTCGGGCCCGCCGGGCACGCCCTGTGCCGGCTCAGGCTCCCCGTGGGTTCCTCCACACGGGCAGCAATCGGAAGATCTTGCAGAAGAGAGTGAAGAGAGGGAGGCGGTCAAACGTTTGATGCCTTTAAGGTCTCTGGAGGCTGCACCTCCAGGAGGTCCACGAACCAATGGTAACTTTCACCTTTGGAGGGAAAGTTTACGACTCTTTGTCTGTGAGCATGGTATTTTGCATATGTAATTCGATTGGGTGTTGATGCAAAAACTAGTAAGGTTTCTTAAAACACTAATATGTTGCATAGTTATCAACATCTAATTTACACCATCTTTTAGATCATCAAAATACGAATTCAAAGAAACCAAACATGACATAGTTGGGTAAACAACTAGTCATCTATCATAACGCATGCATAAAACAGTAGAAAGACAAATACAACAGACAAAAAATAAAATACAATGCAGTAATACTGTACACAATGACCTGGGCTATGTGTGATAGGAAGGTCAAAGAAAGGTTTGTCTGTGAATGAATAGGAAAGAGACCATTTCTATAGGCATTGTGTCTTTCCTATAGGGAAATGTAGTGTGCTTTGCTTGCATTCCTTGAAGCAATAAAACCTATGATATCAGATGGTCACCCTGGCAATGGAGCCCTTTCAGGGTGTTCGTTGCTTTGGGGGGTTGTCTCCAAAACTCCAGCATATAGCTGGGGTTGTTGGTTTTGGAAGATTATTTGTTAAATGTAACACATAACTGTGTCTGATTGGTCCAGATGCTACACCATTCTCCAGGAGGCCGCTCCGCCAGAATGCCCAGAAGGCAAGATCTACATAGCCCAAGCCCTACGTCAAAGCCTTCTGGGCGCAGCTCATCGGTCTCTGGGCTCAGGACACCCTGGCAGCCAACGGACCCTCTCGCTCCTACAATCTCGTTACTGGTGGCCCAGTATGCGCCGCGATACCATCAGGTATGTCCAGAGTTGCTCTGTCTGTGCCATGTCTACCTCTCCCTGTCATCTTCCTGCAGGAAAATTGGTTCCACTACCCATCCCTCAGAGGCCCTGGTCCCACATTGGAGTCGACTTCGTGACCAATCTCCCGGCACCCGAAGGTAACACCTGCATTCTAGTGATGGTGGATCGTTTCTCTAAGATGTGCAAGTTTTTCCCTCTCAAGGGCTTACCCACTGCGATGGAAACTGCAGAGACTGTTTCAGCACCTATTCCGTCACTTCGGCTTGGCTGAGGAGATCGTGTCGGACCGGGGACCTCAATTCATCTCACACGTATGGAAAGCATTCTTCAAACTACTTGGTGTTTCAGTTAACCTGTCTTCCGGCTATCATCCACAGACTAACGGCCACACAGAGAGAAAGATCCCGGAGCTCGGACGTTACCTCCGGGCATACTGTCACGAGGACCAACACAGCTGGAGCAGGTTCTTCCCGTGGGCCGAGTATGCACAGAACTCCCTGCGCCAAGATACCACCGGCTTAACACCATTTCAGTGCGTACTTGTGTACCAGCCTCCGCTGTTTCCCTGGACGGAGGAGCCATCCAATGTTCCAGCTGTAGACCACTGGTTTCGAGAGAGCGAGAGAGTGTGGGACTCGGCTCACCATCACCTCCAGCGGGCCGTGCGTCACCACGAGGTTCGCGGACGTCCACAGAGGACCAGCAACCGATTACCAGCCAGGGGACCAGGTCTGGCTGTCGACACGGGACCTCCGTCTCCGACAACCCTGTCGCAAGCTGAGTCCCCGCTATATTGGTCCATTTAAGATCCTGAGACACATCAACGATGTCACGTTCCAATTTCAGCTCCCACCCAGGTATCACATTCACCCCACATTTCACGTCTCTTTATTAAAACCCTGTCATCCCTCTGCCACAGGAGCCCCGGGAGCTGAAGTGGAACCCCCTCATCCAGAAATCCTGGAACCACCCTCCATCTACACGGTTCGCGAGATCTTGGATTCGCGGCGTCGAGGGGGGCCACCTGGAATATCTAGTGGATTGGGAGGGGTACGGACCAGAGGAGCAGTCGTGGGTGCCTAGAGAGGACATACTCGATCCCACACTACTGTTGAACTTCCACCGGGACCATCCAGATCGTCCTGCCCCTCGTGGTCATGGTCGCCCTCGGCGTCGTGTAAGGGCATCGGGTGCCGCCCCTGGAGGAGGGGGTAGTTTCAGGCATTCACTACAGCCACCTCCATCTGACACACCTCCGGTAAACCCTGCCTACTCATTCAGCGTCACCAGATTACTGACATCAGTCACCTGTTCCTCGTTAGCCACGCCCTATAAATAGGACACGGTGGCATTTGCTCAGCGTCTGGTCTACCGTTCATATGCTGATCTCTACGTTCTCTCCCGTTCGCTGTTGGACTGTGTGGCTTGGCTTATCGTTGGAACTTTGGTGCTTCTCCCGCTTGCTGGATATTCAGTTAAGAACTTTGATTATTCACCCATGCGTTGTCTTTTAAACAAGACATTTGCAAATAAACGATTGAACTGGATTGCTACTCATCTCTCGTCTCCTCCGTCCCCGTGTGTGTGTGTGTGTGTGTGACAGTCTTAACTGTGATTTCATTTTAACTTTATTTTATTTTGTCATCATTATTTAAGGACATAAAAATGGTCCTTAATGGCAATAAAATTCTATCACATCATTTTGCCAGTTAACATTTTGGGCTGGTTTTTCTAAAAATAGGCGGGTTTTGGTGAGCTTTTGCGCTGGAAATTGTCAACCCGATCTGGCAACACTGGTTTAAACTCATTTTTTTTTTTTTTTTTTTTTATTTTGAAATCAACAACATGCAGAGATGGAGTTTGAGACGATATAATATCCCCATTGTTTTTGGTGGGGATGACGATGTAAGAAAGTTTACATTTCATGACTGTAACTATACAACATGCAAGAGACTACACCTGCTGCAGCATTCCTGTTCCTTAACCAGTTCAACCTGTAGCTCTGACACTCTTGATACAAGAGACACAAGCCTTTGTGCCACTGACTCTGACACGTTTTTCAGCAGCGCTGTGACGGTTGTAGTTACATCTCCCAATTCAAGAACCAGTTTTAATTTACAGGTAATTTACTGATTACCCCTTTTTGGTTTTAGCTTTCTAGGATATAAAACCTGTATCTTTGACAAAGCTTATCATTTCTGCTTTTATCTCTTTGCTTCACGTCTCCTTTTTCTCTGCTCAGATTTGTAAGACTTACATGTTTGATACAATTCATAGATTTCCTAGATTTATACTGACTTAGTTGATCTGGACTGATTAAGAATGACTTTTGAGTGTGTGTTATGCCATTTACTTGTGGAATGATTGGATTTAACATTCTTATTGAAACTTCATTTTAATTTTCTCTAATGTGTTACTCATTTGCATTTCTGAAACCTTCTGATTGAATTTGTAACTTCTGCAACCAACCCGTCTGACGTGGATTCGATTTTGCATCAAAGTTCAAACGCTCTTTGTGTGAGGAAGCTGTCTGATTTTCTGTGCGACTCATGATTTATACTGAATGATAGGAATGTCCTGGTGGGAATGCATGTATCCTCACAGAAACGGACATATGATGTTACAGTGTTGGTTTGCCTGTGTCGGGTTACTCCAAGTTAACAGGGTGACGTTAACAGTGTTAGACACGCATGAGCGGATAATATATGATTATTTTTTACAGTTTATTTAACATCACAACCGACAACATATGGAATACTCGAGTCAGATACGCAAGTGATTAGGCCTATGTTTTGACATCACTATAGGGAAATAACCTGATTTACTGATAACGTCATGTAAATGCGGTTACTTGCATTGTCAGGTTACTGATGTGAAAAACTGATATTTGAAAGTTAAATTTCAAAGTGAAAGACAAAATTTCAAATAAAATCAGAATTACCAATCCAAATTTCATTCAGCAACTTAATATCTAAACTTTTACATTGAAAATAATAGTTTCTGACATTCCTCACTTTGTTACAGGAATGAAAAAAAGGCATTCATTAAAATGCGCTTAAGGTACTGTATACCTTGAATAAGTTGCTACTAGTGTTTGCCAAATGCATAAATGGTACAACTTTGAACAGATGTTGTTTTAGATCATGGTGAGAGAGTTCAGTTGAACAAGTCAAGTGAGTCATAGAACATTTTTGCTAAGTATAACAAAAAATGAATTATGTCTTAGTGTATTTGTTTGCAAATTGGTGAGTGGTTTTACAGTTATGTGTAAAACACTGTCTATTATACTGTACAGATTTTGATTAAAGCCAGATGTCTTAAACAGCCATAACCTGCTGTGAACAAATACAAGTGAAACACTAGAGCAAAAGCAACAAGTCATGTTGTGCTATTTTGGCCAAAAAACGGATCCTAAAATACTAATGTGTACTGTTAACCAACATTGTGATTAAAGTAACACTAGAGGGACTGTAAGTCAGACTGCCGAGTCTCCATTACCAGCCAGCCCAATGATTTCCAGGGTCTCCTCCTGAAAAAAATAAAAAATAAATAAATAAACAAACAAACTCTTTCATAACCAGTTTTGCTGATTTAAAGGGATAGTTCACCCAAAAATGCAAATTCTGTCACAATTTATGCAACTTCATGTTGTTCCAACCCTGAATGATTTATATCTTCTAAAGAACACAAGAATGGTGGTCAAACTACATTTTGATCCCACTGAAATTAATTGCATGGACCCAAAAAAGTCATACAGAGAAACTTAGGCTGTCCTTGTGTTATGGCACAGTAAACAGTATTTTTTTTTATTTTTATTTTTTGTACTGGAGCACTGAATATCCCCAATTAAAGCTCACAAGGAGTGAGAAAACACATTTAAAGACACTTCATCTCTTTACCTTCTATCAAAAAGCTGTTTTAGGAGACTAAAAAAGAAAGAGAATGAACCACATAATTCTTTTAAAAAGAAAAGAATAGAAATTATTTGCAGTCACTGGCCTCTGGTTCCCCGCATGGTATGTCTGTGCCGTCACTCCTCTTCTGTTATCCTGTGCCAGCCTATATAGCCCCCGACCCTGGTACTAAACCACAAAGCACACTTTAACAAACAAGAAGAGGAGAGCAATACCACACAGAAAAATGACACAAACAATATTTAATACCCAGATACCACACGTACGTCTGCAAAATGTCTGTTAAAGATCTCTTGATCTGGAAAGCATCTGCTGTGTACAAACGTCTGGCAGACGCCTGCAAAATGTCAATTTTACATACATTCTAAATCATAAACATCTTAAAAACATCTAATAGACGTCTATTTGACATCTGATAGGAAACGTCGAATAGATGTATGGCAGATGAGCAAACTATGTCTTGAAGATGTCAAATAGACGACTCCGAGATGTACGTGTGCTATCAGGGTATAATCTAATGAAATCAAATATCTAATCAAATAATATAATACACACAAAATAATAAATACACAAGAAACAGTAAATGGTCTGCCCTTTAGTGAAAGTGCACTGCAGTAAACCAAATCTTGGCATTCAATTCCCAAACTAAACTCCATCTGAATACAGAGGGAATGTAGTTATTCAGTGCTCATACACAACTGTCAGCCCATAAGAGGTACCGCAATATATATGTCTGCCCCACCTCCCCCACATTAAGTGGAAACACCATCAATAAATTGCTGTACAAAAAGGTGTAAGAGGGAAAAAAGCTGCACAATGAGTGAAACTTAAGTAACAAACTAAACTCACCATATATCACCACAACCATATGGCTAGTGTGACTAGCTAGCTTACTCACACCTGAAGCTCATTACAAGCTCTCACAATTATTTTTCAAATAATATGGATGCTTGAGGCGATTATTAATGATTATTTCATAGGTATATTCTGCCTTACCTAAACAAAACTTGTCTTTTATAAAAAGATCAGAATATCTGATACTGTAAAGGACCCTTTAGATACTTGAAACTTTCCATTCATCAAAAGTTATAGTGGAAAAAGGTTCTCCTGTACTTTAGATAGGCGAAAAGAATGTGTCACATCACCAACGTTCCCTTAAAGTATAGCATATCAGTTAGACAAACAACATTATCCGTCAAAAGAGAGCATAATGTCTTCAGGAATCAAACCTGAGAGCTAAGTTTGTATGTCCTTGTGTATCTGTTCACTTCAAATAAAACCGCATTACCGCAATACCCTACGATTAGTTAGGTCAGGAGGATTTCCATAAAGTGGATTGACGGAGAGACCAAACACTATCTCAAAAACTTAATGTACTATAACTTAAAAGTAAGAAAATAAAGATTGCTTATTTCCTGGAAGTGAAAATAAACAAAGTGTTCGCACCTGGCACCGCTTCAAGTATGGCCACTGAAGGGCTGCACTGTCGCTGCTCTAAATGCAAACTGGGCACATCTCATTCTGCACTGTCAGACTGAGGCACTGCCGTTCAGCGCCGCACTGACTCATTTACTAGAAGCTACACTTGGACTCCAGCCGATATGTAACGTGTTAAATGTGACACGCTGTTACAGGTATTCTTTGCAGATATTAACCATTTTAAACGAGGTATTCCATTGTATTGAGCGAATTTTTCCGAAATGCTTTAATGTGAATCGTGGATGGTTTTTCTCAGTCAGCAAGGAACTGAAGGGTTGATGCATCAAATGGTCGTGTCACAGATTTCCGGAGGCATAAAACCTAAAGAAACCGGGTTGTTTTTCCATCTTGTTCTACCGAATTTTGCGTGTTTGCGTCATTTTTTTAAATCTCTGTACGGAATATCATACACGACAACGCATCTATGTCTTAAGTAAATGCACTTACTAATTTATCCATTTTTCTATTTATCTTTATCAATTTTATCTACGTTTTTATTTGGGAATATGATCAGCAACAGTGATGATTTAGTAAGTATCTTGTTGACTTCGGCCAGTCAAGCAAAATATATAATGTTTAGCTTACAGCGTAATGAAATGTGTTGAACACGATTATAAAAAACGAGTCTTAGCGAGGTCTTTAAAAAAAGAATCTACTTTAAAATGTACTGTTTGCATTCATGTTGGTTTCGTGCATTAAAAATAAATTAAAATAATATATATGAAAATGAATGACTCTAAAATGCGACAGCATCAACAAAAATGAGAATAAACAATAATTCTTTACAAATATTCATATTTTTAGATTATTATTTAGATTTTATTAAGTATTTAAATGATTCATGACAGTCATGAATAGAGGGGTATTTTCTGCTTCATGTTTTTCTGGTCATATAACAGAAAAGCTTCCTGCTTCCTGGTTGCATCAATAACTTGATTTGACTATTTGACTGTTTTTTTTTTTTTTTTTGTTCCTCCAGATATTAATTCTTAAAACATAATTGCTTTACTGATTATTTAATTTTTTTGAACAGCGTTTTTAACAAATAAAACTTGTAAATAAATCACCTAATAGATGATGAAAGCATTGGGTGGCATTAACTGACCCTGCAAAAAGCACAACAGTTACAAAAACCATAATGACAGAATTCAGTGTCTTCAGGAAGTGTAAGTCATTTATGATTAAACAAAAATCTGGTCTGCTGACCTATGAAAAAAGAAGTGAAATCCAAGATCCCCAAAAGATTTTTTTAACAACTATCATTTAGCAAATACCATTGTTTATGATTGAAGTAGTTTAAATTGTTTTTGACATTTTTTGCTTTACTCCACAGGAACTAAAGGACAGATGGGAAAACGCAAATTTAAAGTTTTTCTTTCACTATTTATTATCAGTGTAATTGGCTTGCTAGTTTTTATGCACATGGACAGTCATACATATTACATTCAAGCTCCTCCAACAAAAAGAGCTCCTCCACCAATAAAAACTCCTCCACCAGAAAATAAGTTAATAATCCCAGAGGCTTCATATTCAATAACACCCATCGAAGACTCAAAGCATTTCATGGTGTCTGCGTTTATCGACCACAGACTGGACGGGGTCATTCGAGTCATCAGCATAATCAACAGAAGCAGTCTTCAGCCACTGTACTGTGTTTACTGCAGCACCGAACAAGTCTGCAAAACTGTTCACACTGATGTCCAAATACACAGCGACCACTTTAGCTTCCAATATGGTGCCTCAGATGTGATTTGTAAAGGTGAACACATGCAAAATGCAACTCATGTCCTCCTAACAACTAATGAGAAAGAATCAGCGGACCTCAAAGTGGAATATCTGCCAATAAAAAATAAGGTTGTGAGAGAGACTTTCAAGTTTAACTTCACTATTTGCATCTCCAACCTTTTTGGCGACTACAACAATGTACTGCAGTTTGCTCAAACGATGGAGATGTACAAGCTTCTGGGTGTACAGCATGTGGTCATCTATAAAACTAGCTGTGGACCGGACTTGGAAAAGCTCTTAAAACATTATGAAACTGAGGGTATGCTGGAGATCGTTTCATGGCCTATCGACCAGTTTCTGAATCCATCAAGAGGCTGGAACATCAAGCTGTACAAAGGAGACATTCAGTATTACGGTCAGTTAGTAACACTCAACGAATGCATTTACAGGCACATGTACCAATCCAAGTATGTTCTCCTGAATGACATTGATGAAATCATCATGCCTTACAAACACGCCAGTATACCACTTCTAATGGAGGACCTCCAGTCTGCTCATCCCAATATAGGGGTGTTCCTCATACAGAACCACATATTCCCTAAAACACAGTTTGAGGAGAGTGGGAAATTCAAACGTGCAGAATGGAAGAATATTCCCGGCGTCAATATTATGGAGCACATCTACCGAGAACCTCCTCGAAAGAACATTTACAATCCCACAAAGATGATTGTCAACCCAAGGAAAGTGCAGCAAACCTCAGTACATACCACTTTGAAAGACTTTGGAGGCAGTTTCCATGTACCATTTAATGTATGTAGGATCGTACATGTGAGAGTTCCACTGCAAGGGCGTCTCACCAAAGAGCAACTCTTTGTGGACAAAAGAGTCTGGGACTTTGAGCAAGAACTGATACAGAACATTGACCAGACTTTAAAACTTTCTGGTTTCCTTTAGGTTTCCAGTTCACATGTTTGTATAGTATTAATGTAAATATGCAAATATAGCCAAAACTGTATAGCCAAAATCTTATTTTTGGAAAAACAGGATGTTCATAATATTAATATTAATAATAATAATAATAATACACTGGTAACTGAGATGTGAAAGCATGGGTATTTGTCAAATGATGTCAAGCCAATATTTTATGCAGAGATCACAGTATTCGGTTAAAAAAAATGGTAATACAAAAATATGCATTGTTATAAATTGCAAAAATACTTTTCTTAATTATTATTATTATTTTTTTTTGTCTTGTTTCCAGCCAAAATATCTATAAATTCTTAAATCAAGTCTTGTTTTCCGAAAAACAAGTCAAAACTAAGTTAGTTTTTGTTTAGAACAAGGAAAATAATCTGCCAATAGGTTAAGCAAAATAATCTTATTTCGAACGTAAAACAAGATTATTTTGCTTACCCCATTGGCAGGTTATTTTGCTTGTTTCAAGCAAAAACTCTGACTTGTTTTTTTTTTTTTCTGAAAACAAGACCATTTTCACTAGAATATTCGGACTGGAAACAAGACAAAAATGTAAGTAAGAAAAGCATTTTTTGCAGTGTACTGTATGGATAAAAAAATATATTTTTATTAAATAACACATACTTAAGGCCCTATTGTTCTCATATCATAACATAATGTTTCACAAAACAACAAGCTTTAAAACACTGTTTTTCTTACTGCTGAAAATTCCATCATTTTCTCATTTCATGTGGGGGGGTTGGCTCCGGCAACAGGACGCTGTACAGTGCTGTGTCAGTAAGAAAATGCTGAAAATGGTCAATTATTGTCATGTTTTGGGTTTTGACCGGAAAAAAACATGTGGAGTATAGACTGCCAAAAGTTATAACAAATCAAGGAGAGGAATCTTTGGATCAAAAGGTGCTTGTGGTTGGCCAAACTAAACCAGGATTTCCAGGGCAAGAATCTTGACAACATTCGTGTTTGTTCTTAGCATTTTCGGCCATGTAGGTGAAAAATTAGGCTAATATCTGAATTAATGAAGCTCAATTGTGATGGGTCGTTCATTTTGAACGAATCTTTAATGTGACTCAGGAAGAACGAGTCGTCTCGGGGAGTGATTCGTTCAGTCGCGCATGCTCAACATCCTATTACGTTCTGTACTGGAATTAGTTCACCTGTTTCGAGTCTTCAGGTTTTTCGAGTCTTTTGTTCATCTTATGGGACTGTCACGTGATGAACGAACGACTCGAACCCGAAGATTCGCGAGATTAACTAATCAATTCTCTTTACCGCTCAGACTGAATAGGTTAAGCTTTATGGGACTGCCACGTGATGAACGAACGACTCGAACCCAAAAACTTGTCAGATAAGAGGTAAGGTGAGCTAATCATAGATTAACGACCCAGGTAAACCATGAATTAATCTTTTCTGTTTCTTATAGCATTAGTTTTGTCTTGTTTGTAGTGTGATCAACGTTTGTGTAAACAGTAGCTGTGTTAGGGAAGTAACACGTAAGATTAATTATATTTTGCTAAAACGAACGAAATGACTCGAAAAAAGATTCGTTCATTTTGCTGAACGAGACTCAAAGGTCCGAGTCGGTAAAATGATCCGAACTTCCCATCACTACTGCTCAACGTGTCATGTTACGTTAAGAACTCCGCCCACTGGCGGTAAACTTAATAGAGACAGAGCGACACGCGTCATAATCTGAAAGTCACGCCCACGGGCAATCCAACACTTTACATTGACTTTGTATTGCGGGAAGCTGCCTCGTTGTCATTTCTGATTTAAAAAAAAAAACAGAACAATGTGACAAGGTATACAGTAAACAAACTAAAACCCCAGAACTACGTTTTTATAAGCTGTAGACTCAAAAAAACGAGCGTTTAAGGACACAAATAGTTGTGAATGTCAGGGAATTTCATGTTGAGCCATTCAATTGGATAACTTCTCCAGCAAAAGGAAGGTAAGGAAAAGGAGCACTCACATAGAGCAATGTAGTTTCTCAGTTTTTCAATGTAGAAATTTAGTTTCTCAGTATATCTCTTACTCTCAGGTTTACGTTGGGTGGTGAAATAATACTTTGAAATGGTTAAAAAGAATGATGGTTTCCTGTCGCGATTAGGGCGTAGTAGCGTAGTAGTGTAATATGACACTTTGAGCTCTACTTTTGTCCTTAAACGCTCGGGGTTTTTTGAGGGGTTGACAGAGTTTGTTTACTGTACACCTTGTCACATAGCAGCTTGTTCTGTTCTGTCACATTGTTCTGTTTTTTTTTTTTTTTTTTTTTTTTGTTATAAGTCAGAAATGACAAGGAGGCAGCTTCCCGCAATACAAAGTCAATGGAGAGCGTTGGATTGTTAGCGCATGGATTGTTTTCAGCTTGTTTACTGTACACCTTCACTTAGCAGCTTTTAAACATTGTTCTGTTTTTTTTCAGGGTTTCTACAGGTACAGGTACAATATCCTCCAAAAGAATTACATCACCAAGATTTTTGGTGGTGTAAACAATTTATTCTGAAGCAATATTTTCATCAGTGTTCTATCAGCTTTTACATACTTAAATCTGCATATTTTTATTTAAAGTAGTTATTAAGGCATACTTTTAAATATACTAATCTACCAGTTGATGGTGGTAAGTCACTTAATGAGTGAGCATTAAATCGTTCATACAACCGATTTCTTAAAAAACGCTGAATCATATAGTAACTAAACACCACGTGTTGTGTGGAGAATGTGCAATACTTCTGCTGAGATCCTTGTTTGGCACTTTTTTTGTTGGTGAATAAAACAGTAAATATTGTGTCTAAATTGTAAGTAACTTAATAACTACTTGACTACTTGTTCATTGAACTAAAAGCAGTGTAACATTTGCAGTGGTGAGAATAAGCAAAATAACTCCCTTGGTATGTTACTAAACTATATCATGTTACAAATAAACTACATTTTGAACTTTTACCTCACTGTGTTTCTTCAGAGTTTTTTTTTATGCGGGCTGTTATACTCATTTGTTTTGAAGTCTCTCACAAAAAGACAGGCAGGGCGACCTTGATACCAAAACTACTCTATTCATTAGAAATCAGTCTTGCGTTTCGATACTTCGCTGGTTGTTGTTGTTGTTGGGTTTTTTTTGTCACAAGTTTTAATCAAGCTGTTTGCCTGGTCGGGCAAGTAAAAAAAAAAAAAATAAATAAAAACATTTTAAACTAGCCAAAGGCTAATGGTCAGCTAAGTCAGCTGTAGCTCGACCTCTATTTATTATATTATTATTATTATTGAGAATAAAAAGTTCTTCGGTCTGTCCAATGACTGTAAACAGTCATTTGGTCCATCAGACTTAAGATATTTTAGCAGTAATGTGACCAAAAATATTTAAGACCTATCGAAGCTAAATTTAAGACAATTTAAGGCTTTTTAAGGCCTTTTATTAGGAAAATGTTATTTAAGACATTTTAAGACTTACCCGCGGTTTGTTATAAGCAGTGTTGGGAAGGTTACTTTGGAAATGTAATAGGTTACAGATTACAAGTTACTCTATTTAAAATGTAATAAGTAGTGTACCTTTTCAATTACTTTATTAATGTAACTTATTACATTTGATTACTTTTCTAAATTTCTAATATTCTAATATTATAATGTTAATCATTTTTAAACATTTAAACCAGGCAGAGTTAACCTTACAGTAGCACTCAACACTGATTACTAGTAGGGGGTAATATAAATTTTTATTTTGCAATAACAGCTGGCTGGATGTACATTATCCCACTTATTACACAGCTGCTTGCCACAAAAGTAAATAATTAGAAACAAAACACTGATCTGAGTTGAAATATTTGAATGCAAAGCTTCCATCAAGGAATCAGTTGCTAGCAAGCAGCAAGTTGACAGAATTAAGAAATTGTACATATAATGTTGAATTAAGATTTAATATTTTATTAGCTAACCAAACGCAAAGCTTCCACCAAGAAAAAATATCAAGCGTATAGGACCTTAATTTGCCCGGATGAGTCTGTGTTATTAGCTTTTACCAGTTGTTATTGGGAAATAACATACATTGGAATGTCATGAATGATCAATCTGAATCAAATATTCCACAGAGCCCTATAATTTAATTTAAAGCACAGTCAACACAAATTCAGACTTAACAGCTCTTTTTTTACTTTGAGATTATTCTGAGGTTAAATACAGATTTGAAATCATAACAAGAAATAGTTTAATAGCTATGATACTGGTTTTGAAATCAAATGTCAAGAGTACAAAATATATGCATAAACCCAAATAGGAAATAAAACAGTTATCATACAAACTTGTCCTATTCTGTGTCCTAAAGTCCTGAAACATTGGTGTCTCATTTTAAAAGTCAATTAAATATGTATATATGTGTGTGTGTGTGTGTATGAAAAAAATCGGATGTAACCCCCTTTGTAATCATTAACATTTTCAAAAGTAACTGTAATTTAATTACACATTTTTTTCTCAGTAACTATAACTAATTACAATTACATTTATTTTGTAGTTAAATTACGGAATTCCGTTTCATGTAACTAGTTACTCCCCAACACTGGTTATTAGTCAGAAATGAGGAGGAAGCTTCCCACAATACAAAGTCAATGGAGAGCACTGGATTGTACCCCATTTACATTTATTATGTGATAGACTTGGTACTCCACTCGCATCGATGAATCTGCATCGGCTATTTCAGCACAGTGAAGCCCCGTTCATGCCCCGTTCACACTACAAGCGAGACGCAGCGATAAAGTGACACGATCCCATTTATTTCAATGGAGAGCTGGCGATTTTCGGCGACAAGAGCAACAGCGAGCGATAACGACCGTTGGCGACCGGATGGGGCGTGTTCAGCGACGTGACAAAGTTCAAATAAAGAGCGACTTTCGGGAGCAACAGCCATTAGGAAAGAAGAAGGTAGAGCTCATGTGGTCGTTCTCCTCTCAACCGTAGATAAACTTACGCAATGGGAAAAAAGTAGGCTCTGCTTCTGATTCTTTTTTGTTTGTATGTACGGATTTAATTTATATTTATGTTATATTTAGTCTTTTGCCTTCAAAATGTTTGTATTTAGTGAAACCTGATTCACTGTCAAGGCAACCAGTAGTGAGAACGCCCACTATCAACCTCATCGCCAGCCCCTGACACGTTTTTTTCATTGCATAAATTAGCAGAACAACTAGTGATGGGAAGTTCGGATCATTTTACCGACTCGGACCTTTGAGTCTCGTTCAGCAAAATGAACGAATCTTTTTTCGAGTAATTTCGTTCATTTTAGCAAAATATAATTAAAATGTTACCTGTTACTTCCCTAACACATCTACTGCTTACACAAACGTTGATCACACTACAAACAAGACAAAACTATAATGCTATAAAAACAGAAAAGATTAATTCATTGTTTACCTGGGTTGTTAATCTATGATATCAAAATGCTGTCATTCATAACTTAGGGTACTGTCCCACACATAAAATATTGCTACTGTTGGATGGATTTCACCAAACTATGGTAAAATGGATTGGATTTCTATGGTTGGATGGATTTCAACTACATTGCTCTGTCTGTCCATCAATGTGGTAGTTTTGAGATGGAAGCAGAAATCAGAACAGGTGAAATTGCTTACAGCATTATTGAAAATATTCATAAATGATGTGATAACATTTATGGACATGTTACATGTAAATATCGGGAAAAAATATTGTTTTGTAAAAAAGTATAAACATACTTGAAATGACCTTTATTCAAATCAGTGAGTGAATACTTTGGCCTTCCACGCTCAAAGAAATGCTTTTCGATGCCTCCAACCATTTCTTCAAACCAAAAATTATCATTACAGTTCTGTATATCACAATATGTACATCTACACCAGGGTTTTCAAACCCTTCCTGTTTGAAACCCAGCTCATGTCATAGAGAAACTCTAATTAACAGCTGGCAAAGTAACTTAGCTGTTTTAAAAAAAGGGATATCCAAAATGTGCATGGCTGGGGAAGCTCAAGGAACAGGTTGAAAATCCCTGGTGTACATAATTGCTAAATATACTGTAATTCATTTACTGCCATTATACCTGTCAGAAACTCCTTGCTGAGTGCCCCCGTGTCAATTCTAGCCTCGCCTAAATATATGACTTTCAGTTTGTTGACTGGAGATGTCTTTTTTTGCCTTTGCCACTGAACAAGGCCCCTCTCCAGCATGTTGTGTCTTGATATTGTGATCTCAAATTTTATGCCCTCAGTGACTACTGCGGCACTGACTTTTTTTTAGAACATCATCAAGGCTAGACAAAGATAAACAAGACAAGTTACTGTTTAACTATTTAATAATTCTAACTACTGCAGGGGTGCCCAAACTCGGTCCTGGAGGCCTGGTGTCCTGCAGGGTTTAGCTCTAACCCCAATTAGACACGCCTGAACCAGCTAATCAAGCTCTTATTAGGCATACTAGAAACTTCCCGACAGGTGTGTTGAGGCAAATTGGAGCTAAACTCTGTAGGCCCTCCAGGACCAAGTTTGGGCACCCCTGAACTACTGTAATTAACAAAAGCGAAACATTTTTTAACATAAAAAAAAAAAAAAAAAATCAATTTTATGGTCTAGCCCTTCAAAAACGCCATCATCATCGGAGAGAGGTGTTATCGAATCCTCCAAAATGCTGTAACGCACATGTACAACAGATTACATTACAGAATTAAAAAGTAATGACTAAAATAATCTTATTTCATTTTTGAGGAATAGTTTAAAATGTTCTCAATTTTTTATTGAAAGGAAAAACAATTTACATAATTTTTACATACTAACAGATATTCACATACCTTTCAGCACAGAAGCTTGCATGAAATTCTTAGTCATTCACAGGAAAATCCCTAAGACAGAGCGGACAGGCAGCCTAAAAGGAAGACAACAATGCAAGCATCAGTCAACAATCAGATCACATGAACAGTGTCCTGTTTGTTTTAAGTGACCTGTACATCCTGACACAACATTGACTCAACCTAAGTTGTAACTTCAGTTTTGTTTCCCAAATGGAGAGAATTAACTACTTATTATTCATTCTTGGAATTCTGCTTGTGATTGCACTGAAATTACTTAATTTTTAATGATTAAAGAACTGTTAGTCCTGGGTAGTAATTGCAGTGCTGTATTGTTTATGTAATACCTCAGTGATACAGCTGGCTCCTGAAGTTGCCTATGCAGATGGCAAGGTAGAAGCAGTAGTCTGAGGAATGTACTACAATTAAAATATATGTATTAATTAATTGAATGTATTTAAAATCATCTGTGAGTGCTGAGTAGTACTGGTCTTGCTAAAAGCTTTATTTTTAGTTTGATACCTCAGTGCTTGAATTATTAGCACTACAGCTGGCTCCCGGAGTTTGTTCTGCTGATGGCAACGCAGTAGTTGTTGTTTGAGGAAAGGACTACAATTAAAACATAGGTATTAATTGATTCAATATATTTAAAAAAAAATATCTTGCTAAAAGCTTTATTTTTAATTTGATACCTCAAGGCTTGATTTATGAGCACTACTGCTGGCTGCGGATGATTCACTAGAAACAGGAGGGGAAGAATGCAATGAAAATAATTTCCATTACCCTTTCAGACCCATCTACGTCATTCCCAGTAGAAGGTTCATCTGTACTGCATGACTTTACATGTAGTGCCAAAAGTTGCAGTGGCGTTGCCAACTTACAAATTTGGCAGGTTGCTTTTGGCATTTTTTAAAAATTTATTTGCATCTGGAGGAAGAGGGGATGCATCTAGTTCCTCTTGGAGAGGAACTATGTACATTGTTACTTTTCCTCCTCTGCTGACAGATCGCAAATATGGAGTATTGTACCCGTCAGCCTCTGGTGGGACAACTATTAATTTCCTCTGTCCTGATCCACCTTTGAAGACAACAAATTTGATGAATGACAACTGGTAATGCTACAACTAAATACAGGTTCTGAAATGTCACATAATCACACTATATTTACACATATCTGTCTCTAAATTTAAATTAAATTAATCTGTATTTTCATAGTGATTACACCAATCTGTATTACCAAGAGCCTTGTGGAGAAGCCACCCTCCAGCCATGCTAGAAAGCTTTGGATAATGGTCCATCAGGTGACTTGGAAAAAAAAAAAAAAAAAAAAAAAAAACAGATTTCTGTGTAACCAAACAATTTAATATTTTGTTAACATTCATTTATTTATTTACTTATTTATTCATTTATATTTTAAATGCACACATTGCATTTTTTAATAATGAAGAAAGTGCTGAACTAAATGCTATATAAATATACACAAATAAATTAAATATACTTTTTAATAAAAACTCACTTAATAGGTCCTTTTCCAAATTAATTTACCTTTGAGTGGTCAGCATTGTCCTGAAGTGTGACTGTACTTCTCCCCATGCCAGCAAGTAGAAGCTTAAGGTCATCTGTTGGTGTGGGTGTCCTTTCCACATTTTTATTTAACAGATAGAACTGCATAGATACAGTCTTGTTGCTTGTGTTGACCACTTTACATGGAGAACAAAAAATGGGTTTTATACTGTACAGACTATATATTCCCCTACACTAATCCTACCCCTAAACCTACTCCTCACACTAAACTTTATGCTATTTTAGAATTTTAGATAACATACAGGGGTTGGACAATGAAACTGAAACACTCGCCAATATAGTATTGGAGGTTTCATGGCTATATTTGTGCTGTCTGGTGCCCAATCTTCACTTATTGTACATTACACCAGTTAGAGCAGAGTGTAAAGTTTCATTATGTGCACCCAATGGTTCAAACATTGTACCTTGAAGGTAGTGCTCTGTATCAGGATAATAATGCACCAATACACACAGCAAGACTGGTGACAGACTGGTTTAATGAACATGAAAATTAAATTGAACATCTCCCATGGCCTGCATAGTCACCAGATCTGAATATTATTGAGCCACTTTGGGGTGTTTTGGAGGAGCGAGTCAGGAAACGTTTTCCCACATCAGCATCACATAGTGACCTGGCCACTGTTCTGCAAGAGGAAAATGGCTCAAAATCCCTCTGGCTGCTTTGCAGGACTTGTATTTGTCACTCCCACGATGAAATGATGTTGTATTAGCTGCAAAAGGAGGCCCAATATCATACTAATTGTGATCTAAAACCAGGTGTTTCAGTTTCATTGTCCAACCCCTGTAGTTCTGTATGATTTATACGCTTGTTTCCTCATAGGGACCAAAAAATTTCCCAAAAAGGTCAAACTTCACTGGTATACATGTGGGGACATTTGTTCCAAACAATGTAGGGAATACCAGTGTATACACACACACACACACACACACACACGTTTTGGACACTTCTGTGTTAATTCATTTATTTGGACATTTACATTTGTAACCAGGTCTCTGGCAATTTAACATAGCACTGTTTTAAGTAAATTGGAGTAACATGTATATACTACAGTGCATATATTTTTATCATTTGTTACTATATTTTAAAGTAAAATGGCAAAATCATATAAAATCGTCTCGATGATAGTTTCCAACACTGATTTGCATGATAATAAAGTGAATACGCCACTCAAGGCATTAAGGCAATTACTTTTATATGTGTCATTCCAAGTTGTAATTAGTTTAAATTAAGTATTTGCCAAAGATTCCCTAAAATCAGATCAAGAGAATAAAAGTTATATCAAAATAAAGATAACTTAAGACACCAATCAGATACAAATTACTATTTTTAGTGCACGACATGCATGAGGATCACATGTACTTGGTGGATGTTGCCTGTTTTGTCTGAATAATGTGGTAAGGCAGTGTATTTAAACTGACTGGGATGTTTAGCCTACAAAGCATCCAAACGCCCCCTTAACCGACATTTCTAATATACATTTGGTTAATAATACTGCATCAAATATAATAAAATTGCCATACCCGCCATACCCGCCTATATTCAGTAGTACGTTAGCCATGCAACACATGCTGTTGTTTACATCCGAGTATCTCCAATATGGCCACACACATCCAGGTAACTGACCAAATCATGACCAAAATGCAAACCCTCTATTTACGACTTTGGTTGCGTTCATGTGTTTTGAGCTCATAAATATATTTCAGACGTGACTTGAATGCACCATAAATTATAGCAGCGTCCATCTATAAAAGATTAAGGCTGTCAAACATACACAACTGTTAGCCAAAGTGGTTGTTTACTTCCGAATCTACAATAAGTCAAGCCTATTCAAACAGAGTTCAAGACAGAAAATAGCCTATTACTTCTAAATTATGATGTATTTTGATGTAAAAATTTTGATAACATTGTAAGTGGACCTCAGAGAACAGTACAAAATACAAAACAAAGACAATTTATGACCCCTTTATGTTTATAAAGATTTCATGTCAATGACCTCTTTTGCACTGTGACACAGACCAGGATAGAAATACAAGAAAAACTGGTAAAATACTGGTAACATAATCTATGATTGCATTTGTTTATGCAAACTGCAAGTGACATTCAAAACATGATGGACATATCTAATGCAAACTAATTGCAACCACAGAAGTACATTATAGGAGTTATATGGCACTCAGAATCATAGAGCTTCCTGCTGTTTCATCTCTCTCTATATAATTTTCAACCTTATTAACTCATATATGTACAACACCACATTATGAACTGAAATGTGCATATGTAAACTTTCACATAGCTTGATATGTGAATAAACTATAATTGAAAATAAAATCTGTTAAAATGTGTATTTAACAAGCAGAAGTGAGGAGAGTAAGTGAGTTTGCCTTTACCTGAGATCAAACCTGCAACATACACTCAAAACAGAGGCATTTTTATTGACTAATATGTATTATTTAATGTTAATATATTTTGCTGATGCAGCCACAGTGAATATATTGAATAGTTATACATATTCATACATACCTAAAAAGGTGTTCAGGTAGTTTGCATACTTGAACCAAAAGACCCGTGCTGTAATTTTCAGTTACACCCCTACAATATAGTTTAATATATGATTATGACTTTTGATACATTAATTTAAGGTCATTATATTTGACCTTTACATAAAAACAAACACAAACTTTATACTTAATAATAAGCTTGGTCCTGTAGCCCAGTCCTGAGTGTCTGGAATCAAGCTTAAATTTCACATGCCTTTTTTTCTTTTCTTTATTATTCTTGTTATTCTTCATTTTCTTCTTCTTCTTCCTCCCTACAGGGGGTCTATGGCAGTCCTATGAACCATAAGTAGGAAAAAAATGAAATTTGGCACACTTGTAGTGATATTCATGAATAGTGATCTGACCAACTTTAGGGTCTCCAGGACCAACTCTATAGCACCATCACCAGCTTCACTTTTCAAAAGGTTATAACTTTTAAACCCTTTGTTGTAGGAAAATGGAACTTGGTACACCTGATTACTCTTCTGATTATTAATGCTGATCACATTCAATAGCTTACATTAAGACTCTGCCCATTACAGTAGTGGCCATTTTGAAAAGTACAGCATTTAGTTTTTTCGCTACTCCTCCTTCATACTTGGTTCAATTCTTACTAAAATTGGCTCAAAGTTGTTGCAAACTCAACTGTCGATCCAAAATTGGTTCAGAGGCTGTATCTTGGCCAAACTTTGATCAGTTGAAACAAAACTTGTATGCTTCATCAGCACCATGGTCTGAGGTTACATGTCAACCCAGCAGCACACGTCATCATAAGACGTTGATATTGGTGACCAAAATTCAATGTCAATTCGACTACTAATGTCAATGTTAATTTGATGTCCAATACCGATGTCAGTTGACATTGATATTTTGTTGTTTTTAGGCTGTTTTTAGGGCATCCAAGATGTAGGTGACTTTGTTTCTTCAGTAGAACACAAACAAAGATTTGTAACTCAAGCCGTTGCAGTCTGTCAGTCATATAATGGCAGTCAATGGGATCCACGGCTTTGAGAGTCAAAAAAACGTACACAGACAAGCTCAAATTAAACCCTGCGGCTCGTGATGATACATTGAGGTGTTAAGACACGCAACAATCGGTCTGTGCAAAAAACTGAACAGTATTTATATAATTTTTTACCTCTGATTCACCGCAGTGTCCCACTGTCCTGAGGGTGTTCACAACAGCCGGCGTGTTACACATGAATGTGCTCTGGTATTTACAAGAGCAAGCAACCATAACTTCAGTCGATCAGTCTCAAAAGTTGGGAGTCAGTGAAAAGTCAACGCTCCCGGATGAGTTCGCACAAGCAAACGTAATCTTTTAGTTAGTTCATCGGTTGCAACAATCAGGATAAGCACAAGTAATTACCATTTTGAGTAGCCGTTGTACCCACAATCTCTGCACTGAGTAAACGATGAGTGATGCATATGCTCGACAAATCGCTTCCAGAGCACATTGGTACGTCACGCGCCGGCTGTTGTGAACACGTTCAGGACAGTTGGACATTGCGGTGGATCAGAGGTAAAAAAAAAAAAAAATTACAAATACTGTTCAGTTTCTTGTACAGATTGATTGTTTCGTGTTTTAACACCTCAATGTATCGTTACGAGCCGCAGGGTTTAATTTGGTTTTGTCTGTGTGTTTTTTCGACTCTCAAAGCCATTATATGACTGACAGACTGCAACGGTTTGAGTTAAAAATCTTCGTTTGTGTTCTACTGAAGAAACAAAGTCACCTACATCTTGGATGCCCTGGGGGTAAGCAGATAAACATCAAATTTCATTTTTGGGTGAACTATCCCTTTAAATCAATGTCAAATTTACGTCAAATACTGATGTCAGTCATTCTCAATTTTCATTCTCAACGTTGATGTTATATTGATGTCTGGTGCCTGCTGGGAAACTTGGGAACAGCGTCACTGGAAGTCATGAGATACCAAAAATGGATGTTTTTGCTCATAACTTTCCATTGTGTCATGTTGAGTCCGAGGATACCAATTTTGCCAGAATTAGATGAACCGCCTATCCGCCATTTTGAAATTTGTCATAAATCTTTTAAACAAAAAAAATTCATCAATCGCAGGAAAAGAATTAATATACTGCATCAAGCAGATGTGTTTATTTAAACTTTTTCATGTTTCATGTAAGATCTAAATCTTTATAAACATTTTAGGAGTACTAGAGACAGGTTCAGGCATTACTTGCTTTGTTGTGATTGAACTGTATTTGTCTGGCGTTCGTACATTAACTTTTGTATATTATTGTTTCTTTCAATCTTTTGAAACCCTTTTATCTAAAGCCATATGCTTAATTTGTCATTCATTTTTGTTGAGAAATATAATGCATATGTACTTAGCTATGAATTTCTTTGCAGCTATTTTTACCCATGAACTGGATCAAATAGTGATGGGAAAGCCACCAACATTTTAAAATCCTAAATCAGAGGATTCTCATGGATATCCTGACATATTTCTTGCAAGGATTAAAAGGGGATGATATTTAGTGATAAAAAGATGGGTCTGTTTGACTAAAATATCATTTTTAAAAAGAATTTTATAATAATCTACATTTCAGTTCCAATGCGCAAAGAGAGCGCAACCATATCAGTATTCGCAAACACACTCACAATAATTCATACGCGCGCACACTCATTCACATATAAGAGTACACTCATTAATGTACAAGAATATACTAATACAACATGTAAGTAAATATATCTAAACATAAAAGTAATCAGATTTAATGTAAGAAATTAATTAGTGATCACGTAATGGTGAAACTGAAGCCTGGTTGAAATGTCAGTGGGAAATGACTAGACATCCTGATCATTACTATTACCACAAAATGCAAAAATAACCGCAAAACAGTAAAAAAACAAAAGAACCCAGGCAGAATATTTTCAAATAATAGTAATATTAAAAGGTGCAATGTATTTATTATCCTGATGATAATTCATTAATCCATTAACATTCCGCTCCACAAGAGGGCACATAAATAGGTGCGAATCGAGTTCATTTACTAATGCTTCTCTCGTGTCTTTTAAAGCAACAGTACATCCTCTGCAGTCTTGCACTCTCAGTAGGGGTATTTGGATATGGAGATGTAGATAATAAAGATACTCTGGTAGGTTATGCGCCCCTGGTCTGACAGCGTAGTGGCTTGTACCCGAAGTCGCACCAGGCCGGGCCAGTCTAAAGGCTTTACTGTGAATATGATGCCTCTTCCTGCTTCGTCCTTGATGCCAAAGGGCCTCTCTCCATTTTCTCCTCCTTGCTCCAGGATGGTGAAGGATGTGTGGTCTTGGAGAACGCCCGATTCGGAGAAAGCTGACAGACGGGCCACGTTGTGGTGAGCTGGTATGCCCAGAGGAAGAGTGAGGAGCTTGTATTGGAGCAGAGGGAAGCCTGTGGAGCCACAATCCAGTCTGGAAGTGCAAGGTTTGTAGCAGGTGCTGAGGTCAAAGCAACAGAACACATGTTTTTGGGTCAGTAAGACTGTCCATGATAGAATGTCGGTCACACCAACGCCTTTGGACCAGTTTTCCAAATCAATCGACTATAAAGCGTTTTCTAAGAATATTATAGTAATAAAAGTAATTAAATTTTTTTTTATTTTACTGAGGCTTTCATTTATTACAAACAGATCTTACCCTGGACTGCGTCCTCTTTGGTAGCTGGTGGGACAGGGTGTGTCAAGACACTGGTAACCCCCCCGTGTGTTAAAGCACATTTGGTTTGGTCCGCACTGGACACCTTGCACAGTGCATTCATCAATATCTACAAGAAAAGTAGATTTTCAGACTGTTTTTCACATAAAATTAGGCTTTATAAACAGGAGTGTGAATCTGAGGTAATGAAAGCCAATTTTTTTTTTTGTTTTGTTTTGAAAGAGCTAATGACTCACCTTTGCATGTTCGGCCATTGGATAATAATTGGTATCCTGGCGGGCAAGTGCACTGGTAGCTTCCTATTGTGTTTCTGCACTCATGTTGGCAAGGCTTTCTAAATGCACATTCATCAATATCTATTGTAAAAGAAAAAAATTTGTTCTGTTAAATTACTCTTGAATTTATAAAAACAAAACATTGGTCAAGGGTGTTTCCCTGTTTTCATCATGAATAAAATAAAATAAAATAAAATAAAAATAAAAAGCCCTTGGAGTTGAATGGACTGGTCTCTGTCCAAGGTGTTTCCCAGTTTTTAAGAGTCAAGGGTGTTTTATTATTATTATTATTAAAAATAATAAAATAAAATAAAATAAAATAAAATAAACCTTTTGGAGTTCAATGGACTGGCCGTCCGTATTGAGATAAAATAAATTAAAATAAAATAAAAAGTCCTTGGACCTGAATGGGCTGGTTATCCATATTAATATTATTATATAAAAATAAAATAAAATAAAATAAAATAAAATAAAAAGCCCTTGGAGTTGAATGGACTGGTCTCCGTCCAAGGTGTTTCCCAGTTTTTAGGAGTCGAGGGTGTTTTATTATTAATGGACTGGCTGTCCATATTAATAAAATAAAATGAAATAAAATAAAATAAAAAAAAAAAAAAAGCCCCTGGACTTGAATGGACTGGCCTTCCATACTAATACAGTAACTGGTCATCTATCCAAGGTGCTTCCAAGTTTTTAAGAGTCGAGGGTGTTTTAATACCATTATTAAAAAAAAATTATAAAAAAAAATAAATAAAAAAAACAAAACAAAATTAATTGGGAGAATGGATGAAAGATTAAAAAAAAAGAAACTGAATAATAAAATACAGTGTAATGTCACACACCTATGCAAGTACCATCCTTGCTGGTGTATCCAACTGGGCATTCATGTCTGGGACGGCGTGAAGATCCAAGGTGCTCTGGTAGGACTGAGAGGCGAGTAAGGTAAGGACGCTCTAAAGTAGATACCAACTGGGGCCGCAGCCTGGCTTGTACCCGAGTACCGTTGGTAAAGATATGCCCTCTTTCAAGCCCAGCACATGAGCGACCATCACCCAGAAGGACCGTCCCTGGTGGACACAGGCAGCGGAAGCTGCCCGGAACATTACGGCATTGAAAAGCACAAGGGCTGGGCACCTGCGCACATTCATCAATATCTGCAATGCCAAAAATTAACCTGCATTAGTTTTAATGAAACTAAGCTGGCTAAGTTTTACATAGTTTAAAAATGCTGACTTTTGCTCTTTTGGTAATTTCACATTTCACTTTTAATGTGTATTTGAAATTGTTTTATGACTCTTACCTAAGCAAGGTCGACCAATGCCTTGAGAGCGGTAGCCTCGAGGACAAACACAACCATACCCACCAATAGTGTTTTGGCAGATTTGGCTGTAGCGGCACATGTGACTGCCATCCTGGCATTCATCTATGTCTGCAGAAACAGAAAGGCATGTCTTATTTAAAATAAACTGATTTGTTGAAGTAACAGGGTTTTAATGAAGTTACACCTTACCCACACACACTCCATTTTCTGCTGTAGTCATGCCAGATGGGCAGCTGTCAAAACACTGATATCCTCCATCTGTGTTTCGGCACTGCTGGTGTGCTGGACACACATTCCTCAAACACTCATTTATATCTGATTATAAACAAGCATAAATGACGTTAAGTAAAATCCAATCTTAATAAGCTACAGTTTTGATTCTGTTAATATCCTCTGAGCTCAATATTGCCTGTATTATTAAAAAACTATGCATCTTCCACCCTTGGTGTGATTGTTTAAATTTCCTCATAATTGTGCACTGATGAAATTTTAAGGAAATTTAATATATATATATTTAAAGGTAGAGTCTAAAAAAAATGCATCCCATAAAACATGCTATTCAAAAACTCCACTAAACAACACCAATGTAACTGTGAAATTCAATATGGTTTTACAAAGTGACACTGACCCAGGCAGCGATGTCCCACCAGCTGGTATCCAGGGTGGCAGGTGCAACGGTAGGAGCCTAGAGTATTGAAACACTGCTGCTGGCATGGAGAGACTGCTGATTCTTGACACTCATCCACATCTGAAGGAAAAGATCAGTTTACATTCTAGATAGTTCTTTTATCTAGAACAATCACTTTTACATTTAGTCTAAAAAGTTAATTGTAGAAATCTCAGTGACTTTTCTAATTGTGGCTGACTTAAAAAATTAAATAAAGCTCATGAAAAACTTTTTTTTTAAATACCAGCATGTTTTTAAGGTGGTCCAACTAACCTTCACAGCTGGTGCCGACTAAACTGGGTTTGAAGCCCAGGCCACACCTGGCTTGACAGCGATACGTCCCAACGGTGTTCACACACTGCTGGTTGGGGTGACACAAGTGGGAACCTTGGGTGCACTCATCAATATCTGAATCACATCAAAAACCACAGTAAGCAACTATTGTACTTCCAGGAAAAAAGAGATTAACTTTTCACTGCCTCTAGTTTAATGTGCTAATATCATTTAGGAACATTCTACCCTTATTATGGATAGTGCCATCAGGTTCAAGGGACAGTTCACACAAAAATGAAAATGAGCCCATGATTTACTCACCCTCAAGCCATCTTTGGTGTATATGGGTTTCTTCTTTCAGACTAACACAGTTTATATTAAAAAATGTCCTGGCTCTTCCAAGCTTTATAACGGCAGCGAATAGCTGCTGAGAGTCAATAGTCCAATAGAAGTCCAAAAAAGTGCATCCATCCATCATAAAAAGTACTCCACACAGCTCCAGGGGGTTAATAAAGGCCTTCTGAAGCTAATCAATGCATTTGTGTAAGAAAAATATCCATATTGTAAACTTTATAAATGTATGCATGTTCACGAGAAAGTGGCATTCCAGTGGATGACGTAGAACGTAGGTGTAGCATAACCTCCAGTAAAAATATGCTAGTCTCGTGAGAACCAAGAAAAACCAGTCTCCTTTTGGTTTGTATCGAAATCCTCCTATATTTTTCTTTACAAATTCTCATTTTGTACTTCTCATTTGTGACCAGTGTTTTGTTTTGCTCTCTCTACTGCAGAACTGCCCCCTAATTGATTAACAATTAGTTGACGAGAAGAGGCTTGGTCGACCCAAATTTTATTAGTCGCCGAAAAAAAAATGAAATCCACAAGAGGTGGCGAAATCTCGCTGTCTGTGACAGACAGAATGTTAACGGCTGGTCTATGTGGTTATCATCTAAAATATGTAAGTAGTAGCAACTTGGCCGCTCAATCTAACTTTAACCTAGGAAAATGTGCACTATTCAAGTGTCTGTGTGAAGTGTGCGGTCACTTGCTCTTAAAATACCCCGCCATTCTTGGTTATACAGATAAGAGTAATACATCTTTCGAATCTGTAAAGACGATTATTTGTGTATACTCACAATAACAACAAAACATTGCGCTTTTGTAAAATAATTTGCCAAATAAAATTAAATGGTTTGATAAAAGACGTGCGATTAGTCTAATGCTTAAAATGAATGACTACCAGTCGACCAGAAAAATCTACGTCTCACCAGAGCTTACGCTATGCCTACGTCCTACGTCATCTGCTGGAACGCCACTCTCGTGAATATCCGTATGACAGTTAGTTAGGGATTACGGTTTATAAAGTTTTAAATATGGATATTTTTCTTACACAAACGCATCAGTTTGCTTCAGAAGGCCTTTATTAACCCTGTGAAGATGTGTGGAGCACTTTTTATGATGGATGGATGCACTTTATTGGACTTCAAAATCTCAACAGCCACTCACTGCCATTATAAAGCTTGGAAGAGCCAGGACATTTTTTAATATAACTTTTGCAAAAAATTGTATTCGTCTGAATAAAGAAAATCTTATACACCTAGGATGGCTTGAGGGTGATTTGTTTTATTTTTGGGTGAACTATTCCATCAATTTGTATTAACAAGTGATTTTACCCATTTTTCTTACTTAAATTGGAGAACTTATGATTAATATAGATTTGACCTTGGCAGGTGTTTGACTCGGTAGAGATGGTGAATCCAGACGGACATGCGCAGGAGAAACCACCCATGATATTATTACAGGAGTGTGAGCAGGGAGAGTCAACAGCACATTCATCTTCATCTAATAGGTAAAACAACAAAATATTCCAATCACAATCTACAACAAACTTTGTTTTAATATTGGTAAAAGAATGTGGGCTTTCATAGCTAATATGCAGTTGCATATAATTTTTAAAACTGCTTAAAGTACATACCGGCACAATAAGATGCTGTATCCAACACAAAACCTTTTGGACATGTCTCTCCATCTCCCTCTACACACAAATGAAACATTGAGAAATAAATGTGGTATATATAAAAAAATATTTTGGTAACACTTTAGTATAGGGACCAATTCACACTGTTAACTAGATTATTACTAGCATAATCTCTGTTTATTAGTACTTATAAAGCATGACCATATTCAAAATCCATAATCCTACCCAATACCTAAACTTAACTACCTTACTAACTATTAACAAGCAGCAAATTAGGAGTTTATTGAGGTAAAAGTTGTAGTTAATGGTTTGTTAATAGCTTGAATTGTACCTTAAAATAAAGTGTGACCAATATTTCTTGTGTATGGATTTGTTAAAATATATCATTTTACACATTCTCTTTTAAATGAGAAACTGTCCCAAGGACTGACCTGGTATCAGTAAACTGGCAGTCATCTTGAACTCCAGGCTGAGAGTGAAAAAGCTGTAGGTGCTACTTATTCCTGTCAGTCTAAGCAGCTGCAGCAGGGGCCCCTGACGAATCTCTGGCCCTTCAAAAACCACAGAATGATTGCATCGTAGCGTCAGAGGAGCTCCGTCCCAAATGTGATTCTGTGAGGACCAGGAATAAAGCTGCCCAGATCCTGTCTGCACATACGACTCGTCAAATTCCTAATGAACAGGCAAAAAAAAAAAATAATTAAAGACATTTCAAGTGTTCATTTTAAGGGTGAACTATCCATTTAAGAGTATTTCTAACTTTACCTAGAAATTAATGTATTTATCACTTTTGTACAGCAAAAACGCATTAAATGTATCAAATGTGACAGTAAAGACATTAATAATGTTACAAAAGATATTTCATTCATGGTCTATCACTATCAAGCAGCACACCTATTTTCAACACTGATAATAATAAGAATTCTTTTGTGACCAGAATATTAGAATGATTTCTGAAGGATCATGTAACACTGAAGACTGAAGTAATGGCTGCTGCAAATTCAGCTTTGCCATCAGAGAAATAAATTACATTTTCAAATATATTAAATTAGAAAATAGTTATTTTAATTTGTTAAATATTTCTAAATATTACTGTGTTACTGTATTTTTGATAATTTAAAAAAAATGCAGCCTTAGTGAGGATAAGAGACCTTAAAAACTCCACATTTTTTAATGGTAGTGTACATAATTGAAAGACCAACCTGTAGATTGAGATTAGAAGTCAAAAGCATTGGAGGAACAAAGCCGTTTATCACAATGTCCACTAGCAGAGTCCCCTCTGCGTCGAGACCTCTGGCCACATGAATCAGCTTTAGGACCTCTCCTGTCATTCCAAGGCAGAAGACACATTCAGTGGATAGAATCCAAAATGAAGTCCTCTCAGAAACACAAAATGTGTTTATGTCTCATTTACAACTACAGACATGTTAATCATGTATGGAAAGCTGTAACCTGTGTCAAACTCCAGCTGAGATTCCTGTCTGAACTGCCCTTGAGTGAAAGAGAAGCCATTTTGGGTTTCCGGTGATTGATACACTGTTGTCCAGTAAATTGGGGCAAATACAGACACGAGTACCCGCAACAAAGGACCTGTAATACAGGAAGGTTTCAAATAATAAACTCAAAATAAAACAGCAGTGTCTTATTGTCAGAGAAAGAACACCGGCAGTTTAAATGTGTTGAAAACTGAAAAGATGCTCTTTGCTTGTCCGTTTGAAAGCACACTGTAAAGGTTTTAAAAATGGGTACAATAGAAAGTTTATGTTATCAAGGACCAGTTTCTCCTGTTCTTGTCAGCTATAAGTCAACATAGCTTTGAATTTAGCATGAATGATTGCTTATATACACTCTGGCACATGAAAAAAACCACGCTGTCAATGTAAATACACTTACCAACACTTGGAGGAATGTTCTCTACATGGGCCTCCAGGGTGCTGGTGCCATCCTCTTCATTCTCTGTGATGTTGGCTTCCAGGAAGGCCACTCCAAACTCCTTCTCATTAATCATGCCTATCAGACTGCCCCGTGCACGCCTCGGAGACTCGCCTACACAATACAGAAAAAAGCCAGTGTGCAAGGGCTCTTGCAGTCTGTACCATCACAGACAGTCTGAAGCACATTTTACAAGTTTTTTGG
This sequence comes from Cirrhinus mrigala, assembly GCA_036247105.1. Classification (NCBI taxonomy): domain Eukaryota; kingdom Metazoa; phylum Chordata; class Actinopteri; order Cypriniformes; family Cyprinidae; genus Cirrhinus; species Cirrhinus mrigala. The sequence goes on from CM070014.1 coordinate 23,766,196, forward strand.
TGTCATAAACCTACAAGGAGTAATGGCATATGCTACAATGAGTGCTTTTGAATACTGTTCGATTCTGACAACAATCGTATCATAAACCACATTAATATCTCTAAAAATAAACAGAACATACGTGATCACTGGAGATTCATTTGAAACATGTTAATACCAGGTGGAAGCAGAAATGCCACCTGTAAAGCATACTAAAAAACTTAATCTTTAGATAAACTAAAATCTTAATACCAACTGAAAATTGGATCTAAAAACCATGATTTTTCTTTGATGGATTGCTGTAGTGCTGACATATTTTTGCAAGTCTAAATATAGTCGGCAGAAGTAAAACATAGCTAAACACAGACAGTAATTATAGACAAAATATACAGGTAATACAGTTGAGGTCAAAATTTTATATACTCCTTGCAGAATCTGCAAAATCTTAATTATTTTACTTAATTAATTATTTTACTTAATTATTTTAATTATTTTACCAAAATAAGAGGGATCATACTAAATGCATGTTATTTTTTATTTAGTACTGACCTGAATAAGATATTTCACATAAAAGACATTTACATATAGTCCACAAGAGAAAATATAGTTGAACTTATAAAAATGACCCCGCTCAAAAGTTTACATACCCTTGATTCTTAATACTGTGTTGTTACCTGAATGATCCACAGTGGGTTTTTTTGGCAAAATAAGAAAAATGTACACATATTCATTCTGTTCAAAAGTTTACACCCCTGGCTCTTAATACATAGTTTTTTCCTTCTGGAGCATCACTGAGTGTTTAAACCTTGTGTAATAGTTGCATATGAGTTCCTCAGTTGTCCTCAATGTGAAAAGATGGATTTTTGGAAAGGTTCAAATACACAAAAATGCTGAAAAACCAAAGAATTTGTGGGACCTAAAGGTTTTTTTTCTGAAGAACAGCAGGCAGTTTAACAGTTCAGGACAAACAAGGGACTAAGCAAAACAAAACAAAATAAAAAAATAAAAAAAAACAGCTGTGGATCATTCAGGTAACAACAGTATTAAGAATCAAGCGTGTGTAAACTTTTGAACATGGTCTTTTTTACAAATTCAGCTATTATTTTATCTTGTGGACTATATGTAAATGTCTTCTGTGTGAAATTTTTAATGCAGGTCAGTACTAAAAAAATAACATGCATGTTGTATGATCCCTCTTATTTTGGTAAAATAATTAACGTTTTGCACATTCTGCAAGGTCTATGTAAACTTTTGACCTCAACTGTGTGTACAGTTACCTGTCTTGTGATTTTATTAATGCTTTTACTTAAAAGGCAGTTAAAAGGGACTACAGAAGTCTAATCTCACCACTATCATGACGTCAGCGTGACCACCATTAAGCTACCATCATCTCTTTCAATCCTTTCCCTGAAAATTTGACTTAGAATAGTTTGTAGGAACATGAATATAAACATAACAAGGCTGAGAAAGTGGACTACTGAGTACACACTTCATTTAATGCCATTAAATAACCACCATTTAAGTAAAAGCTCTAATAAAATCACAAGGGAGCATTACTGATATATTTTATGTCAATGTCTTGAGCTTTTGTTAATCACAGACATTTCAGACATTAAGCCAAAAGCCTTGAACAATGGAAAACAATGGTATTGGCTAAAATACTAACTCGTTTCTTAGTTTTGGCCTACAAAATTGTCATCCCTACAATATTCTATTAAGATTTAAAACTATATGGTTTCATATTGTTATTTTACTAAACATAGATTTACCTGGACACAAAGAGGCCTGACAATTCCTGGAATCCACGTTTGGACCCTCACACGATGGGCCGCCATTGGCTGGTGGTGGGTTGTTACAGAATCTGATTCGTTCCTGGATGCCTTGCCCACAGGAGACACTGCACGGGCCCCACTCCTCCCAGTGTGAGTACCCCCCTGGGACTGCAAAAACAGTACAGTATGTGAAATTACTTTAAATATGAATCTAAAATATATATATTAAAACAATATGGATATGCAGGGCTCTAATAAAATAATTTCTATCATGACAACTCTCAGAAGATTTTAGCATGGTAATGGAGATGACAATGTTAATGTCTTCAGTAGTAACTTGCGTCAGCTACACTGCTGAATTGCTGCTGCTGTTGGTTATTGCTATTGCTGATGCTGCTGCAAAGCAAGTACAGGAACTTGCCACTGCCAATACACACCTGCGTGTGTATATGCTGCAGTGAGTATTTAAGACATACTGCTACTGCACAAATAGCATATATAATAACCTGTAACAGATCTATTCAGGTGGAGCTGGGGAAGTGGAGGGTTTCAGAGGAACTCTTATTGGCTGTGTATGCAACATGAATCAATCAGCTTGTGCCAAGTAGTTTAACACTGTGAATATCATAAGTTTGCGTTAATGAGTCCATCAGTCTACACCATCTAGAGCAGGGGTGCTCAACTCTGGCCCTGGAGATCGAGTTTCCTTCAGAGTTCAGCTCCAACCCTGACCAAGCACACCTGAACCAGCTAATTAGGATCTCAAGGAGCACTTGATAATAATAGACAGGTGTGTTTGATTAGGGTTGGAACTAAACTCTGCAGGAAAGTCGATCTCCAGGAACAGGGTTGGGCACCCCTGATCTAGAGTTTCATGACAGAACTTGGCATTTACCTTGTACTTTCAGAGATATTGTTCTTTCTGCAGCACCCGCCTCACTTTCAGCGACACATCTGTACTCTCCTGAATCTCCAATCTGAAAAACACACACTTTTATTTCCCACACACATTTCTTTCATTAGAATGTGGAGTGGTGAGCTGGACGAATAGTCTTTGATAGAGTGAAAAGCCTTTATACAATCGTTTTGACATCACACCAAAATACTAAATAATGTAGTTGATGTTCACACAGATAAGGACTGGTTACCATAGCACTGTAAAGAGCCAGAGATCCATTACGAAGGGGATGAAACCGCAGAGAGCCAAGTATTGGCTGGCCATCTTTGTGCCACCGCAAGGAAGGGACAGGGTCCCCGCTGACAGCGCAGTCTAGCATGGCTGCTCTTCCCTGAACTACAGTCTGAGAGGTGCGGGCTTCTCCTCTCAGCATGGGAGGTTCTGTAAAAACAGAGTGCATACTTAACAGTAGCTAGCTGTTTAAATTAGAAAAACATCATTTAACATATTGCATTATACAGCCACCGATGTCCTAGATGATGTATATTGCATTCTAGAACAGTGTTTCTCAACCTTTTTGACTTTGAAAACCCCAATATGTAAGCTAATAGGTTTCTGATGGTATATCTTATGTACTTTTTTAAATGTACATAAACTAGGGCTATCTGTGGATTAAAATAGAATATCAGAAGTTCTAAAAGCTAAATATTCTGTGGGGATGCCATTATTTTTATTTATATCCAATGTTTTTCATGTTTTTTCAGTTATTTATAATTTACAGGATTACTTAAAATATATATTTTTTAAATTATTTCTACATAGTAACATATTTTAGAACTTAGATTAACTTAAGAAATGTATGTTCTTTATAAAATGTCCATGATGTTTTAAAGTTTTAGTTATTTATATGACTTTTCTAGGTCTAAAATTAGGCTACCTCATATATCCAAGTTTTCCAACACTGGAAACCATGGTTATTCAATGAAATAAATATCTTAAGGCAATGAATTAAAACAAGAGATATCTTAATTTTTTTGTTTTGTCTTGTTTTTATTAAGTCATTTTGTCCCCCTTGGAAGGCTGCTGAGGCCTCCTTGTGGTTCAGAAACACTGATTTAGAAACATTCAATCACTTCTGCACACATTTTTATGGATAGCTGAATATAATTTTTAGAAAAATTAATAAATGCATACCCCTGACGCGCACGAATGAAAGAGCGCGTATGGATCCTACAGTGTTCTCTGCAATGCAGACGTAGGTGCCACCATCACTTACAGTGACATTGTCAATAATTACTGAACTTCTGCCAGACCCATCAACACTTGGACCTGTGGGCAAAAACGAGAGAATTCTTGTTATGCCGGAAAAATGTATCGAAGGACAGACGATTAACTTCTCTCATACCTGTATAGGGCCTGTTGTTGGCGGTCCAGCTTATGGTGGGGGGTGGAGTACCCTGAGCATGGCAGGATAGGGTGAGACTTTGCCCTTTATTCAATGTCACATCACCAGGTAACTCTTTAAAAACAGGTCTCATGTTGACAGACAGCCGAATGTCCCGTCGAGCCGTTCCAGCAGTGTTGGTGGCTACACATGTGAACAGACCTGCATCACCAGGCTGCAAAAAGATAAAGTAACATTTATATGAAGGGTATTTTAAAAGGGCATTTCTATCAAATAACATGCATATTACTGACCTCTGCCCTTTCGATAATCAGTTCTCCTGACCTCAGCAGAGTGAATTTGCCCGGCAGGTTTGGCACAGGGACTCCCTGTTTCTCCCAGCTCACCCTGGGCTCTGGAAGACCCTGTGCTGGACATGGCAGAAGTGCTTGAAATCCCTGGATGACAGACATCTCTGACTGACCAGCAGAAATCTGTGGTGGGGCTAAAAGTTGAGGGATATAAAGATATATATGAATAAAATGTACATTAATGTCTTTCATACAGTCTTTCATACAAGTCTTTAATAGGTTTAAAATGCTTAAGACCAAAGTTTGATAAATGTAATTCAAATGCAATGCAATGTGATGCAAAATATATGTAACCATATTTTTATTTTACATAATTATTACATATTTATTTTTATTTTTAATTAATTTCTATCTATTACAATGTAAAAAAAAACAAAAAACCTTTTCTTAATTATTTTTATCATATTTTTCAGTAAAAATATTAAAACATTTAAAACAAGATACATATATCTGTTTAAAAGCTTATTTATTTTAAAATGATATATACTATTAAATATAATAATAATACATTTTAGGACTTTCTATATATTATAATAGCATACATTCTTGTATGTATGCTACTACATGAGATGGGAGTTTTTCAACATACCCTAACTGTCATGAACCATGAACCAACACAAAAACAGTCCAGGCAGAGTAGGACAAGACGAGCGTTTACCGATCGTTACGCTAGATAAGACCCTTCTTTCTCGGCTGGGATCGTTTAAAACCGCATTGGGGATCGTTTGGAGCCGCATTAAAAAAGTATTTTGGAAGTTCAAAATCGGGGCATCATAACAGTCCATTATATGGAGAAAAATGCTGAAATGTTTTCCTTAAAAAACATAATTTCTTTACGACTAAAGAAAGCAAGACACAAACATCTTGGATGACAAGGGGGTGAGTAAATTGTTTGTAAACTGTTGTTCTGGAAATGGAGTTCTCCTTTAAACTTATGTTTAAAAAATAATACATTTGCGCCCGGGGGGCGGACCTTATGTGCAGTTGAACAATAATTCTCTTGGCACTGTGTGGAACTCACTTTGCAGAATAAGTCTGAGGTCATGGCTGGCTCTACCAGCGTTGTTTCTGGCTGAGCAGGTGTAAATTCCTGCATCGCTGCGTTGAGTGGCTGTGATGTGCAGGGTGCCGTTGGAGAACAGTCTCAGGTGTGCGCCCTCCACCACAGGCCTACGCTCCCTGTGCCATGTCACTTCTGGCTTTGGCTGACCATCTGCGGTACACTCCAGACTGACCGGCTGGCCCAGAACTGCCGTGTATTCCAGACGAGGCACAGACAACACCGGAGGAACTGTCACAGAAACAGTGAGTTGAATATGCAACTGAATCTTTAGTTTAAGATACCATACAGGCAGACTTCCTTAGATAAACACACTGTACCTTGTAAAATGAGGTTGGTTCTTCCCATGGCTGTTCCTGCTTCATTCTGTGCTAAACACTGGTATGTTCCAGCATCTCCAAGAGTGACCCGTGAGAACTTCAAAGCTCCATTGGAGAGCACGGTCAGTCTATGACCTAGAAAATATCCACACTATAATATATATGCCAGATCATTTATTAATCAAAAAGTCTTCTACCAAAAGCACTTGTGTCACACATTGTCTCTGAATTAGTGTGTTGATACTAAGCATCTCTTAGACTTTTTACAAATATTTCCTGTTTTACTTAATTTAAACTGTTAACTAATCAAATTTCAAGAACTAGGCTCCAACCAAACCAACCTGTCGCCACAGGAACGCCCTCTCGCTGCCATGTGATGGTAGGTCTTGGGAATCCTTGTACTTCACAAGGCAGAACCACCGAGTGATGTAACACCACCTGGACTTCCTCTACCATTGGTCTGATCTCTGGAGGCTCTAAGAACCCAAACCAAACCATATATTTTGGTAACCGCATATACTAAGTGTGCTTATTATTCATAAGATGATTCAAGTCACATAATATCATTATTACTTCTGTATCTTACCCTGTACAGTAAGAGTAACGTGTTTGTAAGCCGCTCCAACAGAATTCCGGGCAGAGCAGGTATATTTGCCAGCATGACTAGGTGTTGCAGCCAAGATCTCCAGTGCACCTACAACACAATGAAAAAAATACATCATCTACTAAAGCATAGGTTTAGAAATATCAGTAATGGCTGGAAGTTTGTCTCAGATTTACCTGTGGGCAGCACACGGTAACTGCCCCCTCGAGTGCCCAACTGCATCCAGTTCTTGTTCCAGCTGATGACAGGTTCTGGACGGCCCGTGGCATGACAAGGCAACACGACAGGGGACATTTTTACAGCTGTAACACTGCTGACATCATCTTCAATTACAGGAGGAACTGAAAAATATTAAACAATATGAAAATAATAATTAATATGCACAGACATACAGTATGAGTTTACCTTATGCTACATTATACAGTTGAGCTCCAAAAGTTTACATACACTTTGCAGAATCTGCAAAATGTTAAAGGAGAAGTCCACATCCAAAACAAAGATTCACATGTAATGTACTCACCCCGTGTCATCCAAGATGTTTATGTCTTTGTTTCTTCAGTCGTAAAAAAATTGTTTTTTGAGGATTTTTCTCCATATAATGGACTGTTATGGTGCCCTAATTTTGAACTTCCAAAATGTAGTTTAAATGCAGCTTCAAACGATCCCAAATGCAGTTATAAACGATCCCAGCTGAGGAAGAAGGGTTTTATCTAGCATAACAATCGGTTATTTTAATTTAAAAAAATACAATTTATATACTTTTTAATGTCAAACGCTTGTCTTGTCTTACTCTGTCTGGACAGTTTTTGTTCCGGTTCATGACAGTTAGGGTATGTCGAAAAACTCCCATCTCATGTTCTCCCTCAACTTCAAAATCATCCTATATCGCTGTTTTACCTTTTTTGTTAAGGATGTTTGATCTTTTCGTGTTCACTTTGCAAAGACTGGGTCGGTACTTCTGCAGCGATGTAGGGTTGATTTTGAAACGATTTTGGAAGTTGAGGGAGAAAATACAATGGGAGTTTTTTGACATACCCTAACTGTCTTGAGCCAGAATACACATAGTTCTGGGAGAGAAAGGCAAGACGAGCGTTTGAGATTAAAAAGTATTTAAATTGTGTTATTTTTATGAAAATAACCTATCGTTTCACTAGATAAGACCCCTCTTCCTCAGCTGGGACCGCTTACAACCGCATTTGGGATCGTTTGAAGCCACATTTAAACTGCATTTTGGAAGTTCAAAATCGGGCACCATACCAGTCCATTATATGGAGAAAAAAGCAGAAATGTTTTCCTCAAAAAAAAACATATTTTCTTTACTGAAGAAAAAAAGACATGAACATCTTGGATGACACGGGGTGAGTACATTATATGTGAATCTTTGTTTTGGAAGTGGACTTCTCCTTTAATTATTTTACCAAAATAAGTGGGATCATATAAAATGCATGCTATTTTTTCTTTAGTACTGACATGAATAAGATATTTCACGTAAAGGTGTTTACATAGAGTCCATAAGAGAAAATAATAGTTGAATTTATAAAAATGACTCCATTCAAAAGTTTACATATGCTTGATTCTTAATACTATGTGTACTCCTGTAATAATTGCATATGAGTCCCTCAGATGGATTTCAAAATCATACAGTGATTGTTGGAAAGGGTTCAAATACACAAAATGCTGAAAAACCAAGAATTTGTGGGACCTGAAGGATTTTTCTGAAGGACAGCGGGCAGTTTAACTGACTCATGAACAACTATCGACAGCTGTGGATCATTTATGTAACAACACAGTATTAAGTATCAAGTATATGTAAACTTTTGAACAGGGTTATTTTAATGTAAATTCAACTATTATTTTCTTTTGTGGACTATATGCAAATGTACTTTATGTGAAATATCTTATTCAGGTCAGTACTAAATAAAAATAACATGCGTTATGTATGATCCCTCTTATTTTGGAAAAATAATTAATATTTTGCAGATTCTGCAAGGTATATTTAAACTCTTGACCTCAACTGTATGTACAGTTACCTCCAAAAGTATTTGGACACTTCATCTTTCATTACAATAAATGCCACTTTTTTATATTTTGTTATTTAAAATAACAGTTTTGGGGGCAATAGAATATGAGTATGAAAATGTATTTTCTATCTCTTATTATCCATAAAGCAAATGCACAATACCTTGCAGAATAACCTCTATAACCCTTCGCTCTTCTCCAACCTCATTGGTCACTGTGCACTCAAAATAACCCTCATCCTCAACAGACGGTGAGGTAATGATCAGAGAGCCAGAAGACATTAACCTTCAAAATAATAAAAAAAAACATTTATTAAAGATACAAAAAATGTTAAAAAAAAATTACACTAACTCATTCAAAGATTGTGAGCCATATACATTACATATTACATTATTATAAATAAATTGTCAGTAACTAAATTAAATCTGCATTTGTCAGTAAATAAATTTAATAAAAATAATGAAAATCTTATATTATTTTTATAAATTAAAACTCACTTAAAAAATACAAAATATACATTAAAAAAAAAGTTATATAATAAAATATGACTTTAAACCTGTAAGCGCCAGACTGAAGATCCACATTGAGAGGTGAGCCATTCCTTTTCCAGCTCACCTGAGGAGCAGGTATGCCTGTGCTCTCACAACTCAACACTGCTCTCTGACCTGTGACCACCGTCACATTAAAAGGGCCAGGGCTGATTGAGGGTCCAACTGAAAGGATAAATGAGGACAGGAAAGACTGAATTAGCTCATTTAGGAGGTTGTTGAAAATCCAATTTTGTCTCCTTAGGGAAAAAAAGAGAAAGTGTTCTGCAGTACCGTAGACTTTAAGGTCCATGCCACGATGGTCTGATCCTGCCTGATTGGATACACTGCAGTAATAACGCCCGGCATCGGACAGCTGCACTGACGCAATGCGCAAAGAGCCCTCTGACAGCAAGGTGAATCTGTGAGCATGCAGGGATTTAATTTAACTGGTGGCACTTTGATATCCAGTAAATTCAAGTTTACTTGACTGCTTGATGTTCAGACTTGCCTGCCATTGTGAAGTGGGACTGGACCACCATCTTTCCTCCATAAGACAGATGAGGAAGGTCCTCCCTCCACCTCACATGGCAACACTGCATCCTGATTGACATGTGCTATGATCAGTGAGCTGCCCTCTTTGATGACCGGTGGCACTAAGTGAACATAATCAATAAGCTGTTATTTCCTTTAAAGCAAAGACTGAATCATTGTGAATTAACAACATCATGTTTGGCATTAAAGGACCAGTTCACACAGAAATGAAAAAAATAAAATAAAATAAATAAATAATAAAAATAAAAATAATAATACAAATATATATATACACACACATTTATATATACATTTTACACATTTTGGGCTTTTCTTTAGAAAACATAAATGGTTCTATCTACAAAAGTCTCTGGAACGCAAAAACCTTAAAGCTCAATGTCTCAAAAGTGCTCATAATGCAGATAGAACCTGCGACAATATATATACACATAAAAATAGATGTTTTGCAGGATAAAATCGGAAATTACTATTCATAAAAATTCAAAGTTTTGGGGGTCGGTATGACTTTTAATACTTTTATTCAGCAAGGATCCATTAAACTGTTTAAAAGTGACAGCAAAAGATTTCTGTTTCAAATAAATGCTGTTTTTGAACTTTCTAATATCAAAAAATCCTGGGAAAAAAAGTTTCTACGAAAATATTAAAGGAGAAGTCCACTTCCAGAACAACAATTTACAAATAATTTACTCACCCCGTTGTCATCCAAGATGTTCATGTCTTTCTGTCTTCAGTCGTAAAGAAATTATGTTTTTTGAGGAAAACATTTCAGGATTTTTCTCCATATAATGGACTTCAGTTGTGCCCCGATTTTGAACTTCCAAAATGTAGTTTAAATGCAGCTTCAAAGGGCTCTAAACAATCCCAGCCGAGGAAGAAGGGTCTTATCTAGTGAAACGATCTGTCATTTTTGATTTGTATACTTTTTAAGTACAAAAGCTCGTGTAGCACAGACTCTGTGATGCGCATCCACGATGCTACAAATCAGTGATGGGTCGTTCTTGAACGATTCGTTCATTTTGAACGAATCTTTAATGTGACTTGGGAAGAACGAGTTGCTCGGGGAGTGATTCGTTCAGTCGCGCATGCGCAACATCCAATCAGGTACTGTACTGGAATTAGTTCACCTGTTTCGAGTCTTCGGGTTTTTCGAGTCATTCGTCCATCTCATGGGGCTGTCACGTGATACTGATTTTGCTAAAATTAACGAAATGACTCGAAAAAAGATTTGTTCATTTTGCTGAACGAGACACAAAGGTCAGAGTCTGTAAAATGATCCGAACTTCCCATCAATACTACGAATCACGTCTAAGTTCATCATCTGTGTGCTCTGGCTCAAAAAGGTAGAGAATGTCGAAAAACTCCATCTTATTTTCTCCTACAACTTCAGAATTGTCCGACATTGTTGTACCTTTTTGTTTGTAAACAGTGTCTGAATTACTTGCACGCACTTTGCACGTTCACTTTGTAAACACTGGGTCTGTAGTTCCGCCTACGTTCCGCGTGACCTTTCGGCATGATTCAATAGTACGTAGTGTCGTGAACGTGCATCCCAGAGCCTGGGCTACACAAGCTTTTGCGCTTAAAAAGTATACAAATTTTTATTTTCCAAAAAAAAAATGACAGATCGTTTCACTAGATAAGACCCTTTGAAGCCCTTTGAAGCTGCATTTAAACTACATTTTGGAAGTTCAAAATCGGAGCACCAATGAAGTCCATTATATGGAGAAAAATCCTGAAATGCTTTCCTCAAAAACCATCATTTCTTTACGACTGAAGACAGAAAGACATGAACATCTTGGATGACAAGGGGGTGAGTAAATTATTTGTGAATTGTTCTGGAAGTGGACTTCTCCTTTAAGCAGCAAAACTGTTTTTTAGCATTGATAATATTTAGAAATGTTTCTTGAGCATCTAATCATTAAATTAGAATGATTTCTGAATGATCATGTGACACAGAAGACAGTAATGACTGCTGAAAATTCAGCTTAACCATCACATGAAATAAATATAATTTTGAAATATATTAAAACAGAAAACAGTTATTTTAAATTATAATAATATTTTACAATATTTCAGATTTTCCTGCATTTTTTATCAAATAAATACAGTCTTGGTGAGCATAAGAAGCTTCTTTCAAAGACATTAAAATCTTACAAACCCCAAACTTTTGAACAACAGTCTATATGCTTTAAGTGTATAAGAAGTTCCACAGAAGAAAAGTCTCACACGTTTGGAACGACATGAGTGTGTTTGACACAAACTTACAGAGAATCTCTACAGTGAAGAACAGACTGGTGCTGCCAGCAATGTTAGTGACCACACAGCTGTACTGTCCACTATCCTGGGTCCGGACATCTTGAATTTCCAAATACTGTCCACCAGCAATGGACTGAATTCGACCTCCCAACTGAGACAGACAGAAAAGGAAGATCAATGTGATTGTAATATTTGAATGTAATAGTTACAAGTACATCCAGAAAGTACACTGAACAACTCACCTGTAGTTTGACATCATCCTTGTACCACTCAATCTCTGGTGGAGGGTCACTGTCAGTTTGACATTCCAGTGTCAAATGACCTTTGGCTGGAACTGATACAGTTCTGACGTCATTAGAGCCGAGAAGAGTGGGTGGAACTGAAAGTGACCGGACAAAACAAATGATTCACCTGTTATCACCTGATTTTTTTTTCAAAGTTGTCTATTTTACAATATATTTTAAAATTCAATTTATTCCTGTGATAGCAAAACAGAATTTTCAGCAGTCATTACTCTATCCTTCAGTCTCACATGATCCTTTAGAAATATGTCAATTTGGTGCTTGAGAAACGTTTCTTATTATTATCAATGATAAAAACAGCTGTGCTGTTTGACATTTTTGTGGAAACTGATTAATTCTTTGATTATTAATTCTTTTAATTCTTTGATTAAGTAACGCAATTTCAATTCTCTGTATGTCTGGCACATATGGCAAAATTGACAATAAAGTTGACTTTGACTTTGACTTTGATTATTAGAAAGTTCAAAACAACAATAATCTTCTGTAACATAGTCTATACTGTCACACATATACTCACGCTGAACGCGAACCCAATGGTTTCTACCATCCTCTCCTGCTGGGCTACTTGCAAGACAGGTATACAGACCTGCGTCCTCCACCTATTCCAAAACATACTAGCATAACCACAAAGCCACAAACAAATACGAAACCTACCTATTCCAAACAAGCTAAACACCTTCATTTGAATAAGCACCTGAACTTTGTTGATTCTGAGCAGCTGCCCATCTCTCTCTATGATTGCCATGCTGTCTTGTAGCGGACGTCCATCTTTCAGCCAGCTGAGGGTAGGAGGGGGAAGACCAGTCGCGATACACTCCAGTTCCAGAGCACTGTCCACTGCAATCAGCTGCTCCTCAGGAGATGAAGAGCCAGAGATCTTGGGAGGCTCTAATATGGGCAAATATATCCTCAGATTTAATACTTACATCATATACTATGCCTAAGAGAAAATGGTGACGGTAAGCAATGTGACTTGCAAAACATTTGCATTCGCATGCAAAAGTATTGTGTACCCCCCAACAATCTTTGCATTCTCTCAAGAGAAACATTGATTTCCATCACAAAAGGTTTGCGAGCCAATGCAAATGTCTCAGAGCAATCACAAAGTTTTTGCAAGAAAAGGCTTTAAAACATAATTTTTTCTCCCATATCATCTCATCTTATCATCTTTTTTTACTACCACTACAATATCCCTTTAGGGCCTCAAAAACTAAGAAAACCTTCTATCATTTCTTCACTTCTCATGTTTACATTTATATATGGAAGCCTGTTTCCGTCACTGAATATAAAATAAAAAAGGTAATTGCGACTTTTTATCTCACAATTCTGACTTTCTTTCTTGCAATTGTGAGCTTACATCTAGCAAATCTGCCTTTTTTTCTCAGAATTGTGACATATAAACTTGCAATTGTGACTTATAAAGTCAGAATTGTGAGATATAAACGGAGAAACTCTGAGAAATAAACTCACAATTGTGACTTTTCCTCAGAATTGCGAGTTTACTTCTCAGAATTGCAAGTTTATGTAAACTCACCGAGAAAAAAAGTCAGAATTGTGAGTTTGTCTCTCACATCTGATCTTTCTCAGAATTGCATGATATAAACTCACAATTGCGAGTAATAAAGTCAAAATTGCGAGACATAAACTCGCAATTCTGGGAAATATATTCTCAATTGTGATTTTTTTCTAAGAATAGTAAGTTTATTTCTCAGAATTGCAAATTTATGTAAACTCACTGAGAAAAAAGTCACAATTGTGAGTGTATATTTTGCAAATCTAACTTATTTCCCAGAATTGTGTGATATAAACTACCAATTGCGAGTTATTAAGTCAGAATTGAGATACAAACTCACAATTCTCTTTTTTCCCACTCAAAATTGGACTTTATAACTCGCAATTAGAAGTTTTTATCCAGCAATTCTAACTTTATTTCTCGCAATTGTTAAAAAAAGTCGGAATTGTGAGTTTATATCTTAGAATTCTGACTTTATAACTCACAATTGCGAGTTTGTATCATACAATTCTGAGAAAAAGTCACAACTGCAAGTTTGTGAGATGAAAAGACGAATAACTTTTTAAAAAAAATGTATTTAGTGGCAGAAACAGGCTTTTATATTTATATATTTGCTTTCAACTGCAAATACCTAGCACGGTTAGGTTGAAAGTCTTGGTACTGCTTCCTGCTTGGTTGCTTGCCACACAGCTGTAGAGGCCTCCATCACTGGGACCCACATCAGAGAGCAGGAAGCGGGTTTCCTGTCCATCCAGCAGAAGATTACGGTGCAGTGAGAGCGGTTGGCCATCTTTTAGCCACGATAGAGTTGGAGGAGGCACACCGCGGGCTTCACAGGTCAGTGTTACTGAAGAGCCCTGGACCACGGCCACTTGCTCAGTCGGCTCTGTGCGCTCAACAGCAGGGGGAGCTGATGAGGGGGACAAATAGCAATGGCTCAAAATGTTGAAATGTTGTTTATTTGAGATTATTTGTTAAACGATTCTTCTTTACAAAAATTAATCAATTAAAAAGTGTTTCTGCTGTACCTTGCACTTGGAGGTCAAAGTTGAGTTCAGCTGATCCAGCTCGGCTACGAGCCACACAAGTGTAGATGCCAGAATCAGACAGCTGTACTGGTGCAATCCTGTGCCGACACAGAATGCACGACACTGTCAATTAAATTTTTTATCTCTGTAATATCAGAAATTATAATCTGTTGTGTGTGCAAAACTGACCTAAGTAGAGTATCTGCAGAAAGCAGGCGGACACGGGGTGACAGGAGTAAAGGATGACCATCTCTTAGCCAGCTGATTTGAGGTTGAGGAGTTCCAGTGGCTTTGCACTCTAGTGTAACCACACTGTGCTGAGTGGTGTGCACCTCACGGGGGACGCTGGTCTCCCCGCTTATGGAGGGAGGAACTGTAGTGCAAAAAGTATGGGAATTTTTTTAACAGATTTGGATTGTGCATGCCTAAACACTATACAAAGAAAGCTGCTCTCACCCAATACAAACAAGGTATAAATCTTGCTCTCTTGGCCAGCAGAGCTGACAGCCAGGCAAGTGTATGTTCCTGAGTCTTCTGGTCTTATGTTCAGAAGTGTTAGAGTGCTCCCATCTGGAGAGATACTGTAATACACATACAAATTAGTACAAGTTAGTGCAACTGTGAAAAATAAACAAGCTTCTTTGTTAAAAACAAAGTTAGAATGCAAAATGAGAAGAAAAATAAAATGTAATATTTATTAATATCATCATTTTAATTATACACTGGGATCAAAAAAGTAAATGTAATTTTATTAAATTAAATTATTAATTTAATACAAAAATTCATTACAAATAATATAAGCGAAACATCTGGACTGAAAGGTGTAGAAATTTAATAAGATTTAAATTTTAATATTTTTTTTTCAGATTTGTAAAAATATTTTTTAATCTGTTTTCAGATAACAAGTACTATTATTATATTATATTATATTATATTATATTATATTATATTATATTATATTATATTATATTATATTATATTATATTATTAAAAATAAAATAATAAACAATTAAAAATAATTTTAATTAAACGGGTTAAAAAGTCACACTATTAACATTTTTTATTTTGCTAATTTAATACAAAATGTTAATTACAAAAAATATTACAAGCAAAACAATAGGAGTGAAAGGGATAAGAATAAAAAAATTGTTTTCATAAAGTTTTTTATTCTGATTTTTGTATTCACTATTTTTCCAATGTGTTCCAATGTGTAAAAAGTATTTATCAATCTAAATAATTGATATTATATTATATATTATACTATGTTATAATTATACCAATTGGTGTGGAAGGTGTACAAAAAGTGGTCATTTAAATTTTTTTCATAACATTTTTATTTCTCAACCTTAATCTTTTTTTTTTTATTTATAAAAAAGAAAGAAATCAATGAATCTGTGTAGGAGTATGAATACTTTACTATATATCACAATACATTATATTATATTATATTATATTATATTATATTATTTTACATAGAAATGGTTTATAATTTTAATTAAACAGTGGGGTCAAAAAGTCACACTATTGATTGTTTTTCTTATTTTCTAATTAAATAAAACTGTTAATTACAAATAATATTACAAGCAAAACAATAGGAGTTAAAGGGGTAAAAATAAAAAAAATGTTTTCATGAAGATTCTTTATTCTGATTTTTGTATTCATTTTTTTCCAATGTGTTTTCGGATGTATCTTATATTATATTATATTTTATGAGCATATCAGTTGGAGTGGATCTTGCACAAAAAGTGTTCATTCAAATTGTTTTCATAACATTTCTTTATTTTTCAAACTTAATTTATAAAAAAGAAAGAAATCAATTAATCTTTGTGAGAGTATGAATACTTATATTATATTATATTATATATGTATTATTAGTAGTAGTTGTAGCAGTAAGAAAAGAAAGAAATTACTAAATTTAATGTATGAGTCTTACTCTATATGCTCTGTGTTTCCATTCTCAAGGGTCTTTCCGTTCTTCAGCCAGCTCACTTTGGGAGTAGGTGTACCCATCACCTGACATTCAAGAGTCAGTTCCTCCCCAACAGGTGCACTGACCTCTGATGGGTGCCCAGAATCTACAATGGTGGGTGATGCTGATGGTGCAAAAACATTTGGTTATTTAGAGTTTACAAATCAAACAAAGTGCGACTCAAAAAAAACAAGTGTGTACGGTTTACCAAATATAGTAAGTGAGTAGTCTTTCTGTGTCTGCCCTTCACTGTTTTTGGCAATACAAGTATAAGTGCCCGCATGAGAGGGCTGCAGAGGGCCTAACTCCAGTCTGTTTCCTCTCGCTGACCAGTTCCATTGCAAACTGCTCTCTACACAAAGAAACAAACAACAAAATGCATGAGTAAAACATATTCCATCTAACATCTGAAGGTGTGCAGTATTTAACTGACCGATAGGAGAGCCGTCTTTCAGCCAAGCAATGCTGGGTACAGGTACGCCGGAGGCCTCACAGATGAGGGTGATGTGTGAACCCATGTTGTGAGTGAGAGTCTCATGAAGAGGCCCCTCCATCACAGGAGGCACTAAAAGTGAAAGTTAGTAAAACTTACTGCACCTGTAAGGGTTATAATGCATAAATGTTGCATGTATGCTGTGTTTTAAAGACTCACCATGGACTGTGACTCTAAAGGTGCGATCTACTTGACCTGCAATGTTGGACACCTTACAGGTGTACACCCCGCCATCAGCCACCTAGGGAAAGTCAGAAACCATTTTAACAAAGCCGTAACTATAAATACACTAGCGTTCAAAAGTCTGTTTTATAAAGACGAGTTTTATGCTCACCCAGGCTGCATTTACATACCTGCACCCCAACTATCTCAAGTTGCTGGCGCTCTATCCTTAAACCATTGCCAGCAGCCAGCTGAAGTCCATTACGATACCATGTGACCTCTGGTTCAGGGATGCCATTGGCTTCACAACGCAGAATAAGCGATGACCCAACCAGAGGTGTCATAACCTCAGACTCTGATTCAAGACGTGGCACCAGTGTAGGCAGGGCTAGAAAGGGTCAAAATAAAAACGTGTATATTGCTATATTATTCTACAGAAGCAATTAATTAACAAAAACACCCATAGTCCTCTAACCGTAGACGGTAAGGAGAATGCTCTTCTGGTCTTGTCCGGCTGAGTTTGTGGCTGTACAGACATATTGGCCGGCATCCTGCTGTCCAGCCCTGGGAATCTGCAACATCTGACCACCTTTGGACAGGATGATGGCACATTACATACATGCATACATGCTTCATGAAGCATTATGGATACACACAGAGAGTTATATTTAGACGGCAACTCACCTGGCATAATGTGGATGCCAGTGCTGAACTCCAGCACCTGCCCATCTTTGGTCCAGATGATGTCAGCAGGCGGGTATGCCTGCACATCACACAGCAGAGAGATCATGTGACCCTCCACCACACTCATATCCTCCTCCCGGCGGCCCACAATCCTTGGTGGAACTAAGAAAAATGCATGCTGTATTAACAGTGTATTACACAAATAGCTAATTAGCTATGCTCCTATAATCATTTATCTGACTATTGTAAAACAATAACATTATGAAATATATTACAATTTAAAATAACATTTTTTAAAAAGAAATGTATTCACTTTTAATCAATTTAACGTGTTCTTGCTGAATTAAAATATTAATTTCTTTCAAAATAATCTCCCAAATTTTTGAATGGTAGTGTACATCTTTTCAATCTTTCTGGTTAAGGATTTTTAAATATTATTTAAATCCAAGTGATTTGCCAATGAATCCTTCAGACTGAACTATGAAATGTTTGACAATTCACTGGAAATAAGAACTGACTTAAAAATGATTTGCTTACAAATCAGATATCAAAGCAAGTTTTATGTTACTCAATTTTGCCAATATTTAGCCTAAGAAATAACACTATTCATCATTAATGAAATTTCCATTCATTTTTGTAGGACTTTAAGATTTGATTCATTTTCATGATATTTTTAGGGCTGAGAAACAAAAGTTTCTGATGCTTCCTGGTCTTCCATGATTGTGGGAACCCTGTCAATTATTCCTACCTTGAACAGACAAGCTGTAGAGTCTCTCGACAGATCCAGCCTTATTCTCCGCCACACACTGATAACTGGCCGCATCTGACACCTGCACATTCAGTATCTACCGAAACACACAGGGGAGTAATATAAGGTGTGGCACTTGTTTTTGCCTCTCAAAGTAGCAAAATCTTTGTATTAACCTTGTAAGTTGATAGTTCACCCAAAACTGAAAATTCTGTCATTAATTATTCAACCTTATGTCGTTCCAAACCCATAAAATAGATCAAAATATTATACGAATTAAAATATGTTTGATTAAATCCAAGAGCTTTCTGACCCTGCACAGACATCAATGCAACCTCTACGTTCAACCTCTACGTTAGGCCCAGAAATGTAGTAAGGACATCGATAAAACAGTCCATGTAACATCAGTGGTTCAACCGTAATTTTATGAAGCTATGAGTATACTTTTTGTGCTCAAAGAAAACAAAAGATAAATATGCCCTTACTATTTTATGGTCCTTGAACGTGGTAGTTGCATTGCTGTCTATGCAGGGTCAGAAAGCTCTCAATTTCATAAAAAACATTTTAATTTGTGTTCTGAAGATGAACAAAAGTCTTATGGGTTTGGAACGACATGAGGGTGAGTAATTAATGACAGAATTTAAACTATCACCTTATTTAGAAGAGAAATGGGGTAAAACTCTTATGTTTCTGAGCTCATGACCATCACCTCCAGCAGTTTCCCATCCTCTAGTATTTGATGGTGAGGGCCACTGTAGAGGGGCAGACCATCCTTTAGCCAAGATACAGCCGGAGTGGGGTTGCCTTTAACATCACAGCGCAGCGATACAGTCGAGTTGACCACAGCATCCACGTCCTGCATGAACTCATCGTTCTGGCCGTCAATCAAAGGAGGAACTGTGTGAAATGTAAAATTAGTCACATTTATGCAGATAATTAATTCTCATTATTAATGAAGCTGACGAATGAATGAATTTGAATGCCATGGAAATCTGCCTGTTTGATTTACTTCCTTACCCAGCACCTCCAGGTCATAGTGCATTTTGTCCTCTCCAGCTTCATTCACAGCTTGGCAGGTGTATTTCCCAGCATCCTCAAGCTGTACCCGTGGTATCTGCAAGACATGCCCTCCTGAAGAGAAACACAAATAAACAAAAATATACTTTATAGTATTTGCCAATGTTTTATCCTTAAGTGCAAGATTAATTGCATTGTTTGTTTTTAACTACAATAACTAAAAAGAACCATAATGTACACATGATAATACCAAGCTTTTTTTTTTTTTTAGAATTTTTGAGTATATGTACCATTTCCAAAAATGACTATGATTTTGAGATCCATCTTTTGACACTGAGGACAACTGAGGGCAATTATTACACAAATGCTCACTGAAGCTTTAGAAGGAAACACAATGCATTAAGAGCCGGGGCGTAAAAACTTGAAGATCAGGGTAAATTTAACTGATTTTGTCTTCTGGGAAACATGTAAGTATCTGCTGTAGCTTCTGAAGGGTAGTACTAAATGAAACAAAAATATAATATTTAGGCAAAATAAGAAAAATGTACACATCTTCATTCTGTTCAAAAGTTTTCACCCCCTGGCTTTTAATGCATTATTTTTCCTTCCGGAGCATCAGTGAGCATTTGAAGCTTCTGTAATAGTTGCATATGAGTTCTTCAGTTGTCCTCAGTGTGAAAAGATGAATCTCAAAATCGTACAGTTATTGTTGGAAAGGGTTCAAATACACAAAAATGCTGAAAAACCAAAGAATTTGTGGGATCTGAAGGATTTTTCTGAAGAACAGCAGGCAGTTTAACTGTTCAGGACAAATGTGGGACTCAACTATCACTCAACAAAAAACACAGCAGTGGATCATTCAGATAACACAGTATAAAGAATCAAGCGTATGGACACTTTTCAACTGGATCATTTTTATAAATTCAACTATTGTTTTTCCTCGTGGAGTAAATGTAAACATCCTTTATGTGAAATATCTTATTAAGATCAGTACTAAATAAAAAATAAAATGCTTTTTGTATGATCCCCCTTATTTTGGTAAACAAATTAACATTTTGCAGATTCTGCAAGGTCTATGTAAACTTTTGACCTCAACTATACTTAACTATACTTAACTTTTGACCTCAACTATACTTAACTATACTTAACTTTTGACCTCAACTATACATACTGACTTGTGGCACGAAACCATGTTTCACTACACTCACCAGGTAACAACACAACTCCATCTGAGCTGGTAAGTTGCCTGCCTTGTCTGTACCAACTGAGTCGTGGAGGAGGAATGGCATTGCTCTCGCAGGACAGACTGATGGAGTGTCCCAGTACCACCTCTCGTTTTTCAACCATGCCTTCAGTGCCATCAGGGTCCTCTTCATCTCCTTCTCTCTCCCCCAGTGAGAAACCGGCAGCACCATTTATTACCCGGTGAAAGATTGGAGGAACTGAGGAAGTAGTTCAAAAAAACATTTATTAATATCTACAGTCACTAATTTCAATAAAAAAAGTGTATATAATATGCACTGACCCTGTATAGTAAGGTGGAAGTCTCTCTTGTCCTCTCCAGCAGAATTGGTAACCACACATGTGTACTGGCCCTCATGAGACAGCATGGCATTCTCGATGAGGAGCATGTGACTGTTCACTCTTAGACCAGTGTGTGTATTCCCATTTAATAGCTGTGAAACATAAAATAGAGAGTGTTTCAATACGACCATTTCATTCATAACTCCTCAAAAGTTGATAGATGAGCGATTTCCAGGGGCGATTTCAGGCCAACTTCCTTTCTGAACATGAGCTTATGTGGCTCAAAGGAATATTTCCTGGTTTTATTTTAGTTTCTTGATTCATTTCTTGAATTAATTTTAACTAGTCAATCAAAGAAGAAAACAGAAAACAGCACAAAAAAA
Source organism: Cirrhinus mrigala (assembly GCA_036247105.1). Taxonomy (NCBI): domain Eukaryota; kingdom Metazoa; phylum Chordata; class Actinopteri; order Cypriniformes; family Cyprinidae; genus Cirrhinus; species Cirrhinus mrigala. The sequence continues at coordinate 23,787,764 of CM070014.1, forward strand.
GGATCCCATGAGTGAATCAATTAATCATTCATCTGAACAAATTCATTCAAATACACTGATTTATTCAGGAATGAAAAAAGTGATTGCATATATGATTGAGTCATTGAATCATTCATTCAACCAATACATTTAAAAACACTGCTTACGCAGATCCATATCTGTTATAAAAAGCAATATGACACTCAATCATGCAGCTATGGAAGAACTTGACAGACACAGAACAGATATACAGACCTGTCCATCTTTAAACCACTGTGTGACAGGTTCTGGAAAGCCTTTGGCCAGGCATGACAAAGTCAATGTCCCATTAATTCTCACTTTCTCTTCTCTTCTGCCAAAATTGAGAGTTGTAGAATCCCCCTCTATCTGTGGAGGTACTGAGGAAATGGCACAGCATTAATCTTTAACAAAAACAGACAACCTTATCTAGGTAAATCGCATTACATTGCATACATACCCATAATTCTTAGTGTGTGGTGTCTGTGTGCTGTTCCAGCCGGGTTGGTTGCTCGGCAGGTGTAGGTTCCCGCATCCTCGCCACGGGCCGCAGCCACACGCAAAGACTGTCCACCCTGTGTGTATGTGAGCTGTGGGCTGGACACAATAGGCTGGTTGTCCTTTAGCCAGGTGATGGTGGGAAGTGGGATCCCCTCAACTTCACAATGAAGAACAGCAGGGAAACCCAGAACGGCAGTCACCTCTGAATTCTCACCGGCATCACGAATCATGGGAGCAGCTGTGAAAAGACAGAGAATAGATATTGGAAAAGAACTTGATGACAATAAAGATCAAGAAAAATGATTTTACTGATCTGGTTCTCTTTGTAAATCAAATACATATAGAGTAACCAATGCTATCGGTTTCTTCAGCAAATAATTCTTATGTGCTGACTCTTTTTACTGAATCATACAGTGCAACTAGTAGTTTGGTTCCCAAACAAATGACTCTAATGCTTTGGTTCTTTTTGGTGAATTAAAACCATACATTACTATCAGTCTTATCATTAATTTTTAGTAAAACAAAACCATGGAGCACAACCAGTGTAGTCTGATTCTTGAATGAATGACTCTTATGATTCAGTTCTTTTATTAAATCAAAACTATAAAACTCAACCAGTGTAGTCCAATTCTTGAATGAAAAACTCTTATGATTGAGTTCAAATAAAAAAAATACAGCACAACCAGTATAGTCAAATTTATGAACGAATGACTCTTTTGATTTAGTTCTTTTAGTAAATCAAAACTATAAAACACAACCAGTGTAGTCCAATTCTTAAACAAAATGACTCTAATGATTCAGTTCTTTTTGAATCAAAACTGTACAGCACAACTAATATAGTCAGATTTTTGAACAAACGACTCTTATGATTCAGTTGCTTTTTGTAACTCAAAACTATGAAATGTAAGCGGTGTAGTCCAATTCCTGAATGAATGACTCTTATGATTCAGTTTTTTTTGTGTGAATCAAAACTATACAGCACAACTAGTATAGTCAAATTTTTGAAGGAATGGCATTTATGATTCAGTTCTTCTAGTAAATCAAAACTATAAAACACAACCTGTGTAGTCCAGTTCTTGAATGAATAACTCTTATGATTCAGTTCTATTTAACAAATCAAAACTATGCAGTACCACCAGTAGAGTCAAATTTTTGAACAAATTACTCTTATGATTCAGTTCTTTTAGTGAATCAAAACTGTACAGCATAACCAGTGTAGTCTGATTCCCAAATGAACAAGACTTATAATTTAATTATTTTTAATGAGTAAAACACATACTGCTTTATGTGTTATGCTGTTTTAAAGGCTTGTAAGAATTAATTACATAATCAAGGAAACGGTTATAGGAATTAGAACCAGAATAGTTCAATTCTTAATGATTCCCATCCCCATCATACCTTGTACGTTCAGCCTGAACTGCCGTGTCTGAGTCCCAGCGCTGTTACTGGCCACACACTGATACAGGCCGCGATCCCTCGGTCTGACCGACTTCACCCTCAACACCTGCCCCTTCTCTAGAAACTCCACATGAGGGTCTCCATTAGGAGACAAAACCCTGAAAAAGGTTATGACGAGCACACATGAGCACAGAAGCTGGAAGAAAGGGGGATGTGATTGTGTGTGCCATTGACTCACTCTCCATCACGACTCCATTCCACTGTAGGCAGTGGGCGGCCACTCACTCGGCACTGCATGTCCACCTCCTGCCCTGCCATGACGGTCAGTTCCTGCACTCCTGAGGTGCCTGAAATTACTGGTGGAGCTACATGCACACACCAGGACATAATAATCAATGAGAAATAAACTACAGGACAGATTTACTCTGAGATCATTCTAACAGCATTGCTAACAACAATCAAAAAACAAACTAAAGGGATTTGGATCAAACATTACAAGCTAAAAACAAAAACACAGCCTAACATTTAGCCTTTGTTTTGTACATCTCAAGGTTACTTTGAATTACTTTCACCTTGTACTTCAATAGTGTACTCCCTCCTGGCTTCCCCAGCAGAGTTCTGGGCAGTGCAGGAAAAGTGGCCAGCGTGATCGTGCTGAACACGGTAAATCTTTAAAAGCCTTTTTCCATTCTGCAAATACACTCCTGGGGTCTCCAGTACCTAGAAACACAGAGCGGGTAATTGATTTCCAAGAGTAGCAGCCAAGACTTGTGATGAATTTCATAGGCACTAGGTGGCACTGTTACCATTACACTGGAGGAGGGCCATACAGGTAGAAAAATAAAATAAAATAAAATAAAATAAAATACATTTTAAATTACCAATTATCATGCTAGATTTGTCTCTCACATCACTCTGCAGTAAAATTAATATTCCATGTTAACTTAAATATTTATTTGGCAAGTAGCTGTGTAATAATCAGGATAATGAATCAAGATTATAATGGGGTCCTGAGAAACCTGTCAGATTTCATTTTGCAATAATGATGGAATGACTGCACATTATTTGTTATATAACGCAATGTTTATGTAAATCACCATGCATGAGGAAACCTACAGGTCTGTTGTCTTTAGTCCAGGTAATGGTTGGGGTTGGGATACCGAAAGCATCACATCCCAGTGTGAGGGGCTGCTTCAGTGTGACCGTCAGATTCAAAGGCTGCCCATCGTCTTGGATCTCTGGTGGAACTAGAGACAAAGAAATCATTCAGCATAATTCAATCCAGCACTAAACCCTGACTGTAATTTGCTTGTATTTAATTAGGCACGTAATCAAGCAATGAAAAGCTTTCATATAAATCTACTGTAAGTGCCTACTCTAAAACGACACAAACCAGAAATGTGTTCCTATTAATTCCTATGTATTCTTATACAGGATAAATTTAGCAGAAGAGTCACCAAAACAAATGTGAAAAATCTGCACACATTACACACATCATAATTTGTAATCATTTAAGTTTCAAAAATAAAATAAGATTATAAAATTGTATGTATTATTTTAATTGATTAATTATACATAACAATATATAATATATATTAGAATATATAAACATTCCATAACATTTTTTTTAATTATTATTTTAGTAGATTAAATTAATCCATGGTAATAATAATTAGGACTGGGTTTTGACACAAATTTCACGATTTGATTTGATTCTGATTCTGATTCACAACCTTGTGATTTGATTCAATTTCTGATTCGATTCGAAATATCGATTATTTTGAATATATATTAGGAACAGTACATGCCAAATTTTCTCAAAGAAAAAAATCTCTCACCTAATGCTGTAAAATACACATGGCAGTCAGTTTGTACTACATCACTATAATAATAAAGGTTAAAATTAACTGATTTGCAATGTTTAAATTACACTCAGTGAAGTTTTTATAATATTATAGCTTTTAATTACAGAATTATATTTTTAAAATATAAACGTTTAAATTGTTGGCTGTCATAAAAACTAGATGGAGTTAATATTTCCAGCTGACTAATGAGTTTCTGGCTGAATATGCGATGTAACGTGCCATTTTTACAAGCTGTTATACTGACGTCTTTGTGCGATTGAAACACTGAACGACTACATGAGACAGAATACAGACTTTGGTAAGCTGTACTCTTTCTTTTAACATACCTTTGGCTGTTTATTCATGTTTATTTCATGCTGAAACTGTATTAAAGTGGAGGAGATGATCAGTTCACGTGAGATTCGCGAAGCCACTTCTCTTGAACAGAGACGCTACAGCGCCAAAATGCCATTTATTGTTTGAATATGGTAATAAAATGGGTAGAATTGGAAATCTGGGACTTTGTTTTATATCAAAAGTAACAAAGCGCAAATCTTAATGCGATTTATTGGATGGAATGTGCGCTACAATATTGCCTTCATTAAGTGGAAACAGGCTAGAGTAATCAATTCTTTGAATCTAAGAATCAATCGAGAATCGATTGAAATTGAGAAATCAGTATTTTTTACCCAGCCCTAAAAGTATAGATTACTCTATATTACTTTTTTCCTGTTTAGTAGTTCCTGCTAGGAACCACTAATCTAAATTAGAGTAAATAGGTTTTAGTTTAAAATGAATTATTAAGCTATTGGACATGTGAAAATGCTGCAAGAATCTCACCATTGACCTTTAGCCTGGTCTTCCTCTCCACTGATCCTGCTTCATTAGTGGCCACACACTTATAATCTCCACTGTGACTGGCCGAAGCTGAGCCAATCACCAGAGAGCCATTCTCAGCCAAAGACACACCATGTTCCGATCGCTCCATATGAATCTCCAGGCCATTTTTGAACCATCGCACCCAAGGAGCAGGAGACCCTAGCCAGGGGATGACAACAGCAAAAGAACAAATGAAATAGAGAGAAACAGTGAAACAGTGTGTGTGAAAGCGAAGACATCGATCAGAGACGACAGAATCACAATTCCCAGTGCACAATGAACACGAGGCTTGCCAGAGCTTAAAAACAAGACCAGATATCCATCCATCTGACAGTGAGACAACAAAGAGCAGAAACAAAGAGGGTGCCAGTAAATTTCTTTCCTCGGAAGTGGATCAGCCGATGTCCCGTCAAAGAGTACTTCAAGGTGAAACGCACCGAGTGAAGATGCCAGACACAGTATATCAGAAGAGAACTGATCAAGCGTAAGAACAGCAGATTTATAGCTCAAAGACAAAAGTCAAGAGATTTCAGAACAGCAGTAAGGGGAGTAGTTCAAACACACCAATGAGGTTCTATATTAGCTTCCAAGACCCCTTTAACAGATGTGTGATGAACTTTACTAGGTTAACTTTAAGTGACGGGGCAGAGGGTAACCTTGTACTTGTTTTACAGTCATCTTTTAAACCTCCTCAAAGGCCATTTGGGCAGGAATGACAGATACTGAGAAGTGTTTATTTGTGTTTGGTTTCACCCAGAGCACTTCAGATGTGACATGGAAAGTCTATATAGTGGTGGAAGGAATAAGGAAAAAAATGTGCAAAAAGAAGTCCAAAAGAGGACACTGTCAGGGAGAGTTCAAACCCATAAGACTTTGGTTAATCTTTAAAACACAGAAGATATACGATATTTTTAATGAAACCTCAGAGGTTTCAGTAACCAAAACTTGGAAGATCCAAAAAGGTCATAAAGGCGTCATAAAAAGAATCCATATGAATCAAACGGTTTAATCCAAGTCTTGTGAAGAGATACCATCGCTTTTATATGATCAGATTCATATAACAGATCTCTACCTTGTGTTGTTTTAAAACCATGTGATTTTCTTTCTTCCGCAAAACATTAAAGAAATCTAGAAAAATTTCAGTATTTTCTATTCATGCAATGAAAGTTGTTATTTGAACCCCATTTTGTACAGGCAACTAAGGCTTATTAAATGTGTCTATCACAACATTCCTGCAAAATGATATTATGTTGTTTCTTGCACATTTTTTTCAAGTGAAACATTCAATGAGTGGTGCTAAAAGAGTGTTCAGACTTGAATCTGCCAATATTTTATTGGTTGTTGTATGTATTGCAGCAGGAAGTGAAATTAATACAATGAGGTTAATGCACTATTGTGTTTAAAAATAACTTATAGTATTAAAGGAGACCTCTTATGCCACTTTTTACAAGGTGTAATACAAGTCTCAGGTGTCCCCAGAATGTGTCTGTGAAGTTTCAGCTCAACATACCCCACAGATCATTTACATCTCACAAAAGTGAGTACACCCCTCACATTTCAGCAATCATTTCAGTATATCTTCTCAAGGGACAATACTATAGAAATTTATTTTTGAGTAGTCAGTGTGCAGCTTGTATAGCAGTGTATATTTACTGTCCCCTGAAAATAACTCAGCATACAGCCATTATTGTCAAAACAGCTGGCAACAAAAGTGAGTACACCCTAAGTGATAACAGCACTACGTCATTTAGCCATGCAAAGCCACATGTCCTATTCATCATGTTCATGTTTTTGTCTGCTTGACAGGACCATACAAAGTTGTGTATCTTGTATTAGAGTGGTTAAAATTTGGTGCTTTGAGTACAGTTCTCTCATACTGACCACTGGGTGTTCAACAAGCCACCTCATGGCAAAAAACTTTCTGAAGATTTAAGAATTAGAATTGTTGCTCTCCACAAAGATGGCCTAGGCTATAAGAGGTTCAGTAACAACCTGAAACTGAGTTACAGTACTATGGCCAGGGTCATGCAGAGGGTTCCATTCGGACTAGGCCTCGCAAGGGTCGATCAACGAAGTTCAGTGCTCGTTCTGTGCGTCAGGTGCAGAACCTGGCTTCAAAAAACAGATGCATGAGTGCTGCCAGCATTGCTTTAGAGGTTGCAGAAGTAGAAGGTCCACTTGTCAGTGCTCAAACAATGTGCTGCACACTGCAACAAGTCGGTTTGCATTTGCGTCATCCGAGAAGGAAGTCTCTTCTAAAGCTGGCTTATAAGAAAGCCCGCGAACAGTTTGCTGAAGACAACCTGCCCAAGAGCATGAATTACTGGAACCATGTCCTATGGTCTGATGAGACTAAGATAAACTTGTTTGGCTCAGATGGTGTCCAGCATGTGTGATGATGCCCTGGTGAGGAGTACCAAAAAAAGTGTGTCTCTCCTACAGTCAAGCATGGTGGTGGTAGCATCATGGTCTGGGGCTACATGAGTGCTGCTGGTACTGGGGAGCAGCGGTTCATTGAGGGAAACATGGATTAAATTATGTACTGTACATTTCTGAAGCAGAACATGACAGTTTCCTTCAGAAACTGGGCCGAACGGCAGTTTTCCAACATGATAATGACCCCAAACATACCACCAAGATGACAACTGCCTTGCTGAGGAAGGTGCAAGTGAAGTCTGACCTGAACCCTATTGAGCATGTATGGGGCATCCTCAAGCAGAAGGTGGAGAAGCACCATATGTCTAACATCCAGCAGCTCCATGATGTCGTATAGAGGATTTGAAGAGGATCCCAGCAACAACCTGGGCAGCTCTGGTGAATTACATGGCCAGAATGATTAAGGCAGTGTTAAATAACAATGGTGCTAACACAAAATATTGACACTTTGGACACAGTTTTTGACAAGTTCACTTAGGGTGTACTCACTTTTGTTGCCAGCTGTTTTGACAATAATGGCTGTATGTTGAGTTATTTTCAGGGGACAGTAAATATACACTGCTATACAAGCTGCACATTGACTACTCTAAAATATATCCAAGTTTTATTTCTATAGTATAGTCCCTGGAGAAGATATACTAAAATGATTGCTGAAATGTAAGGGGTGTACTCACTTTTGTGAGATACTGTATTATATCATTTTGAACATCCCTATTTTGAGTGGAAGCGTAAACACACTGTTTCCGTGCATGTCTTTTTAAATGCAAATTAGCTGCTGCTCCCTGCCCCCTTTTCCAGAACAGGGCTGTGCCTTTACAGCTTGTTCCTCAGATAGTCTGCCAAAAAAACATCTGTTTGGTTTTGATTATCATGTCTGCCACACTTAAATCATGTTTTAAAGCCATATTAGTTTTAAACATCTGATATAGGGTTTTCTGAGCACACACATCTGCAGCACACGCACAGAAAGCGGCTGTCACACGGCATGTGAGTACTAAACTAAGTTCTCTTTCATGTTTTATTGCACTTAAACTGCACTTAAACTCAAATGCACACAAGTTTGAAAACACACAGTTACAATTAGAGTTACAAAAACAGTTGGTTATGTCTATGAAGGTAAACAGCTGGGAAAGAAATCGCATGTTTATATTAGTTCTGTGTGGCAGGAGTGTAATGTACAGTAAATAAATCAATAAATTCACTGCTCTCTTGTTTCCTCTGAGGCTGGGACTCTTGGGTGGAAACGTGCAAATTAAGGGGTGGTAATATCATAATAAGATTCCCTTTCTACGTCACAGACGGAGCGAAATCTGAGCGGCTTCAGCTTTCACAAGCTTGCAGAGAAAGCTTACCAAAAAAAAAAAAAAAATTACTGGGTTGTTCTTTTTCACGTTTTCTGGGTTGGTAAATGCACCGGGGACATTATAGCACTTAAACGTGGAAAAAGTCAGATTTTCATGATATGTCACCTTTAATAAAAGCAAATTAGGACTCCTACCTCCATATTGTACATACAGTGCTGTACCAGGTGAGCTACCAAGCAAGTTTACATCAGAAAAGCCTCAGAAAATGTGTTTATGTGACCTAAATGTCAAAATGTATTTAAAATATGCCTTAATTAATTGATAAACTGCCCTGTAATTATAATGAAACGAAATAAAACTTAACGGTGCATTACTACCACTAGTGTTCATTTTAGCTGGAAACTGCAGTGAATTTTATGTATGAGACATTTTTGGAGTTTTGCATAAATGTAGGTGGAAGAACTTTTTTCAAATGAGCCTGTATTGACAAAAAACAATTGAAACCTTCTTAAAAAAATATCTTCTTTTATGTTTCACAGAAGAAAGAAAGCCATACAAGCCTGAAATGACATGAGGGTGTGACAGAACATATTAATCCAGGTGGCATCTGCAAATGCTGGAGTTTTTCCTCAGAACTAACTCTGCTTGCAATGACTTGTAACAAACTGAGGCAAAATTCACACAGGTGTCCTATTAGAGTAACCACAGGTGTAGTCTATCAAATTAACTATCCACTAATGTTTATACTATTAAGTGTATAAATACTTTTTGTCTTCGCTTTCTTACAAGCTTTTGTAGTTAAGTATTTTATTTCAAACATGTGTTTGTGCTATCTTTAAAATAAATGTCACTTGGTGAAATAATTTATTACGTAATTCAAAGTTTTTCACATTTTAAGTGCATCTTAAGTGTCTAAATACTTTTAGTGGCCGCTGTATACAATAAGTCAGCCACTTTTTTTTTTAACAACAAGCCAATCAGAAAAGGAGGGAAAAGAACTCCCAGAGCAGATGTTTACAGTCATAATGTTTGGATTGATTGTTTTTGTAACTTAAAGAATGGCGTGCAGCTGGTCCTGTTTACATTACAGGATAACATTAGGAGCAATTTTTCTGTCAGAAATCCCTCAAACAATACTTCAGATGATGCACGTTATAAAAAGAGTCTTGTTTGCATTCCTTGGGTGGGGTCATGTCTTTCAGTGCAAGCCAGATTAAATGGATCAATCTGAAAAGGATGGACTTCCTCACTCCTACACCTTTTGGCACATGGATTCTTTATCTAACACACCTGCTGTAGGACTGAAAATTCTGTTATAAGAAAGCAGTGTGCATTGTATATAGATGTTTAACTTAATTTAAATGTATGTGCCACTAACACCATCAAAGTTATGATTGTTTGTAAACAAACAAAAATTATTATGATGTGCAGTGGCCCATTAAGTCTTAAAATGATGTAAGTTTGGTTATAATAACACAGATTTGAATTAAAATGCTAAAAAAAATGGGGGGTTTTGGGGTTAGTAGGATTTGAATTTTTTTAAATCAATATTGTGCTTTTTTCAGCAAAGACGTATTACATAGATCAAAAGTGACAAAAGTGAAAATGCTATTGTTTTGAATTTTATCCACAAAATTTTACGCAGCAAACTGTTTTCTAAGATGACGTTTCAGTGGCACATTAAAAAAGTAAAAAATCTAAGATTACAAGATTAAAGTCGTATTATTTCGAGAATAAAATTGAAATTACAAGAATAAAGTCAAAATATTAAGAGAATAAAGTTGAAATATTCTGAGAATAAAGTGGAAATTACGAGAATAAAGTCAAAATATTATGAAAATAAAGTCGAAATATTTTAAAAATAAAGTCAAAATTATTAAAGAATTAATTCGCAGCAATTACGAGAGTAAAGTTATAATATTTTGAGCGTATATTCTAGCCTATTGCGCATGCAAATGAACCGGGAGAAATTCTCAGCTTTCAAATTCAGTCAGTTTTATAGCGAGATACAAACAATGTGCTTACAATAATGTGTTTTTCACGCTCTTTAATGATCGCTTCAGTTTAAGAGGCATGTAAGTGAATCATCTTAGCTATGCTGTTTTTTTTCATGCCTTCTGATGTTCATTCACTTTTATATCTTGCTATAAACTTGAAATAAACACATTTATAAGTTGTATTTCGTGATCAAATCGACAGAATTTGAAAGCTGAGCTGTGTTATATTAAAAGCAACAAAGCACAAAATTACTGCAATTACTTGGTAGCTGGCGTGCTACAAATAGGAAGACATTAAATATTATGCCCAATCATTTACTGTATTATACCGTAAATAAAACAGATTGTGAATAGTTACTTAACCTTATATACCTCAGAAAAGACAATGTAACTTATGTTAACGAGTTGGGAGTCCACTTCAACCTTTAGAACGTTTTATTGTTGTTTTTAATTAAATACATGTGAGGAATGAAAGATTGCATGCCACAGACATTTTTGCAGAGTAGGTGGTGGAATCTTCATAAAGAAAATAGTATAATTTAATGAATTGATTCACATGAATACAGCGATCTGTAACGTCACTTTAAAGAGCTTGAAAAACACATTATTGTGACAGCGCGTTCACACCAAACGCAACTTGCACAAATAAATCGCGCTATTCGCGCGTACTTTGATGCTCAAACATTTTGAGTTTGCTCGCTTCATTCACGTGTGAAATTTGCTTCATTCGCGTGTGAAATTCACTTCAGAACAGACGTGAATTCACATCATGGAAGAGGCTTCTGCCAGGCGGCTCCAGTCTCATTGCGAAATGGCTGACATAGATTTTGTTTGCGCTTTATGTGCAGCGGGAAAGTAGTTGTAAAATACGGTGAATAAGCTCAATTTGCCGGCTTTAGCTAGCTTGTAGTTTCAATATGTATATATATAGCTCAAATTGAGTAAAGAGTGTTTTTTACAACTTACCAGATTGTCCAACCTCCTCACTCGCTTTCTTCCAAGCAAGATCCTTTTTATTCCTGTTTCTATAAAAGTACGAAGATGTATCCACATACAGCGACAATAATTTTGTCCTCCATTGTTGCTTCGGGATTTCTGCCTCCGCTCTCTACGTTGTAATCACGTCACTACTAGAGCAAGCTCCTGATTGGTTAACGCGGTGCGAATATTCGCCAAATTTCAGATTTTTCAACTTGCACGAATCACGCACGTCAAACGCCCGTAACGCTTAATTTGCGCTGCGTCATCCGCAGGATCTCTATCGTGTCTTTCCATTGACTTAACATGTAAATCACTCGTGCTTAACGCTTCATTCGCGTCCGGTGTGAACGCACCTTAAGACACACTGATTTAGAAAGCTGAGACTTTGTTTTATATTAAAAGTACCAAAAGCACAAAGCTTATTGCTATTGATGGGCTGACGCACTACAATTAACGAATACAATCGAAGACATGAAATATTATTTTCATGCATACTGCCCCCTAGAGTATGACACATGGTATGATTTCTGCTAATAATCCCACATATATTTGTACTATTAAAAAAGAGTTAAATAAGAGCGCTACGGTGCCCCCCAAAGAAATGTTGATTGGGTGTGTGAGCTGATGTTAGGATAAAAAGCTGTTCCTGTTCAGTCTGTTGATAAATATCATATTCTTGATATTGAGCTGTTTCCACAAGTCCTTAAAAATGACTCATCCCAGCAAGATGATGCGGCCGCTAGGATGCAACAATATTTAAATAAATTCCGGTGGCCTGCCAAATTCTCCCAGTGATCTTAATCCAGGACATTTGCATGTGCAATATAGGCTATACTCTCAAAATATTATAATGATCACACTTTATTTTAAGGTTCAATTCTCACTATTAACAAACCATTAACTATGACTTTTGCCTCAATAAACTCCTAATTTGCTGTGTATTAATAGTTATTAAGGTAGTAAGTTTCGGTATTGGGAAGGACTAGGGATGTCGAATATGGTCATGCAGAATATGTGCTTTATAAGCACTAATAAACAGCCAATATGTTAATAATAGGTATGCTAATAAGCAACTAATTAATAGTGAGAATTGTTCCCTATACTAAAGTGTTACCATTATGACTTTCTTGATTTAAATTCTCAAAACATTTTGACTTTATTCTTGAAATATTTCAACTTTATTCTCAAAATATTTCGACTTTATTCTCTTTATTCTTTACTCTCATAATCTCTTTATTCTTGAAATATTATGATTTTAACCTCGTAATCTTAGTTTTTTTTTTTTAATGTGGCACTAAAACACCGTCATAGTTTTCAACATTGATAATAATAAGTAATGTTTCTCAAGCAGCAAGTCAGCATATTAAAATGATTTCTGAAGGATCATGAGACACTGAAGACTAGAGTAATAATGCTGTTTAGCTTTACCATAACAGGAATAAATTACATTTTAAAATATATATTAAAATAGATATTAAAACAGAGAGAGTGATTTTAATATTTCACATTATCACTGTATTTTTAATCAAAATAATACAGCCTTAGTGTCTATAAAAGGCTTACAGACCCCAAACTTTTAGTGTAGAGTGAAATCATAACACAGCGCGTATAAATCAACTGTAAAGGTTGTGTTTGAGCTGGCTCATTTTCTATGAAGTGTGATTATTAGGCACGTCACTTTATTTTACAGACAAGCACTTTTGTCTGAGCCTAATGATTACCGTCATCCGCCACCAAACATGCACGACAGCACAGCCGTTTGCACTTATTTACTGTCATATCTGTATTAAGTACCTCTCATTAACTGCTACACAGATGTATGAATTCTCAGTCGCCATAACAACGTTAGAGATCCAACACAAACGCAAGAAAGCGAACAGCATTTTGGCACAATTTCCACTTAATAACAAGGATGACTTGACCATCTTTGCTCTGATTCGAGACAGACTGATAACCGCCTCTTTTCTAGCTGTAAAAATGACCCATCAAACCCTTTCTTCCCTTGTACTCTCGCTCTTAACCCTCCTCTTCTCCGCCTGCAACAGTCCCTAATTAGGATTCCTCTCCCAGTGGGCCATCGCATGCAGGAAAGCAGATGTGGCCCTCAGAGACAGAGGAGAAGAGTAGCGTTCCAGCTGCTGCACACACTCATACACACATATCATGTCAGGGTTGCCATGGCAGGTTTCCATCAAAACAACACCTATTAGCTTACAGTGTGCGCGGGAAAGCTGGGTATGTATCGCCGTAGTGCGTTTCATAAACAGGCACAGATTCACACTAAACACCTCTCACTCCCAGCAAGTGAAGGCACTGACTTCCTTTCCAGGTCTGTTTATGTGAAACGAGCTGTTAAACCTGCGCAAAGTGTTACCGAACAAGGATGTTGCCAGCAGCCAAAATGAGGCGGCGGTGAAAAAAAAGACCATATGGTGAGAGACAGCAGGAAAAAAACAAAACTCCCAAAGACACATTTCAGTACAGCTTTCATCACGTCACTCGCTCTCTCTCTCTCTCTCTCTCACATACACACACACACACGTGTACTGATATATCTAAATAGATTCATACCATAAACTTATTGTTTTGAAATTTTAGGGGTGTTTCCTCCAAGGAGGCAAGGGAGGCAGTGTAAAATCTAGAAATTCAGAGAAATTAAATACCAAATAATTTGTTTAAATTGCGATTTGAAATTGTAATTGAAAAACACAAACTCTGATTTGGTGCTGGTTTATTCTGCTTTTGTGCTGGTCTTGCTGATAAGTGGGGACAATCATTTAGTTTTTTTTTTTTTTTTTAAAGCTAGTAAAGTTGGTTAACAAAAGTTAACCACCAATACACTAACACATCGTTTTTAAATTGCATTAAGTTTTTTAAAGCACTTGTTTGACTTACAAACGAGATTAAACCACAGGAGCAGAGAAGAAAATATGGTACCACTGTAGAACAGGGAAACTAAGAGGTATTGGTTTGGATTAAAGGATCTAGAATATGGTCATGCAGAATAAGGCATACGTGCCTAATATGTACTACTAAACAGACAATATGCTAGTAATATGCATTCTAATAAGCAGCTAGTTAATAGTAAGAATTGGACCTTAAAGGGATAGTTGACCCAAAAATGAAAATTCTGTCATTAAAGGAGAAGTCCACTTCCAGAACAACAATTTACAAATAATTTACTCACCCCCTTGTCATCCAAGATGTTCATGTCTTTCTGTCTTCAGTCGTAAAGAAATTATGGTTTTTGAGGAAAACATTTCATTATTTCTCTCCAACATATGCCTGTGAGTTTGAACTTCCAAAATGTAGTTTAAATGCAGCTTCAAATGGCTCAAAATGATCCCAGCCGAGGAAGAAGGGTCTTATCTAGCGAACGTTCGGTCATTGTTTTCAAAAAAAAAAAATTTGTACACTTTTTAAGCACAAAAGCTTGTGTAACACAGGTTCTGGGATGCGCGTCCATGATGCTACGAATTAGTGATGGGTCGTTCTTTAATGATTCGTTCATTTTGAACGAATCTTTAATGTGACTCGGGAAGAACGAGCCGTCTCGGGGAGTGATTTGTTCAGTCGCACATGCGCAATATCCTATTAGGTTCTGTAACCTGTTACTGGTATTAGTTTACCTATTTCGAGTTCTTAGGATTTTCGAGACGTTCGTTCATCTTATGGGGCTGTCATGTGATGAACGAACAACTCAAACCGGAAAACTTGTCAGATTAGAGGTGAGGTGAGCTAATCATACACTAAAGACCCAGGTAAACAATGAATTAATCTTTTCTGTTTCTTATAGCATTATAGTTTTGTTTTGTTTGTAGTGTGATTAACGTTTGTGTAAGCAGTAGATGTGTTAGGGAAGTAACACGTAACATTTTAATTACATTTTGCTAAAATGAACGAAATGTTTTGAAAAAAAAAAAATCATTCATTTTGCTGAACGAGACTCAAAGGTCCGAGTCGGTAAAATGATCCGAACTTCCCATCAGTACTATGAATCACGTCTAAGTTCATCGTCTGTGTACTCCGGCTCAAAAAGGTAGAGAATGGCGAAAAACTCCATCTTATTTTCTCCTACAACTTCAGAATCGTCCGACATCGTTGTACCTTTTTGTTTGTAAACAGCGTTTTACTTGCTTGCACTTTCTTAGTCTTTGTGCGTTCGCTTTGTAAACACTGGGTCTGTAGTTCTGCCTACGTTCCGCGTGACCTTTCGATGTGATTCAATAGTACATAGCGTCATGGACGCGCATCCCAGAGCCTGTGCTACAGGAGCTTTTGTGCTTAAAACGTATACAAATTTTTATTTTCCCAAAAAAAAGAACGATCGTTTTGCTAGATAAGAATGTTCTGTGTAAATTATTTGTGAATTGTTGCTCTGGAAGTGGAGTTCTCCTTTAATTACTCACCTCATGTTGTTCCACACTTTCGTTCATCTTCAGAACACAAATTAAGATATTTTTAATGAAATCCAAGAGCTTTCTGACCCTGCATAGACAGCAAGGGTATTACCATGGTCAGGGCCTAGAAAGTTAGTAAGGACATTGAAGTAGTCCATGTGACATCAGTGGTTCCACCACAGTTTTAAGAAGCTACGAGAATACTTTTTGTGCTCAAAGAGAACAAAAATAACGACTTTATTCAAAACGACTTTGTGCACAAAAAGTATTCTCGTAGCTTCATAAAATTACGGTTGAACCACTGATGTCACATGGAGTATTTTACTGATGTCCTTGCTGCATTATTGTGCTTTTACCGTGATAGTACCCTTGCTGTCTATGGAGGGTCAGAAAGCTCTTGGATTTAGTCAAAAATATCTTAATTTGTGTTCCAAAGGTGAACAAAGGTCTTACGAGTTTGGAACAACATGAGGGTGAGTAATTAATGACTGAATTTTCATTTTTGGATGAACTATTTCTTTAAAATAAAGTGTTCATCACAAATACAGAAATATATCCAAAACATATCATATGCTTGCGACAAGCTGTGCTAGTTTACCTACCTCGAGCAGGACAAGGGATGAACACTCTGCTGTTAGCCACACTCTCAATGATGGTCTCTCCATTGGTTTCAAAATAGGGGCCCTCTGTAACCACAAACACACAAATCACATAAAACATAAAACATTAACATAAAAGCCCCAAAGCCAAAGGTCAACTTAAGGGTCAGAGTGGAGAGCACAGGAACACAGGGATAAGTGATTTGCGACCATGTCCACTGGTGATGTTTACGCACTCATATAAGTCAAGTTTAGTCATGATTTAGATTGGCTGGGGATTATGATATATTGCCTTCTTAAAATGTGTTGGTTTCCAAAAAGTTCTTTGTGCAATGACAAATGTTCATAGTTGAACAAATGCTTTCTTGGAGCATTTTCAAACTTTTTTTTGCTCGACAGACGTACCTAAAATGTTCAGAACAATCTCGATGGTATCTTCTCCAGCACTATTCCTGGCTACACAACTGTACGTGCCGCTGTCCGAGTGCTGGACCGCCTGGATCTTCAGCATCCTGTCATTGCCCACAGGAAGTCCGTTGTGAAGCCAACTGATCTGAGGACTTGGCTCTCCTTGGACCACACATGGCAACACCACCGTCTGGCCAATCAGAGCCTTAAGAGACGTAGGTGCTGGCTGAATCCTTGGTTTAGCTGTTAGGATAAAACCAGTTAAAAAAAAAAAGTATTGTTTCTTCATTGTCTGGTAGTTCATTTGATACAGAAATTTGATAAATATTAAAATATGATGGTAATACTATCTGATACTATCCCTGCATCATGGTACTACCACAGCATTTGTTGTTTACAAGATTACATTTAAGTTTTCCCTGTCAAAGCCGTCAAAAGAAATATTGTCATTAAAAGGAAGAAGAATTGAATGAACTTTGAACACTCCCAAAATTTGCATTCCGTTTCATTTATTTGAGAGTTTTTCCACAGATAAATCTTGAGATTATTGGATCATACCTTGTACTTGCAAATTGTAGGTGAGTGAGACGTTTCCAGCTGGGTTAGCAGCAGAACAGGTGTACAATTTACTGTCTATCAGCCTGACATCACTAATCTTCAGAGAACCAGACGGCAGAATGGTGAACCTGCGTAAGAAGAGGTCAAAGGTCAGGTCAAAAGAGGCATGTTTTAGAGTGAGCGTGTCTGTTAAAAGAGTATGTGTGGCGTATATGTATGTGTGGTCTTGTGTATATGCACGCAAGCTGGTTTCTAACTTGCGCAATTGAAACCGATTGAGAAAATCAGCTTGGTTTCATTTGGACCGTAATCTTTTGAACATTTGCTTAGCAACTTTATTATGGCAACCTAAATACAAATACAACTAATAAATCTGAAAGGAAGCTACAAGCTACCATATTCAACAAACCCCATTTGGGATAAAGTACTCCACCTCCTACTTTTTTCTCACAAGTCTTGCACATGTGGACTAACGCTGAGGTCACTAAATAGTGGGTCATGGCCAAGATTCGTACCCAAGATTGACTTCACGAGATTACACATGATTTCTAATGAATTAACAAAGGTTTGTTGTATAAAGAAGCTGAACAGAAACACACGTGAACACAATTGGTATTATAATTAAGCATTTGATTTATGTTAAAAATACTGATAAAAAATCATTTCTGATTGAACTATTATTTATTTACTTGCGAGGCATTATCACTGCCAACATGAAAATGTACAATGTATATTTCTGAAAGAGCATCAGTTTCTTTTCTTTTTTCTTTTTTTTAAACAAAGTATTATTGTCACACCCCTGTAGACTGTTTTGTTGGTTTCTCCCCCTTGTGCCCATATTTGGTTTTTCCTGTTCCTGTCCTTGTTAAGTCTTTATTAGTTAATCACTCTCACCTGTCCTTGTTTCATTAGCACCCCTTTATAAGTTGGATTCAGTTCAGCGTTTGACGTCTGATCTTAAAGTTATGTTGGTTCATGGTTCCCTGCTGTTCCTGTCTGGATGTACTCTTTTTGGATTTTATTTTTGTTATATTTCGTCTCCCTACGTTTCCTTCTACACACAGCGTAACAATTATGACTACCCACATGAACGTTTACAGTGAATATTTCTGAATGCATCAGTTTTAAAGTGACCATTCCTTTCATTCTATTGTATGTGTGTTTTACAAAGCATTATGGGCATGAAAATGTACAATTAATATTTGGAGTGACTGTTTCTTTTGTCCTTTTATTTTTTTTTTATTTATTTATTTTTACAAAATTATGGCTGCAAACATGAAAATTTACAATGAATATTTCTGAAATAACATCAGCTTAGAATGACTGTTTCTTTTGTCCTTTTTTTCTTTCTTTCTTTTCTTTCCTTCATTTTTTTTTTTTTTTTTAAGAATTATGGCCGCTATTTGAAAATTTACAATGGATATTTCTAAAATAAGATAAATTTGGAGTGACTTTTTTTTTTTCCCCCTTTTTTCTTTCTTTCTTTCTTTGTTTTTTTTTTTTTTATTATTATGGTTGCTAACTTGACCATTTACAATTTATATTTATCAAAAAACATCAATTTGGAGTCACATTTCTTTGTCCTTTTTCTTTTTTACAAAGAATTATGGCTGCCGATTTGAAAATTTACAACAAATATTTCTGAAATAACATCAGTTTGTAGTGACTGCTTTTTTGTCCTTTTTTTTTTTCTTTCTTTTTTACAAAAAAAATATGGCTGCCAACTTGAAAATTTACAATGAATATTTCTGAAATAACATCAGTATAGAATGACTGTTTCTTTGTCCTTTTTTTTCCTTCTTTTTTTTTACAAAAATTATGGCTGCCAACTTGAAAATTTACAGTGCATATTTATGAAATAACATCAGTTTAGAGTGACTTTCTTTGTCATTTTTTAGTTCTTTTTTACAAAGAATTATGCCTGCCAACTTGAAAATTTACAATGAATATTTCTGAAATGTGACCCTGGACCACAAAACCTAAGTAGAACAGGTATATTTATAGCAACAGCCAAAAAATACATTGTATGGGTCAAAATTATTGTTTTTTTTTAACGCTAAAAATCATTAGTATATTAAATAAAGATCATGGTTCCATGAAGATATTTTGTAAATTTCCTACCGTAAATATATCAAAACTTAATTTTTGATTCTGTAATATGCATTGCTAAAGAGCTTCATTTGGATAACTTTAAAGGCAATTTTTTTTCAATAATTAGATTTTTTTTGCACCCTCAGATTCCAGATTTTCAAATAGTTGTTTCTCAGCCAAATATTATCCTATCCTAACAAACCATACATCAATGGAAAGCTTATTTATTCAGCTTTCAGATTCTATAAATTGACCCTTGTGACTGGTTTTGTGGTCCAGGGTCACACATAACATCAGTGTTGGAGTGACTGTTTCTTTCGTTCCTTTTTTTTTTTTTTTTTTACAAAAAAATTGTGGCTGCCAGCTTGAAAATTTACAATGAATATTTCATGAGTGACTTTCTTTATCCTTTTTTAGTTCTTTTTTACAAAGAATTATAGCTGTCGACTTGAAGATTTACAGTAAACATTCATGAAATGCACACTGCTTTTTGCATTTCTCTGCCATACAACTTACTGGCACCTAAAACATGTATGCGAATTTAGGGGTTGGATCTGTTGAATACCTTTAAATAACAATACACAAAACTGTCTTTTTAAGTTTAGGTTCAAACTCATCAAACAAATTCCATCAAACAGCAAATTCTAGTTGGAACAGTGTGTTAACCCTGTTAGGGCAGTTTGAACCACTCCGTAGAAACACATGTGCAAGCTGGCAAAATTGGACTCAAGGGTGCTAGAATTGGCCAAAAAGAGAAAGAGAAAGAGAAAAAGAAAAGGCTAAAAAAATCTTTAAAAAAGCAGTTCACATTTAGATAAGGCTTCAAACTCACAAAGGTTCAACCAACCACTGATGACCCCTAACATCCCTACAGCCACCTGATTCTAGATTAAACACTCTTTCCACACATAATCTTCTTTCCTGTGTGGCAGATGTCTCTGGAGTGGCGTGTTATTCTCGTCAGGCAGACTGAGACGTCAACATGCTGTTTTATGAGACAGGAAACTCCTGGAGATTCAAACATTATGCAGGCTACACTTCTTCCTTTGTGACTATCACTCAAAACACACACACACACACACACACACACACACACACACACACACTCATTCACAGGTCCCATTTCTTGCTTTACCAGGAACACAGTGTCTCAACGTTCCAGTAATTCCCTGCTTTCACAGACAGACCACATTACCTAATCCTAAAGCTGTCATCCATACATCCTCGCAATACCTACCTACTGCCGCAATACCTATCTGACTAATGGCATCGATGTGCTCCGGTACCTAATAAAAAAATTCCAGCATGCTTCTCATTCTGATCCCTACACCTTCAGCCCAACCGCCATGATCAGTTTACTGAGCAAATACATCAACCTCAACGTAATGATCTGTTTTCCATTGAACCTCATGTGAATTTACACCTTGCATCTCTAATAAGTATAAGTCCTTCATAACAACTGGGAATAAAAGAAACATGTCTTCAACACATGCTTTTACATGTTTTTGGTCAGATTAATTTGATAAAGCCAAAAACACTGGATAATATTGATTACCACCTAAAATAATTGGGATTTGTCCCTATTTTTGTTTGTTACAGTGAGGTACCACTCACAAGGGTCAATTTTTTGAAATTGAGATTTATACATCATCTGAAATCTGAATAAATGAGCTTTCCATTGATGTATGTTTTGTTAGGATAGAACAATATTTGAAAATCTGGAATCTGAGGGCGCAAAAAATCTAAATACTGAGAAAATCCCTTTTAAAGTTGTCCAAATAAACTCTTAGCAATGCATATTACTAATCAAAAACTAAGTTTTGATATATTTACGGTAGAAAACGTATCAAATATCTTCATGGAACATGATCTTTACTTAATATCCTAATGATTTTTGGCATAAAAAAAAAATCGATAATTGTGACCCTGGACCATAAAACCAGTGATAAGGGTCAGTTTTTCGAAACTGAGATTTATACATCACCTGAAAGCTTTAAATAAGCTTTCCACTGATGTAAGGTTTGTTAGGATAGGACGATATTTGAACGAGATACAACTATTTGAATATATGGAATCTGAGGGTGCAAAAAAATCTAAATATTGAGAAAATTGCCTTTAAAGATGTCCAAATGAAGCTCTTAATAATGCATATTACTAATAAAAAATTAAGTTTTGATATATTTACAGTAGGAATTTTACTAAATATCTTCATGGAACATGATCTTTACTTAATATCCTAATGATTTTTGGCATAAAAAAAAAATTGACCCATGCAATGTATTTTTGGCTATTGCCACTAATATACCCCAGCGACTTAAAGCTGGTTTTGTAGTCCAGGGTCACAATTTTGACCCATACAATGTATTTTTGGCTATTACTACAAATACACCAATGCTACTTAAGACTGGTTTTGTGGTCCAGGGTCACAAATGTGAAGGTTATAATTTTATAAAAGCACATACTACTCATTTATTCTTCTGTTAAAACTATAATACCTATAAAAAAAACTATAATTTGAGCCGTAAAGCTGTTTAAATCATCATTTTTTAACGTCGTTTAAGGGTTTACATTATGTTGTCAAGGCAACAAAGTTGTAAAATTGGATATAGCCTCACACAGAAAAGCTAAAAGCTTAGTTTTTTTTTGTTTGTTTTTTCACACTAAATTCAAGTTAACATAAATACTGTTTATGTCTTGTGGCTGTACTACTGAAACAGTGAGTACTGTAAAGTTTACAGACTGGCCTCATTCACGTCCATTACCCATTTAACCCAAATGCTATCGATTGAGCTAAACTTGCATTAAACCTGGAATATTTCTTTGAAAGAAGGCAAAAATGTCAACTTTAGCCTGTATAAGAGAGTCTTATCTCCATTTATTTTTACTATGTCACATCATACCAAACCTGGATAGTTTATGGTCTGGCCTATGATAGAGTACTGCAATTAAAAACACTCTGCTTTCATCCAACAGTCTGAAAACACGAAATTAGTGCTGAGAAAAGATGCCTGCAGATGATGTTTTCACTTAAGTCAAATAAATGCAAAGCATCAGTCCATCAAGTTGAAATCTAATGCATCTTTTATAACAGAGCACCGGTGGCTGTTGCTGAAGCCTAGCTGGCTCTAGTTCTTATCCAGGGGAGTTAGAATGAGGTAAGAGAAGTCAGCTGGGGTGAATTTTGACACAGCTGAAGCCTTTTATAGATGGCTACATCACCTCATCAGGGCCCATTCCTTCACAGCAAGAAAACTTCATCACTCATCACGACATATTTCTGCCATTTATTATGTACTATAACAACACTGTTCTAAAAGCAAAAATCATGCAAATGATTTCGGTTAGAAATACCACATCATTTTTGGCTTCATGAACCAGGTTTTGTGACACTGTCAAGAGTATCTATTCAAATAAATTTGAATTGAATTCTAATTTATAGTGTTCTTTGTCTGTTTGATTACATCATTAATTGATCTTTACCACACATCTCTGCCATATGTACATCAACTTGACATAGTCACCACTAGTAAGCTACTACTAAATATACTGTAAAAACTTTCATTTGCTGTAAAGTTGCTTTGCAACAATATATATCGTGAAAAGCACTACACAAATACATTTGAATTGAATTTGAATTGAATTGAGTATCTAAAGAAACACATTTAAAGAGTATATTTGGACTTTGACCTTTCGGCTGTTGGACGTTGTGTTTTTTTTTTTTAATCTGTAAATAAAATATCATTTTATTATACATTTTCAATATGGGCCAAATTTGACAGGTGAGCTTAGTTTCTTAGAAAAATAGATTGGTTAAATGAGAAAATGTGGACAACAAATGGGGGAAAAAGTGGGAAAAATTAATTTCTGTTCAAAAGTTTTAATGTTTTTGAAAGAAGTCTCGTATGTTCATTCATTATTATGAAATATTATTACACATTAAAAATAACTGTTTTTTATTTAAATACACTACAAGTCAAACGTTTTTGAACTGTACGTTTTTTATTTATTTTTTTTTAAATCTCTTCTGCACACGAAGCCTGCATTTATTTGATCCAAATACAGCAAAAGCAGTAATGTTGTGAAATATTTTTACTATTTAAAATAACTAGTTTTTTTATATTTTAAATTGTAATTTATTCCAGTGATCAAAGCAAAATTTTCAGCATCATTACTCCAGTCTTAAGTGTCACATGATCCTTCAGAAATCATTCTAATTTGCTGATTTGCTGTTCAAGAAACATTTATTATTATTAATATTATTATTATCAATATTTTTATTTTTCAGGATTCTTTGATGAATAAAATGATCTAAAGATCAGCATTTATCTAAAATAAAAAAAAAAAAAAACTTTTGTAACATTATGCACTATACCATTCAGAAGCTTGGAGTCTTTTTTTTGTTTGTTATATAAAAAATACATACATACACACACACACACATACATATATATATATATATATATATATATATATATGTGTGTGTGTGTGTGTATATATACTTTTATTTAGCAAGAATGCTTTAAATTATAAAAAATGATGATAAAGACATTTATAATGTTACAAAAGATTTCCATTCCAGATATATGCTGTTCTTCTGAACTTTCTATTCATCAAAGTAACCTGAAAAATTCTACTCAACTGTTTTCAACATAATAATAACAATAAATGTTTTTTGAGCAGCAAATCAGAATATTAGAATGATTTCTGACGTTCCAGTGACTGGAGTCTAAGTGGACGTCCATGACATGCGGAGCCCCTCAAGGCTCAATTCTTGTGCCGCTCTCATTTAGCCTGTACATGCTCCCACTAATTGCCTATCACAGCTATGCTGATGATACCCAGATTTACCTAGCCTTATCGCCAAATGACTACAGCACCATTGACTCCCTCTGCCAATGCACTGATGAAATTAACAGCTGGATGTGCCAGAACTTCCTTCAGTTAAACAAGGAGAAAAATGAAGTCACTGCATTTGGAATCAAAGAGGAAGTTCTTAAGGTGAATGCATACCTTGACTCTAGGGGTTGACCAACTAAAAATCAAGTCAGGAATCTTGGTGTGATTCTGGAGTCAGACCTTAGTTTCAGTAGTCATGTCAAAGCAGTAACTAAATCAGCCTATATCATCTCAAAAACATTGCAAGAATTAGATGTTTTGTTTCCAGTCAAGACTTGGAGAAACTTGGAGAAACATGCCTTTATCACAAGCAGGATTATTGTAATGGTCTCCTCACTGGCCTTCCTAAGAAGACCGACAGCTGCAGCTCATCCAGAACACTGCTGCCAGGATTCTGACTAGAACCAGAAAATCTGAGCATATCACACCAGTCCTCAGATCCCTACACTGGCTTCCAGTTATATTTAGAATTGATTTTAAAGTACTTTTACTCATTTATAAATCACTCAGTGGCCTAGGACCTAAATTCATTGCAGATATGCTCACTGAATATAAACCTAACAGACCACTCAGATCATTAGGATCGAGTCAGTTAGAAATACCAACGGTTCACACAAAACAAGGGGAATCGGCTTTTAGCTACTATGCTGCCCGCAGTTGGAATCAGCTTTCAGAAGAGATCAAATGTGCTAAAACATTAGCTACATTTAAATCTAGACTTAAAACTCATCTGTTTAGTTGTGCATTTACTGAATGAGCACTGTGCTACGTCCAAATTGATTGCATTATGTATAATCCTTTTCTAATTTTAACGGACTTAAATTTATTTTATATCAAATTTTAAATCATTAAAAATCTTACTGTTCAAAAAATTTTGACTAGTAGTGGTAAGTATTGAGTAGTTTATTCCTATGATGGCAAAGCTGAATTTTCAGCATCATTTCTCCAGTGTCACATGATCCTTCAGAAATCATTCTAATATGCTGATTTGGTGGTTAAGAAACATTTAGTTATATTACATTATATAAATGATAATGTATGTTAGGTATCTTAGTGAATTTATATAATCAATATGGTGTATGACATGTACAACAGGACTGATTATTGTTTTCCTACCAGGCGGTGACAGGAGGTATTGGTTGCCCATTTCTGCTCCAAGTCACTAGGGGTGTAGGACTTCCATGAACTTCACATGAAAGGATGACTTCTGATCCAACCTCTGCTGCCATTTTAACCACTGCCCGTGACCCTTCGGCACCAACGATTCTTGGTTTGCCTATTGAAATGACAGACTCAGAAAATATTTCTACACAAATTTTTTTTTTTTTTTTAAGAGTAAATCAGTCATATATTCCTCACTGTTAACGCTCAGATGCATCTCTCTGCTGGTGTAGCCCACGGCACTGGTGGCAGTGCAGACGTAAACCCCTGAATCCTCCGCTGTGGGACTGGAGATGTACAGACTCCCATCAGCTGCCTCAAGAGGTGCCGACACAGGCCTGTTTGAGGGATCTCGACCCTGGGGAGAGAAGATGATGGCAGACAACCTGAATACTCTGAAACAAGAATGTTGGGCCAGAAGGAAGATTATGGTGCATTTAAGTCCTCCTGGGAATTTTTGAGCAGGGAAGTCGTAATTACAATGTCAGATGCGTTCAATCACTTCCGTTGGAACAGGATGGAAATACACAGTCTAAAACAAGAACAGTCTACAAAAAGATGAAAACAGAATGTGCAACAGGTGTGTTTTTGCTTTTTATGTTTTTATTCAGTTTATGAAGTGAACTGAATCATTATATCCACCTTATTTTAAAAGCTACTTTCTTTGAATGTGTGAGACTTTTAGGTAGAATGTCTGAAACTTGTACAGTTGAGGTCAAAAGTTTACATACACCTTGCAGAATCTGCAAAATGCTAATTATTTTACCAAAATAAGAGGGATCATACAAAATGCGTGTTATTTATGTAGTACCAACCTGAATAAGATATTTTACATAGAAGATGTTTACATATACATCCATATGAGAAGAAGTTTACATACACTTGGTTCTTAATACTGTGTTATCTGAATGATCCACAGCTGTGTTTTTTTGTTTAGTGAAAGTTGTTCATGAGTCCCTTGTTTGTCCTGAACAGTTAAACTGTCTGCTGTTCTTCAGAAAAAATCCCACAAATTATGTGGTTTTTCAGCATTTTTGTGTATTTGAACCCTTTCCAACAATGACTGTATGATTTTGAGATCCATCTTTTTTACACTGGGGACAACTGAGGGACTCATATGCAACTATTACAGAAGGTTCAAATCAGAAGGAAAAAAAAGATGCATTAAGAGCCTAAATGTAACTTATTTTTTCTTCTGGGCATCATGTAAGTATCTTGTGTAGCTCCTGAAGCGCAGTACTAAAAGAAAAAACTATTACATTTTGGCTAAATAAGAAAAATGTACACATCTTCATTCTGTTCATCTCTGGCTCTTAATGCATTGTTTCCTTCTGGAGCATTGTTGAGTGTTTGAACCTTCTGTAATAGTTGCATATGAGTCCCTCAGTTGTCCTCAGTGTCAAAAGATGGATTGAATACATTTACTATTACAAAAGACACTGCATCACATGCCCCCATCTCAGAAACTCAGGGCTAAAAGAAAACCCAGAGTTTCCCAATCACAATTAGGACTTTGTGGTGACGTTCATGTGCATTCAACTCATAAACACAATCCTTCCGACATGACTTGAATGCACCATTGGAATGCACATCCTGTCCGAAACCTCTGAAACGGCTTATCATGTTACCAGGAATCAGGCATACCTCGTGCATATCCCCCAGCCCCTTTTTGCTCTGAAACAAGATGGCTTTAGCAGACCTTCTTTCATGTGACCAGAATAGCAATTTACATGCCTCGAGTGGAAACTGCAGACAATACACCCCCAATCTATCGTGTTGTGAAACAGCGGTGGAAAACTTAACCTACCATGACAGGGGCAGGCGGACATGAGCTTACTTTCATTTGAAAGGCGATTGGGAAAGCCATGCATCAAAGACAAATGAGCTGCATCAGCACTTCTCCTGCTTCCATTATGCTAAATTATTCCAGCTAACTGTTCAGCAAGGTGTGATCAGTCACTATCTGTCACTGCTGGGATGGTGGCACAGCCAGAAGCAACATTACTGAAATAGAAAGACCACAGTAAGCTATTCAGGGTGATGTACCTTGGACCAGACGATGGTGGGTTTGGGGACCCCTCTTGCTTCACAGGACAGGGAGATGGGTGTGCCCTCGTTGGCTGTGTAGTGCAGGGGACCAGCCTTGATATCAGGAGGGGCTACAAATAGGTCAGAATAGCAGCTGTTCACGAGGCCTTAACAACCAGCGGTTCACAATTAGAACTTCACGCCAAAGATACTTCACAAGGAATCCAGCTTATCACTTCTAAATATGAAACTCTAATATTAGCATCTATTTTAGCTTCATTAAGGACCAGGTGGATTACTGTAATGCTGAATGTACTGCAAAATGACTTTACACACATTGTTTATTTTGTTTTCCACTAATAATAAAAACACACTTAAAGGGATAGTTCACCCAAAAATTAAAATCTTGCCATTAGTTTCCTTTATGTTGTTCCAAACCCTTAAGACCTTCGTTCATCTCCAGAACACAAATTAAGATATTTTTGATTCAATCTGAGAGCTTTCTGTCCCTGCGTAGACAGGAACGCAACTACATGGTCCAAGAAAGGTAGGAAGAGCATCGTTAAAATAGTCTATGTGACATTAGTGATTCAACCTTAATTTTATAATGGTACTGTCATGAATGCGCATTGAATACTGACACGGAAGAGAAGAAATTGTTGAATAAAGTCGTTATTTTAGTTTTCATTGCACACAACAAGTATTCTCGTAGCTTCATAACATTACAGTTGAACAACTGATGTCACATGGACCGTTTTATCGATGCACTTACTACCTTGCTGTCTACATAGGGTCAGAAAGCGCTAAGATTTCATCAAAAAATATCTTAATTTGTGTTCTGAAGATAAACGAAGGTCTTATGGGTTTGGAACGACATGAGCGTGAGTAATTAATGACAGAACTTTAATTTTTGGGTGAATTTTTAATATATGGGTACTTGAGAAGCAAAAAAACATTTAATTGATGAGTATTTTTGGATATTTTAAAAAATACTAGAAATAATTTGTTTTCAGAGAATATATGAAACACATTTTAAGCATAAACCTCAATATATATATATTTGTATGTAAATACATTTTTTTCTCTGAAAAAACAATTATTTACTCTTTGAAAACAAGTTTTATCTAGTTCATTAAGTTATATCTTACATATTTTTATTTCTCAAGTAAATTTATTGAGATATGTAGATTAATTGTAGATATTGCTTATCATAAAACAGACCAAAATACTAATAAAATTTGATGATTTTACTTATTACTTATATATATATATATATATATATATA
This sequence comes from Cirrhinus mrigala, assembly GCA_036247105.1. NCBI lineage: Eukaryota > Metazoa > Chordata > Actinopteri > Cypriniformes > Cyprinidae > Cirrhinus > Cirrhinus mrigala. The sequence goes on from CM070014.1 coordinate 23,816,527, forward strand.
TATATATATATATATATAAGTTGGGTAAGCCATCATTTGTATTTTTATTAATTCACAGATTTTTCTTTCTTTCTTTCTTTCTATTTATATATGTTTCAATCACTTTTCTTTTAACTTTATATCAGTGTCTGTCGGATTAACATCTTTCTTATTCTTTTAATAGTATTAATTTTTTACTATTTTTTATACATGTATTTTTCATGCATGGCATGTATGACTTCTGTAGTTTCAGTGTTCATAAAGACTGTATATTGGAGACATTTCTGACACATGTTATAGGAGATCCATTTTACTTATTGTCATCAACAGTTCCCTGTTATGAAATGTAAAATAAATATTTAAAAACAGATTGCTTTTGCTATGCACAGTTGTACAGGGAAAAAATCTATTATTCATTTTAATATCTAACTACTAGTGCTGCCCCCTAATAGTCGACTAACCGTTAGTCAATGAGAAGAGGATTGGTCGACCAAAATTGTATTTAGTCACAGAAAAAAAAAATCCACAGTCAGTGGTGAAGTCAATAAGTTATTAAAACATTAATGCAGTCTCCTTGCTGTTTTTCTCTGACACATTCATAATTATTATATCTGCCTGTGCGCTGTGGCATACTTTTTTTGTGTGTGTACTTGAGCGCTTATTAGGCTACATAGGCAATGAAATGTTTATTAAACATGCGACTAATAGTCGACTAAAATGAACATCTGCTAGTTGACCAGAAAAATCTTTAGTCGAGGGCAGCCCTACTAACTACTAAATAGATAAACTACAAATTATGTGGGATTGTTTGATGTACTGGTTAATTCACAAGCACATTCACAATTCTGTCTACTGACATTTTCTTTTTCTCTACATTTCATTACTATTTTGTTATTTATAATTTATTGTCTACTGTCTTTATTATTAGTGTTTTTATTACCTTGAATTATATGTTTGTCTGCACTATGCCTGTACTTTCTGTACTGGAAGCAAAGCGAAGGAAAACGAATTCCTTGTGTGTGCAAACACACTTGGCAATAAAGCTCTTTTTGATTCTGATTTTGATTAAAGCTGCATAAAGCTGTCATCCTTCTTTCTCCATTATCCCCTCATTACAGTCTTGCTATCATCATGCTGCTAAATCTTGACAGTGAAAAACCTTTGAACCTTTTTTCTTTTATACTAACCATGAACCTCCACTTTGACGGTAATATTGGCCGATCCTGCTACATTGATGGCAGTGCACACGTATGTCCCAGTATCATCAGCTCCAGCTCTGTCTACGTGCAGACTGCCGTCACTCCTTAAAAACACTCTTCCACCAACACGCACCTATGGACATCATAATCATACACAATAAAAGCATAAGCGTGAACAAAGCATGTACATTTTCCCTGAATTTCAACCTAATAAGCGTCTCTCTCGCCACTCACTTGTTTTCCATTGTGCGTCCAGACTCTCTCGGGAAGAGGAATGCCATCTAATAACATACAGGGAAGGTTCAAAGGCTGACCGATCATCACCGTGACAGCTGGTGCACCTTGAACTAATAACGGTGGTTCTGTGAACAGGACAGATAATTACAGTGACAGCTTATGGTGATAATATTTGTGATACTGGTGTGGAGAACAATACATTTTCATACCTAAGCCAGTAACAGTGACCCTAGCTAGAGCCTTGATGGATCCAAACTGGTTTTTGGCCTCACAAACATAAACACCTTCATCATCAACCCAAACACCTGGAGGGAACAGAAGAACACTGATTAGAACATAAAGGAGTCCTTTGTAATGGATCTTTCAAACATGTCATTTCATGCTTTAGTCATTAACAAACCATTACACTTAATTATAGTTTACTGTTAATAATGTGAATGTGTGTGGTCGCTAATTAGTTCACATATGGATGTGTTTGTGTGATTTTTTGTTTTTGGTTACGGCTTTACTTCATTAATAAAGTGTCATCTTGAGCTTTGTATCAAAGTCAGGATAAAAAACGACATACAGAACATTCAGCCAAGAACGTGACTAGTTTAACAATACACACAAATAATAAACTACAAGATTGTTCTCATGTCTGTTTATTTAGATGTCATATAGTAATACAGATAAAGTTGCTAATTTATAGTAGAGACGCACAAGAAAGACTGACGTTCAAAAGTTTAGGATCAGTAAGCTTTTAAAATTTTTTTTAAAGAAGTTTCTTATGCTCATCAAGGCTGCATTCATTTGATCAGAAATACAGAATAATAATGTAATATTGTGAAATATTATTACGATGTAAAACAACATTTTCTATTTCAATATCAATTAAAATCTAATTTATTTCTGTGAACAAAGCTAAATTTGCAGCATCATTACTCCAGTTTTAAGTGTCACATGATCCTTCAGAAATCATCCTGATATGCTGATTTATTATTAGAATTATCAGTGTTAGAAACAGTTGTGATGCTTAATATTTTTTTGGAACCTGTGATAGTTTTTTTCAGGATTCTTTGATGAATAAAAAGTTAAAAAGAACAGCATTTATTTAAAATAGAAATCTTTTCTAGCAATACACACTAACGTTCAAAAGTAGGCTCAGTACATTTTTATCCTTTCTTTATTTTTTGAAAGAAATTAATACTTTTATTCAGCAAGGATGTGTTAAATTGATAAACAGTGATAGCAAAGACTTATATTGTTAGAAAAGATTTATTTATTAATTAAAAAAAATCCTAAAAAAAATTATCACAGTTTCCAAAAAAAATAAATAAATAAAAAATAAAAAATGGCAGCACAACTGTTGCCAACATAGATAATTCTATGACTGGAGTAATGCTGCTGAAAGTCAGCTTTGCATCACAGGAATAAATTTTATTTTAAAGTATATTAATATGGAAACCATTATTTTATGTTGTAATAACATTTTGCAATATTTTAACCATATTTTTTGATCAAATAAATGCAGCCTTGATGTGCATAAGAGACTTCTTTAAAAAACATTCAAGTCTTATCGATCCCAAAATTTGAACGGCAGTGTATATACACAGTGTATATAACAGTATTAACAATAATAAAATAATTAATAATAATTAAATAATAAATTAAATTAATGAATTGTAATAATTTTTTCTAATTTATAATAAAAAATGTAATTGTATTTATTTTATTTGATTAAAATTTTATTACATTTTTATATTTTTTTATATTACAAATTTCTGAAAAGTTTAATTATTAATTTTTTCCTATTTTTCCATTTAGATTACCTTTGTAATCATCTAACATTCAATAAACAACAACAATAAAAAAAAATAATTATACAACTTACTTATTCTTATCTTATAAAATAAAAAAACTAAATTCTTAGACTAAGATATTCAATTCTGAGACTTGTCACGGTGTTATTAAATTACTATTAAATTTAATAACTCAATGATACTAACACTTAAATGTAATCTTTAGAATCTGCCATAACCTGAAAATAATTATGACCTAATTCTTTTGGACAGAATTTTAATATCAGTGCATTCCAAATTCATGAACCTATTTCTCCACAGTTTTTACCTCATGGTTTGATAAAAATGAATACTACTGATGACCTCTTGGATCTAAAAGCCATATTTTATGATAAACGCTTTTTAACGACACACATCTGCATGTTTGTTACAAATATAATTAACCATTAAAATTTTTAAATTTCTTGAAAACTCATTCGGTTCTTGGCGCTGTTGCCACCTTTGGAAGACCAAGAGAATTTATAGCAATGCTGATTTTCTTGTATTTACAACCAAAGCTATTAATTCCATTGTGATGACAGTTCTGACTTCATTAACGGTTATTCATTCTTGCGAGAGCATTACGCACTCAATACTTTATATGCAACTGTTCATCTCATTTAAAACAATGAAGCTGTTGTTATGAATGTTGTGCAACAGTTTGCACATGTGAAATTCATATAGTCATTTGCAATCACATTAGTAGCTGTTGTTTTAAATAGTATAAACCAATGTCGCAAGTGCGCAATACATTTGTGTACAAGTATGCAGTCTACATGTACAAGCAAATTGCACAAATGCAGCTCTGGAGAACATTAAGAGACCACCAAATTTACAAATGCACACACTCTTAATGGAAAGGTAGGAATGGTCCCATTTGCTCAAAATGCTTTTAGTAACCAGGTTAGCCAACAGCAGACAAGCTGCTCAATGCTAATACTATAGAGGCTGTCCAATAAAAACATTATAGCCTATAAACATTTAGAGCTCTACTTTGTCTATACGCAGCTCCCTGTCCTGCCAGAAGCTTCGGTGTTGGCTCAAGAGACCTGCGGTTTGACTTTTTACCCCACCCAACCCCTGAGCGGGCCTGGGGTGAGAAGATCTTCTCTCTGCCCACTCTCTGAGAGAGGAAGCTCTCAGCTGTACTGCTTCTATTTCCTCTATCACAGCAGTTGGTTTCGGACCCACCTCCCCTGCATGTCAGCACCTAAAATAACATCTTCACTATCCTCCTGTGGTTGGACCATGTCCGTTAGATCCTTGTGTTAGTATCAGGGAGGGATTGTGATAGCAGACGACCGTTCTAAACATCTATTCAAAGATAGATATAGAAACTCACTCTGGATCTGAAGGGCACCAGAAGGCAGTTGAGAGGTGCCGACGTGGCCAGATGACTTGCCAAAAATGGGACGTCCGTCCTGGCGTCTCCATGTCAGAGAAGGTGTGGGGAAACCGCGGGCGACGCACGGGAGAGTAATGTTATCACCCACGCTGGCTGTTACGTCCATGGGAGACTCGGAGAATGTAGGAGCAGCTGCAACAAAAAAAAACACTTTATTTGCAAAAAAAATTAACAAAATGCATTGTTCAACACACTACCAGTCAAAAGTTGTAAGTAAGATTTTTAATGTTTTTTTTAAAGAAGTCTCTTCTGTTCACCAAGCCTGCATTTATTTGAGCCAAAGTACAGCCAAATGTAGACATTTTTTACTATTTAAAATAACTGTTTTCTGTTTGAATATATTTTAAAATCTAATTTATTCCTGTGATTTCAAAGCTGAATTTTTAGCATCAGCATCATAACTCCAGTCACATGATCCCTCAGAAATCATTCTAATATTCTGATTTGCCGCTCAAAAAACATTTATTATTATTATTATGTTGAAAACAGCTGAGCAGATTTTTTTTCAGGTTTCTTGGATGAATAGAAAGTTCAGAAGAACAACACTTATCTGAAAAAGAAAACTTTTGTAACATTATAAATGTCTGTATCATTACTTCTGATCAATTTAAAGCATCCTTGCTAGATAAAATTATTCATTTCTTTCCTAGAAAAGAAAAAAAAATTATACTGACTCCAAGCTTTTGAATGGTATGGTGTATAATGTTACAAAAGCTTTTTATTTCAGATAAATGCTGATCTTTGGCTCTTTCTATTCATCAAAGAATCCTGAAAAAAATTACTCAACCGTTTTAAATATTGATAATAATAGTAATGATAATAAATGTTTCTCGAACAGCAAATCAGAATATTACAATGATTTCTGAAAGATCATGTGACACTGAAGCCTGGAGTAATGATGCTTAAAATGTAGCTTTGATCACAGGAATAAATTAAAAATTAAAATATATTCAAATAGAAAACAGTTATTATATTTCAAAATTTTACTATTTTTGCTGTACTTTAGATCAAATAAATGCAGTCTTGGTGAGCAGAAGAGACTTCTTTAAAAAACATTCAAAATCTTACTGTTTAAAAACTGGTTTAAATAAATCTTTAAATCTTTAGCTTTCATTCTTTACAATTTAAATATTTTTAATAATTGCTTTTATTTGTGTTTTTCTAGGGGAAACTATGTTTGCAAAAAGTGAAGAAAATGTACGGTAACAAATAAATAAATATATACATACATACATATAAGAAACATTAAGATGGATAAATAGTTGTGTCAAGAGGATCATGACAGGTTGAGGATTTTTTCAATATTATTGTTGCTTTTGTTATTGGATTGTATTATTATTTTGGTTTAATTATTTGTATTATTATATTATATACATTTTTATCCTTTCTTTATTTTTTGAAAGAAATTAATACTTTTATTCAGCAAGGATGTTACATTTGTTATTATATTATATTATATTGTACTATTATATTGTCTTTTAGTGAAAATAAAATAAAAATAATTTAAACATTTAACATTTAACATTAAACATTATTTAAATAATTTGAAAAAAGCCAACAACATCATGCTTAGTGTTTTTTTTTCCATACAGTACAAATTGGTCTTTATTTTTTTGAAGGGGGGTCACTCACAAGTATATCATAATATTTCAGAGTCTTCGGCACTGAAAAGTGTGAAATCATCTGAGAACAGTAGAAAATATGTAGATGGAAAAAATAAGCTTTACAATCTAGTTTCCACCGTACAAATTTATTTCCAACATATTTTCTCCACACATATTTTATGTAGGATAGTAATTATGACTTAAAGTGTGTCATTTTTATAATATTAAAATATTTTCTTCTATCCAAACTTTAATATGCAGAAACAGATGACCAACGAAAGACATCTGCAGGCTGATTCTTCCAAAAAGTAAGCACATTTCTTAGTTTTTTGTGCATTATGACTAGATCAATACTGTCTCAAACAATGATGTGAGTTTGGGGGCATAAACACCTGTTTGACTGAGTAATGGCAGAAAGTGGAAGCATTCTGGGAACTGGAACATTATTAATTCGTAATTTATACCGATTATTATTTTTGCTCTTACACATAGTGATGTGACATAGTGGCACACAAATTAGACATTTTACTTTTAACGCATGTAACATTATGATCTGGCTCTAGATCGTTCAAGCATGCTCGTAAACTAGCCATGAGCTACTGGGAGTCTGAGAATCCTGTCAGGAGCTGTTAAAAGTCCCGTTAAGGACACGTTTTCAAATATCGTATTAAAACCAAATTTTGCTCTCCAAATTTCACACTCTGCAGCAAAGTGGGAGAACATTTCCACTTGCGGTTTGGAAGCTCACGGGCTTATGGGTGTGTTCTGCTTAAAATCAGATAGTTTTGTCCAAGGTTTTTGATTCATGCTATGAACTACATATGCTTCAAAGTTTTGGAAAAGCAATAGAAATACTGCAACAGTGAGCTCAATAAATAAAAGCCCACATAAAATGAAACTGTTCCGTATAAAATGCACAGTAATATTTATATTGTGTCAGCTTGTAATGCAGCTGAGGTCTTGTTCTCACCTCCCACCTGTAGTATGACCACAGCAGAGGCGGACCCGGCAACGTTCGAAGCCACACAAGTATAGTCTCCAGAATCCAGATCCTGAACCCCGCGGATCCGCAGCGTTCCACGATGGACATCCTGCTCCGCAAATGGAACTGTTCCCAGATCCAGATCCCCTGAAGACGGATGGTGCAAGAATCAAAGAAAACATACACAGTTGCTGTAACAACCCACTACAAGTAATGCAATATCCTAACAGTTTCTAAAGTGCAGAAAATTAATAACAGTCTCTAAAGCATGAAGAAATAATAACATATGTTGTATTTTGATGATGCTGATAAATCTTTTATACATTTGTTTTGGTTGAAGTTTGGTCTGTTTGACACGTTTGCACATTATTGTTATTTTTGCCGACTAAAATTATATGTCAGTTTTGTCAGAGAACAATTTAAACATAAATATGACCAAAGAAAAGATATTTTTCACCAAAAGACATAAAAAAGTGTAAAAAGAGGTGTGCTTAGGAACAGTTTTTACCTTTTTGCCATTTTACTAAAGGAGGAGGAGTGCCAGAAGCCTGACATTCGAGACTGGCATCTTCACCAGCAATAACCATCACCACCTGCTGTGCCACAGAGATGCTCGGAGGCTCTGAAAAAACAACAAGAGAGAAAGATATTAAAACTAGCATTTGTTAAATATCATTTAAACATCTGTTTTTGATTATGTTCAGAATTAAATAACAGCTTACTAACTGAAAGTGCACAGTGTGCACTGTATACTGCCTACTACACTGTAAGAAAACAAAAAAACACAATTTGTTGAGTCAACTTAAAATAACTTGTTACCCAGTTGTCACTTAGTACAACTTAACATTTCAAGTTGACTAAACTTGTTTGAGTTGACTGAACTTAAAATTTTAAGGCAGCCGGATAACAAATTATTTTAAGTTAAATCAAAAAATAGTTTTTTACAGTGTACTACTTCATCAGAATAGTAAATGAAACAGTAGGCATTACTCTTTGATAAATATTGTAAGCATTAGTATTCTATTTTGTTGCCATATGACCTCATTGCATTGTGATGTCCAATCATTTAATTATTTTTAGTCTTATTTTGTTAAAAATTGTCAAAAAAATTAGAGGAATAAAATAATGAGTCTTAAAAAAGACTTTAATAGGTCCCTATGACTTCCGTGATGCGGAAAATGCAAATTTTGGGTGAATAAATCAAAAATAGGTTAATACACTTAAATCACCCTAACGAAAATTAACTACGGCTTTATTATAGTAACAGTGTAGGAACTATGTTTTTTTGGCACAGTGATTACCATTTGTATAACCATAGTTTTACTACAAATACCATGGTTAAACTATGGTTAGTGTAGCAAGACCATGGTTAATTTGTGGTTACCATGGTTTAACTATAGTAACCATGTTTTTTGGTTTTATTTGTAGTAAAACCATGGTTAATGGACTAGTGTCTGTGAATATTAACCTGCAGAAAGACTAAATATGAATCCTGCGTGTTCTGCGTGTCTCTGTGTGAATGAATGGCGCAGATATGCGATTCCGTTTACTACACACATACTGAAACGCACGTCACGCTCGCTGTGTTTTCAGCCTCTGCCGCCTTAATATGAGTACATGCACACATAAACGATCTCTAGAACTACTCTAGAGTCACTTCATGAGCATTTTACCATTTCTTTTGAGAAAAACTATCGTCATATCATATACAAACAGAAACTTAAAGGTCTTCACAGCGACTCGTCAAAATAAAGGTTCTGTTTAACTTGAAGAAACTGACAGAAATATATTACTTATTGTAATGCGACTAATAAAACTAATTTTTAAAACATTATTTTAAATGAATAGCTTATTTACCAGAAGAAAATATTTACCAGAATTTATGAATGTAAATGTAAAAATGTACAACACAACACAGTATTTAAAAAAACAAAAAAAAAACAATAAATAAATAAAATAACAATAATAATTTAATTATTTATAAAATTGATTAATTAGAGATGATTTTAATTATTAAAATGAAATGAAACTATTAAAATGGAATCCATTAAATTAATGGAACACAGAATTTGGTCTAAATCAATTTGAAAGAAAAAAAAAACATTTTATAGGGGCTTTAAATGTTTTTTAACTTTTAATAAATGACTGTTAAAGTATGTAATTTTCACGATTTCAAATAACTAGCCATGCTTTTTGATTAAGCTTTTTTAAAACAAGAAGAAGAGTCTTATCTAGTGAAACGATCGGTTATTTTCGAAAAAAATAAAAATGACAATTTATATACTTTTTAACCTCAAATGCTTGTCTTGTCTAGCTCTGTGTATTCTGCTTCAAGACCGTTGGGGTATGTCGAAAAATTCCCATCTCATCTTTTCCTCAAAATTCTAAATCGTCCTACATCGCTGCAGAAGTACCGATCCAGTGTTTACAAAGTGAACATGTAAAGAAGATAAAACACCCTTTACAAAAAAGGTAAAACAGCGATGTATGAGATGGGAGTTTTTCAACCTACCTTAACTGTCATAAACCAGAATATACAGTTAACGCAGAGCTAGACAAGATGAGCATTTGAGGTTAAAAAGTATAACATTTTTATTTTTTTTTAGAAAATAACCAATCGTTTCCC